>BSBM01000762.1:11052500-11652500 GCA_027924585.1 Larix kaempferi | reverse complement strand
CTGACGATACATAGAGACATCAACTGGCTCAGATGAAGCATCACATAGAAGCTTCAGATTTGATGCCATAGGTGTGGCCATGGCCTTGTAGTCCATCATCCCGAACCTCTTCAGGATCTCTACTGCATACTTCCCTTGTCCAAGGAAGATTCCATCACTCTGCCACACCTCCATGCCAAAAACAAATAGTGCATCAACCCCAAGTTCTTCAACTCGAACTCAGCAGCAAGCTTCCGCTGCATGTCGGCAATCAATCTTTCATCTCTTGTTACAAACAGGTCATCCACATACAACTATTCAAGAAAGCTGTCTTGAAATCCATCTAGTGTATCTTCTATTTCATTACTTTCATATTTCTCTATGCTGCCATCTGCAGCATGCTTTATCGTGATAGATCCATATGGAAGTCATAACAAACTTCCCTTCAGGTCTTTGGATTACATCCCAAACATCATTCTTCATGATCGACGGATCATGGCATTCCATTTCTTCATCCCAGATCCTGGGAACTTCAATATCTTCAATATTTTCAATAGATATCTTTGTTGCTGGAACAAATGTTGCAGTCCTTTTGTAGGTGAAGATATACGATCTTTCCTACAAAACAAGTTAAATTGCATGATTAGAAATATCTCATAGTTTTCAGAACAAATTCTTACACATAAAGAAATATGTCATACAGTCATGCAATTATTTTAGCCAATGCTTCAATACAATATTTATCCATATCCCATAACTTTCTAGATGCCTTCCAATCTCTACCAGAACATTGTTAAGAGTGTGCACAACTCCCAACATGTCAGCAAAGAGGTTTCATTCTAGATAAGTAGCAATGGAATGTTGTACAGTGCCATAGGCCACTTACCCATGTATATTAGTAGTATATTGTTCATCAATGCAACTATTCTAATATGCACAATACATATCCTAAGTCTAGGAACATGAGCATATACATCATTGAACAATTTTATTTAAACAAATACATATGCAAGAAATTAAAATACTTATCTTTGTTTGTTCATTGGGTGGACTCCCTCTGAGTCTTTGCTTCCTTACAGGAGCTATTGGAGTCCTAATCTGAAGTAGCTTCTTCTACACCTTTCTGTTGTGGAAAGATGGTCAACTCCCTCTGAATATCTGCATCCTTGCAGAAACTACTGAAGTGTGTTCTTTTGTTTTCTTGCATGAACAACTGGAGTGTGCTCCCTCTTGATCTTTCCTTCCTGGATTACCTGTTCTTGAACTCATATTCATCCTTGGTCCCTATGCATGCTTATTAGTATCATGATTGTGTTATCCTTGTGATCTCATATAAAATCATACATTCATTAGTATACTATTAAAACACAATAATCTCAAGCATGTATAGTCATGATCATTTCAAACAAAAAAATAATAAGCATTAGCATTCAAGGTTTATGTAGGATTCTTATGGTTAGTCAAATCATAAGAAACATAACATGTCTAAACCTGTAATTACTCAAACCTATGACTCTTCAGGTTAGTTGAATCATCAAACAAGATAAGAGATATAATATGCATAAAACCTGTGATTATTCAAACCTATACCTTCATGAATCTTCTGGTTAGTCATATCATCAATTATGGTAAGAAACAAAATATGCATACAACCATGACTATTCAAACCTATGACTTCATGAATAATCATTATCAACAACAGTATAAGATCCTAACACAAGGTGGGATTCTAGCTTGATATAGGAAAAACATACCTGGATTAGCATGCTAGCTATTTATGTCTAACATACTCACATGATGTCTTCTTGTTCTTCTTCAATGACTTGTGCTAGTAACCTGTATATCTCATAGGTTAACTATTACAAAACCAAGTTATACATACCTCGTAAATGGATCTTCTATGAGATCCATGACAATGGATGAATCTTTGTCCTCATGTTATCATGACATATGTTCTTGGACCAGAACATGATTTGTCTTTCTTGGTGTACCTTTCATGTTAGTAGACAACATAAACCTCATACAACACCATAATGCATTAGTACAATCATAAGTGTCAACACCCTAATCAATGAATATTTTCTATCGTGCATTCATAGTTTTATTAAGGTGATATGACAAGTCTAAAATCAAGATTGTACTAACCGTAATAACATGAAGACAAACATACCATAAACTTAATCATGAAAAAATATCGAAACATACCTCGATGAGTCATACCTTTCGAGATCGCTTGAAATCTTCTTATGTAAGGCCTTAGCCTCATCTCCCTCTGAAACAGGAACTTCTTCACTTATGCAGGTGACCAATCCATATTCTTCTAGGATTAACCCAATCCACTTGATTTGCAAGAACTGGACCTGGAGCTGGATATGGGTTTGTCAGAGAAACCCCAAAAATTCAAACTTTGAATTTCAAACTTTCGAAAGGATAGAAATATGCACCTTCATGAGCTGATCAAACTGGTATATTCAGAATTTGAAAACTGCAAAGTTTCACTCCTCAATTTCCCTTTGAAACTTCCAGATTCACTGGACGTGACCCTGAACTAGGGTTTGATGAAGCCCACTCTTTTTCCCAATCAAAATGTTTGATCCAAATCTCTAAGCTTCTATTTTTCTGAGGAGCTTCCAGCCGTGGTCACAGATTTCAAAAATTCCCATTTTTACAGAAGCCCTAATTTTCCACTTTTCTGATCAAAGTCCCGAACTAGGGTCTAATCAAGCTCGGCCTTCTGCCCAACCAAAAATTCTGATCTTGGTCTCTAAATTTCTATTTTGATGAGTATCATCCAGCCGTGGTCTCCGATTACAAAAATTCCAACTTTCTCCGAAGCCCTAAATTCTGGAAGCCATGAATGAAGGTACTCAAAAATAATTCTATTTTGAAAGAAATATGTACCTGATTGTTTCTGGTGTAACTCCAAACGTTTTGATCCATAGGGTCTGAAAACGTTTCCTAAGATAGCCTGACCTGTTGTCTTTCCATCCTGATAGGTCTGACCTCAATTGGATTCTCTGAGAGAGAGTTATGCCAAATGTCGCAACGTGACCTGTTTTGGGATAATACAGGAGAGCGAACTTGTACGACGTGCCACATGTCACTGTTTCAACTTCGGCCTCTGAAAAATTTTCCTGAGATAGCTCGGCCTGTTATATTTCCATCCTGATAGGTCTGACCTCAATTGGACTCTCTGAGAGAGAGTTATGCCAAATGTCGCAACGTGACCTGTTTATAGGATAATACAGGAGAGCGTACTTGTACGGAGTTCCACGTGTCACTGGTTCAACTTCGGTATCTGAAAATGTTTTCTGAGATAGTACAATCTGTGTACTACCTGTCACTTTTTACGAAATTTCATTTGGATCTTCCTAGCCCAGGTTATGACCTTTTTACCAAGGTCAGCTGATTTTGACTCAGATCTGGAAGAGGCAGAAACCCTATATTGTACAGATCATAAATCACAAAGTACTCCTTTGGACACAAGGTACCTGGAGATTTAATATTCGTCTTGTAACAATTTATGATCCGAAAACTTCGCCAAAACGGATTTATAGCGAAAGTGCTACGATGACTGGTTTTTGCTATATCAAGCCCTAGCATCGTAAGTGCAACAAGTGTCATACATGCCATATCATGCCTTCTTTCAGGCTAGCTCTGATACCATGTTAAATTTTCTGAATTTACTTCAATCTGATCTAGGATCTTAACTGAGAGAACAACATGTACAGCATATCTACGGCATATCAATCATGGAGACAATAATGCAAGCACACAAGAGACACAAAGATTTACTTGGGGAAAACCATAAAGGTGAAAAACCCCAATAACTTCCTCAGAGATAGATAGAGCAATGATACAACCAACCATGAGAGATAGACATAACCTAGCAGCAGATCCTCCTCCTCCATAAGTGCGCCAATCCTCCTTGAGTGCATGTGTGAGAAGTGAGTGAGTAAATAGAGTGCCTCCCGCACTCTATTTATACTTGACTTGACTTGCCTTTTTACCTAACTCATGTAGGCTCGAACTTAACCACATAACATAATGCTGACTGGGCCGACCCCCAATAGGGTGGTCTAATAACCATTTGACCCACATGGCCGACCCCCAATAGGGTGGTCTAATAACCCTTTGACCCACATGACTTATACAGGGCCGACCCCAACAAGGTGGTCTAATAACCCATCAAGTATAAGTTACGACACTTACAATATAAATGACGACACTTCCTTATAGAGGAATAATACCATCTCTATAGGAATACAATATACATATATGTGAAATACATTCCGAAGTTACATATACATCAACAATGCATACAATGAGAAGTTTGACTAATGAGGTTGCAGTAATCAAAGAAGCATAGAGACATGGATGAATTCCCAATGCACTTGACCATAGTGATGAGGAATTCAAGGAAGTGGATGCTCGGGAAGCATCAAAAGAAGAACCAGAAGATAGACTCATCAAGCTATCGAAAGAAATGAGGGGTAAGGAAAAAATGGATGTACCTACCTACTCAAGAAGTTTGGATCCAAAATACTTGATAGACTAGATCAGAGAGATGAAGAAATACTTCGACATAGAGTAGCTAGAGGATCCCAAGAGGGTTAAAACTGTCTATCTGAATTTGAAGGGTAATGCCTCATTGTGCTAGGACAATGTACAAGCTGAGTGTTAATTTTTTTAGCATTAATTCAATATACTCTATGATCTTTACTGAGAGAATAACATGTACATCATATCAAACATATCAATCACAATAAGCAATCACATGAGACAATAGACACACAGAGTTTCACTGGGAAAAACTATAAAGGTGAAAAACCCCACAACTTCCTCAGAGGTAGAAAGAGCAATGATACAACCCAAGTACAAGAGATAGTCCTCCTAGTAGCTACTCCTCCTTCCTCACTTGTGCGCCACTTTTTGATGAGTGTAGAAGTGAATAATGAAGTGATCAAATAGAGTGCCTCTCACACTCTATTTATACATGACTTGACCTGCCTAATAACCTAGCAGGGCCGAATTGTCTAACTCAGTCTAATAACCCATAGTTATACTAATAAGGGCTGACCCCACAATTGGTGGTCTAATAACCCATCACATGCAAGTTGCGACACTTGTCAATACAAATGATGACACTTCCGTATAGAGGAATAATAACATCTCTATAGGAGTACAATATACATAGGTGAAATACATTCTGAAATTACAATTACATCAACACTCCCTCTTAAATAGGAAGGTATTTCTCGACACAGATCTGCTAGCACAAGTCTTCTTCTCTGGATCATAATCATCGAATCATCATCCTCGAATCATCGTCATCATCAGTGCTGCTGCTATCTCAATCAATCTCCAATCTACTCATCATAGGAAGTTCTACAGAGCCAATCCTTTTTCATACTGGATGTAGGCCCACCACCTTTAGGTCTTCATCATCAGTGGCCATACTATGGAACCTAGGACTGATTACGTGCGTCAACAAAACCTAGCGCAGACTATAGGTTCTTTTACATGTTGACGTTCACAAAACCTACTCAGAGCATCCCAGGATGTTACAAGCACACCGCTCTACCTGTCTGGATCTCGATAGAGCATCCCAGGTTGTTATGAGAACACCGCTCTACCTGTCCAGATTTTAAAGGATCTTTTCTATTTTAACTTTTGCAAAACCTACTCAGAGCATCCCAGGATGTTACGAGCACACTGCTCTACCTTTCTGGATCTCGATAGAGCATCCCAGGATGTTACGAGCACACCACTCTGCCTGTCCGTATTTTAAAGGATCTTTTCTATGCGGAACTATAGCAAAACCTACTCAGAGCATCCCAGGATGTTACAAGCACACCACTCTACCTTTCTGGATATCGATTAAGCATCCTAGGCTGTTACGAGCACACCACTCCACCTGTCCGGATTTTAAAGGGTCTTTTCTATGCTACCTACACAACCTTTCCACAGCCACAAAGTATCAACCTGATACTCACCATACATCATCCTGATGTACATCATCACATGATCAACATGATCATCATCATCCTAATGCATATTATCTAGAGCAACATCCTGAAGGTCATCATCTGTGATCATCCTGATCACCATCATAGCATCATCCTGATGCATATCATCTGGAGCAACATCCTGAAGCTCATCATCTGTGATCATCCTGATCACCATCATAGTATCATCCTGATGCATATCATCTGGAGCAACATCCCGAAGCTCGTCATCTGTGATCATCCTGATCAAACAATATATCCATCTGATGCATACAAAGTATCTACCTGATACATATCATCATACATGATCTACCTGATCATACAATGCATCCACCTTGTATATATAATGCATCCACCTGATACATACATCAGTACCTGATCATAAAATGCATCCACTTGATACATACATAAGTACATGATCTACCTGATCATATAGTGCATCCACCTGATACATACATAAGTACATGATCTACTTGATCATACAATGCATCCACCTGATACATACATAAGTACATGATCTACCTGATCATACAATGAATCCACCTGATACATACATAAATACATGATCCACCTGATCATATCAATCATCCAACATGATGCATATACAAATACATGATCCAACTGATCATATCAAGCATCCAACATGATGCATATACAAATGCATGATCCAATTGATCATATCAAGCATCCAACATGATGCATATACAAATATATCAAGCATCCAACATGATACATATACAAATATATGAAGTCTCCAACATGATTCATAGACAAATACATGATCCAACTGATCAAAGCATCCAACTGATGCATATATAGAGCAGTAACTAGAGAATCGTCCTGATGCTCATCATCCAGCGCTTACATCCACAGCCATGGGAAAGATCCTCCTCTCACCATGCTTGGAATGGCTCCTGCAAATGTGTCCATCACTTCTTCCTCGAAGTGTCGTCAATCTGAAGAACACCAAGCCTCTCTCTGAAGTACTCAAACTTCACTCTAGCTAGTGGTTTAGTCAACACATCTGCAACCTGCTCATCCGTCGCAACATACAAGAGCTTCACTGCTCCTCTCTGCACCATATCCCTGATATAGTGATATTTGATCTCAATGTGTTTCGACCTGTCGTGGAACACCGGGTTCTCAGACAGCTTCACACAACTCTAGCTATCACAAAAGATACCAGTAGCCTCTAGCGGGAGATCAAATAACTCAGATAGTAGCTTTCGGATCCATACTACCTCACAACTAGTTGAATAAGCTGCAACATATTATTCCTCGGCTGTACTCAGTGCTATGCAAGACTGCTTCCTGCTAAACCAATATATCACACCTGATCCCATATTGAAGCAACACCCAGATGTGCTCTTCCTATCTGCAGCACTGCCTGCCCAATCTGAATCAACATAACCCTGTAGGTTAAACTTTTGATTCGCATCATACTTGAGCCCATAATCAATTGTACCCTTTAGGTACCTCAAAATATGCTTTAGAGAAACCAGGTGAACACCTCTCGAATCCGTCAAGTATTGGCTCAATGTGTTCACCGCAAAGCAAATATCTGGTCTCGTGTTCGTTAGGTACATCAAGGACCCAATCATCTGACGATACACAGTGACATCAACCGGATCATATGAAGCATCACACAAAAGCTTCAGGTTCGATGCCATAGGTGTGTCCATGGCCTTGCATTCCATCATCCCGAACCTCTTCAGGATCTCTACTGCATAATTCTCTTGTCCAAGGAAGATTCCATCTGCACTCTGCCACACCTCCATGCCTAGGAAATAGTGCATCATCCCCAAGTCCTTCATCTCGAACTTGGCAACAAGCTTCCTCTTGGTATCGACAATCAACCCATCCTCACTTATTACAAACAGGTCATCCACATACAATAGTATTATCACTGAATTGCCTTCCTCAACCTTGTAGTAAAGGTTGGAATCTGCTTTACTCTTGGTAAATCCCAAACTGGATAGAAAGTTGTCTATCCTACCATACCATGTCCTAGGAGCTTGCTTCAAGCCATACAAGGCTTTCTTCAATCTGCACACATATGACTCCCTGTCATGTGTCTCAAAACCAAGCGGCTGCTCCACATACACTTCCTCCTCGACTACACCATTCAAGAAAGCTGTCTGGACATCCATCTGGTGTATCTTCCATTTCATCACTGCATCTAGGGCAAGTACTGATTTGATGGAAGTGGACTTGGCTACAGGAGCAAAAGTCTCTTCATAATCTATCCCCTCTTTCTGGGAGAAGCCACGAGCTACAAATATTGCTTTGTATTTTTCTATGCTGCCATCTGCAGCATTCTTAATCTTCTAGATCCATTTGGAAGTCACAACAGACTTCCCTTCAGGTCTTGGGAGAACATCCCAAACATAATTTTTCATGATCGATTGGTATTCCTCAACCATGGCATCCTTCCATTCTTTCTTTTCCATTGCTTCTTCATAATTTGAAGGTTCTTTTTTCATAATATCACAGAGTAGGGAAACATAACTGGTATGTGATCTAGTCCTCTTCCTTTCTCTGTGTTCTTCTTCTGGAATTCCATACCTTTATGCATCTTGAATGAGATCTCTATCCCATGCAGGTTTCCTCTTGTGATAGTTCTTCTCATGGGGTGGATCTACATGTTCTTGCATATCTTCCATTTCATGATATGCATCTAAAATTATTTCAATCATGGTGGTGTCTTGAAATTTGGTTTCCTTTGGTTCTTCATGATCTTCAACAGGTGTTTTCCTTGACTTGATGAAGGGTGAGTTTTCATCAAATGTCACATCCCTACTGACATCAATCTTCTTGAACCCTGGAAAGTATATTCTGTAAGCCTTAGAGCTTTCCCTGTACCCCACAAAGATGCCCTTCTTTCCTGAAGGATCTAGATTTGTCCTCTTTTCCTTTGGGACATGAATATATACTGGACAGCCAAATATTCAAAGATGGCTGACTTCAGGTTTCTTACCAGAGAATACCTCTTTTGGTGTCTTGTTGTCCAATATCTTGTGAGGTGTTCTGTTCTGCAGATATACAGATGTCCTAGCTGCTTCTTCCCAAAGATGCATAGGCAGATCCTGGTCATGCAACATTGCCCGTGCTGCTTTCATGATCATTCTATTCGTCCTTTCTACAACTCCATTCTGTTGTGGATTGTAGGGAGCAGTCAACTCCCTCTTAATCCATGAATCACTGCATAGCTTCTTGAAGTCACCTAAAGTGACTTCTCTGCCATTGTCGGATCTGAAGGTCTTGATCTTCTTATCAGTTTGATTTTCCATCAAGACTTTGAATTCCTTGAATTTATCAAACACTTCATTTTTGTTCTTCAAGAAATAAACCCCAAGTCTTCCTAGAGAAATCATCAACGAAAGAGACATAGTATACATACGCACTCAGATAACTAGATGACATCGGACCGCATACATCGGAGTGGATAATTTCCAAGATTCCTTTAGCTTTGCTTTCACTGCTTAGAAATTCCTTCTTAATGTTCTTTCCTTTTGCACATCCTTTGCAAACACCTTCATGCTTTGTCTTGATTTCATGAAGGCCCTCTACAAATTTACTTGCAATTGGTAGTGCCCTATAGTGCACATGTGCAAGTCTTCTATGCCAAAGTTCACTTGGCTCCATCGATTCATGTACCATGGCTTGTTCAGGTTGTCCCTTCAATTTGTACAATCCTCCCTCTTGCTCTCCAATCACGACTGCATCATCTATAGTTTTACCCTTTGGTCACATTAGGACTTGGCCATCTACAAATGCAACCCTCATGCCTTTTGCATCCAATGCATAGATGGAGAGTAGGTTCTTTTTAAGCCCAGGTACATATAGAACATCTTTCATCTTCAAAGACTTCCCAGAGTCTAGGTTGTAGGAGGCATCACCACTTCCCTTGATGGGATATTGATAGTCATTCCCAAGTTTCACTTTATGGGGTGGCTCATTTTCAGATAGATTTACAAAAGATTCTTTAAACCCAGTCGTGTGTTTGGAAGTCCCACTATCAATAAGCCAATCATTACATCCATGAGAGATAGTACCTGTGAGAGCATAGATTAGAACATATTCATCTTCACTTTATGAAGCATCACTTTCTGCCCTAGCTTTCTTCTTGGGAGGTTCATCATCCTCATTAGCATGAGCATGAAATCTCTTCTTGTTGTACGTCTTCTTCTTGTTGAATTGGTTATTGTTGTCTTTCTTCTTCTTGGGACAATTTGAAGCAAAGTGTCCTATTTCATTACAATCGAAACATCGAACATGAGATAGATCTTTCTTCTTATGATGAGGGTGAGAATGTTTCTTGTTATGAGATCTCTCCCTCTTAAACTTGCTTCCCTTGGTGTGTGTTTTGAGAGCTTGATCTTAATTCCCCATCTTCTCTTCTCGAGCCACAAGCCTTGCTTCTTCTTGTGAGCATTCCTCCCATAGTCTACTGAATGAGATCAACTTCCTTCTTGCACATATTCCTTGGATGAAGGAGTCCCATGACCTAGGTAGGCCATTCAATGTGGTCATGACAACTTCACCATTATCCACTACTTCATCCACAGCTTCAAGTTGTTCCTTGATCTAAGAGACCTTAGAGAAATATATTGAATGTTCTCTCCATTCTGAAGCTTTACCCCTTTCAATTGGTTCCGCAAAGTCATCTTCCAATTTATGTTCTTCCCTTCAAATAGCTTGGTTAGGGAATCAAACATCTCCTTGGGTGTCTTTAGAGATGACACATGTGGTATGCGATGGTCTTTGATAGAATCAACAATGATCCTCTCTGCCTTGACCAAGTTCTTCTTATGTAAGGCCTTAGCCTCTTCTCCCTCTGGGACAGGGACCTCTTCACTTATGTAAGTGTCCAATTCATTTTCTTCCAGGATTAACCCAATCGTATAATTACATGCTCGGAAGTTATCAGCCCCTTCAAGCTTATCCTCAAGCTTAGTTTGGTGAGACATCTTAAAGAGTACTTCAAATGGAAATAGAAAAGATTTAGGTCTTACCACTTGATTTGCATAAATCTGGATCTAGTGTTGGATTAGGGTTTGTCAAAGAAACCCTAAAAATTCAAAATGTGAATTTCAAATTTCTGAAAGGATAGAAAGATGCGCCTTGATGAGCTGATCATCTTGGTATATTTAGAATTTGAATTCTGCAAAGTTTCACCCTTCATAAATGCCTTTTTGTTTCCCACATTCACTAGGGAGGACCCTGAATTAGGGTTTGAGTTTCCCGGAGCTTCACCCAACCAAAAAGTTTGATCCAAATCTCTAAACTTCGATTTTTCCAAGGAGCTTCCAGCTATGGTCTCAGAATTCAGAAATACCTATTTTTGTGGAAACCCTAATTTTTAGGGCCAAAAATGAAAGTGCCTAGAGATGAATTATGATTGGACAGAAATATGCGCCTTGATGAGGAGAGTCAAAATACCCTACTTCCTTTCAATATCTATGGAGAGAAACCCAATAAACAAGAAGCCCTAGCTTCCGCAACTGCATAGTGTCTTCTTCTCAGGTTAGCTCTGATACCATGTTAATTTTTTTAGCATTAATTCAATATACTCTAGGATCTTTACTGAGAGAATAACATGTACATCATATCAAGCATATCAATCACAACAAGAAATCACATGAGACAATAGACACACAGAGTTTCACTGGGGAAAACCATAAAGGTGAAAATCCCCACAACTTCCTCAGAGATAGAAAGAGCAATGATACAAGACAAGTACAAGAGATAGTCCTCCTAGAAGCCACTCCTCCTTCCTCACTTGTGCGCCACTTTACGATGATTGTAGAAGTGAATAATGAAGTGATCAAATAGAGTGCCTCCCACACTCTATTTATACATGACCTGACCTGCCTAATAACCTAGCAGGGCCAACTTGTCTAACTCAGTCTAATAACCCATGGTTATACTAATCAGGGCCGACCCCACACTTGGTGGTCTAATAACCCATCACATGCAAGTTGCAACACTTGCGACACTTGTCAATACAAATGATGACACTTCCATATAGAGGAACAATAACATCTCTATAGGAGTACAATATACATAGGTGAAATACATTCAGAAGTTACAATTACATCAACACTGAGAGAGTCAATAAAGGAAAGGAGAATATTAAGTCTTGGGACATAATGGTTTCCAAGATGAAGGGGAAGTTCTCGCCAAATGACTATGTGATTTCCTTGTTCAGGAAGTTGTAGAAATTTCGACAGAAAGAGATGACCATGAAAGAATACACAGAAGAGTTCTACAGACTGTTGATTAGATCCGATCAAACCAATGAAGGCGAAGAAGAAGTTGCAAGATATGTGAATGGTTTGAAGTATCTAATACAGGTGTAATGTCCCCACCTTGACCCTAGTGCGTTAATATTGTAAATGATGTAAATATTGATATTTAATCATGGTGAGGAGCTCAAGGCCAAGGCCCCACCATTGATTTAGCGTTTATGTATCGGCAATTAGATTAGATGCATAGAGTTCTTGTGCTAGCCGTGCACAATGTAAAATCGGACATCATGTAAATATGCAATTTTAATGAAAAACCCACAACCAGCTACGCAATGCAACAAAGAGATGAGGGCATGATCTTTACAAGAAATAGGGAGGGAAAATAACCAAACCCTTGAGCCATGGTATTAAGCCATTTCATTGAGGAAACCCATGAACTCTCAACTACCCATTTGGCCTCATGCACCCAATCATTTAATTCTTCCAATAATTGGTTGAGACAATTAATGCCTTGGGATGGGAGAGGTATGGCTGTCAATTTTCGTGTATGGGCAAGACAACAACCTGGGAAATCGAGTTTTTGTTGGCTAGGCAAGAAAACCCCCACGAAATTGGCCCAAATCCATTCTTCACCCATGGCATTCTTCCTCTCACGCAGTCTGAGCCTGTTGGGGTTTTATCCTTCACGTTTTTCACCATTTCCTGCATTATTCCATGCCTACAAACTCGTTTTGGTTAGCTCATTAGCTGGGAGAAGAGAGCGACGATTTTTGGGGTTATGGAGGCCGTTTCTGCCCACAAAATGCCCATGAGCATTCTTCTGAAAACGATTTTGCTCTCCTGGGGTTGATCTCCCATTTTTCCCCTTTTTGTTTTGGTTGCCCATGTTTTTTTGGAAATGTTACCAACCCATTGTTGGAAACTTCACTAGAGAAGCGTTTTTCTCATGCCCGGCACTTACACTTTTGCTGTTATATGCATCCATCTCCTAGCAGCCTCAGAAACCCAACTGCTGGTTGGCAGGGCTGATTCTGGTGTATCTATGGTTATGTGAGACCCTGTTGTTCCCTAGTTCCTTGTGGAGATCATGCCCAGCTCGGGGGTGGCAGTGGTGCTGAGAGATCGTGGAGCACACTGGCCTACGGTTGGGTGGAACGTTGCAAAAGCGTAGCTGGTTGCTCGGGGATTACTTGGGTTAAGATAAGTATTCTCATTTGCTAAATTGATATTGTTTAGATTGATGAATGGCATGAATATACTGAATGTATAATGGATGCGTAATTGATTATTTCCGCTGTGTTTTTCTTATAACTACACATCTCATATCTCTTTTAAATTATGTGAGTGCTTGGTTAAAAGTTTATGGGGCTAGATGCCCGGTTTGGGATCACGATCCACTCCATTACACTAGTATAATGGGAGGGGACGTGACAGAATGGTATCAGAGCTGCTGGTTGCAGCATTGGGCCTCTATGGGCCAAATCTGATAGCAGTGACAAGGGAAGTTTAAAATTTTTTTTAAGAGTTTTTGGAATTTTTTTTGTGTTTTAAGTCTGTTCTGGAAATTTTGGTTTTAAGTTTGTTTCGGGAAGTCATCCTGAAACTGCGGAAAGGTTCCGCGAACCTTCCCGCAATTGCGGAAGAGTTCGGAGAACCTTCTCGCAATTGCAGAAGAATTCAGCCAACTGCTCCGAAACAGCAGAGAAAAAAAAATTTTAAGTGAAAATTTTTCTAAGTGTCGGCGTGAAAAGGAAATTTTTTTTCGGAAGGAATTCTCTTTCGAAATTTCGAAAGGATTCCACGAATCGTTCCGCAACACGGAAGAGTTCGGCGAGTCGTTCTGAAACTGCAGAAGAATTCGGCGAATCGTTCCGCAACAGCAGAAGACTTCGCTGAATCATTCTGCAATTGCGGAAGACTTCGGAGAATCGTTCCGCAATTGCGAAAGCATTCCGCAAGTCATTCCACAAAAGCTTTTCGCAAAAAACCGCCCGAAACCCCCGGAAGCATTCCGCGAACGGCTCCGAAACGGCAGAAGCCTTCGCCGAAAGGCTCTGCAATTGCGGGAGCATTCGTCGAATGGCTCTGCAACTGCGGAAGCCTTCGCCGAAAGGCTTCGCAATTGCGGGAGCATTCACCGAATGGCTCCGCAACTGCGGAAGCCTTCGCCGAATGGCTCCGCAATTGCGGCAGCGTTCGGCAAATCACCTCGCCATTGCAGAAGAATTCGGTGAACTTCTCCGCAATTGCGGAAGCATTCGACGAACTGCTCCGTAATTGCGGAAGCCGTCCCCGAACCGCCCCGTAGCTGCGGAGGGATTTCCCGCAGCTGCGGAGTAAAGTGACCAAAACTTGTTTTTTTGATAGGAGGAGCATCTGAACTCAGAATGAAATGATTCCTATGGGGCTCGGAGGCCATTGACGAAGGCCATGAAAGAACCAGTGAAGACCCCGAGCCCATTACACTCCGATTTGACAGAAATTGGATAATAGTGACTTTTGAAGGACAGAATCCCGAGGCTTGACAGAAGGTCGGTTTTAGCCAAAATTGATATGAGGCAGTCATGAAGCAGACACGATGTTAAGTTCCGAATCTTGAAGCCAAAATCCAAAGGATGTGGAGTTAGGGTGAGCAAGAAGGCCAAAAAGCACTGTTCCAGGCCACTTTTTGGGGATTTTGAAAAGCTTGTGGGCAGTAAAAGTGACCCTAGATGTGGGAGTCAAAAATTTTACTGAACTAGACATTTCATATTCTCATTAAGATGGACAGTTTCCGTTAGACGAAGATTTCCCAGAAATGCACCGTTTGGGAGATAGCCATTTTTGGCCCAAAATTTGGAATTTTGAAAAAATGTGAAAAGTGAGAAGTAGCAAAACCCAGAAATTCATAGAAGATGAATGGTGCACCAGAATTAAAATCCGTGAATTGCTGAGTGTTCCTTGTTATATGGACCAACTTCGCCCGATATAAAAAATTTTGTGATTCCTCATAGAGTTTCTTCCACAGGTGGCTAAAGTTGGCATTCTGGACCAAAATGCAACTGTGTAAAATGGGCAAAATTGTAGTGAAAGTTGTCATTTTTTAAGAGATGCAGTTTCCGCACCTGATGTCGGAATGGAGCATGGAGACAGGCATTGGAAAGCTTGTCCAGCAGGGAACAATGATACATGACCATAGTTTGAATGGGGTCTACATATATCATAGATATTTAGTGCAGAAGAGTGCCAGCAACTGTTTTGACCAACAAATTTTGTTGCCAATATGGGCAATTTCTACAATTGCATGATATGGAAAAGGAACTCCATGTTACAATGAGGGATCGAAAAGGGAAGAATTCCTTAAACCGCTGTTTGTTATCGTACTTATAATTATGAAACTGTCATATGGCATAAAAATGTTAGAAATGTAAGGGATTACATAGATGTATATGCACTAGATGGCATCTTAACAAACATTGCGTAGTGCATATGGAAATGATTGTGCATAAATGGGATATTGCATATTGGTAGAATAATGAAGTCTGCATATGCAATGAACCACTAATGGAGAATATTGTGGCTGATAATTACTATTGATGTTGGTATTGGTTGTAGGACCAAAGATAACGAAGAGCATGGCTAAATGTGCTGAGGATGTTGTTGCATGAAGCTAACAAACTTGTGCAGAAAGGATGGTGCAACAAATCTATGATCACAAAGTTGGCAAAAGGACTGAGCGGCCTTGGTAAGAGGCCAATTGATCAGGTAACATCAGGTGATGTTAATGGTAACCATGCGGGTAATGATTACTGGTGCCAAAGTGCATGAATGTTGAAAGAGGATTTGGTAAGATCTCTCCAACTGTGTTCGAGATAGGTTGAGTCAGTTTTCTTGTGATAGTGAATACCGAATGGGACTATTAACCTACCAAGCTTGGTGATGTATGGGTAAGTGAAGAGAATGATCCTTAAACCCTACGACTGTTTAGAAATCTCAATGCATTCATATGAATTTATATCATGCCATGTGTATGATTGGTTATGTGCTTAATAACCCAAGCAAGTGAGGACTGGTGATCCTGATTATGGTAATGCAAGTTATAAGAGATAGTCATGTTTCGATCATAATATGCTTGAATGTATAGTACTCATGAAACAATGCAAGGAAGCATTGAGTAGATGTGCATTGAGAGAGTTTATAAATCTTATGGTGCATTGTATGAATGATATGACTGTGAAGTTTGATCTAGAGCTTATGAGAAGGAATCCCATGGTTGAGAGCTCTAAGCTCTGTTAGTAAGAACAGTTGTAAATATCAAATTGGTAAATGTTTCGGATAATTGCTAATGACTGTTTGGCTTATATGAAAATGTGTCAGGAGGACATGTTGTAAGTGGATGCTCATGTATGGCAGCGGACATAAGACCATAATGGGCAGAGTGGTGTCACTTACAGGAGCCAAACACTATGAGGATAGCCGCATTGCTAGGCAAACCAATTTCTGTAGGAGACAGAATTGTAAAATTCATGTTGAATTTAATTATTAATGTTATTGATTGGTTATGAAACAATCATATTTGAAGCTTATTGCTAAATGTTGCTGACTGTTTGGCTATTTGATGAAGTGTGCTAGGATGACACATTGCAGGAAAGCCATGTGTGATGACCTGCAGAAGCCAAACTAGATGGGAAGGATCCCATGCTTTGGAAATGGGTTTCGGGTGAAACGCCATTGATAATGTCTCAGCCAAACCGTATGTCGGTAAACCATGAAAGTGAGGTGGTAAAGCTATGCCCAGATGGCATGTGAGATACATCTACAAATGAATGAGTATTCTGTGACCCTAGACAAGAACATGCATGTCTAAATTATTAGGGTTAATATGCAGAGCATGCTCTATCTTATTTATATCATTGCATACTGCTTGAGTATGATTAGGGCCTACATGGCGCACATCGGAGAGGGGGTGCACACCTTTTCTGGTGCTGGGTCATGATAGGGTATTCAATATTGACTACACCCTAAGGGAATGGATGCATTCCTGGTGTTTCAATACTTGATAGGGAATGATATGAAATATGATTACGATATTTGAGCAACAATACTGATGAGTCTGCTTATCCTTCTTGTGCTATCAGCTTACACAGATGCAATTTGGTGTTGCACGTAAGAGGCAAAGTGAAGAAAGGGTGCTCAAGAGGACTGTATGGGCAGTGGTAACCTTTCTACGCTCACACTAAAGGACACTAGAAGGGATGGATAGGCCCGGGGAGCTGTGTTGCAGAAAAGGGGTATCATCCTTGTGTAGTGTGAGTGGGTATTATGGGGCCATGCTAGCTTGCAGTCAAGTGAGTCACCTATGGAGTTCTTGGAGGGAACCACTGGTTGCACAAGAGAAGGAGCCACATAATCATATTATGTTGTTCATATTTCCTGATAAACCCAGCCGACGTACTGGCTTGGCATTGGTTATTTGGGAGTTGTGACGAATGGTTGTTGTATGCCTGATAAACCCAGTCGGCGTACTGGCTTGGCATTAGTTATTTGGGAGTTGTGACGAATGGTTGTTGTATGCCTGATAAACCCAGTCGGTGTACTGGCTTGGCATTGGTTATTTGGGAGTTGTGGTGAAAGGTTGCTGGATGCCTGATAAAACCAGTCGGTGTACTGGCTTGGCATTGGTTACTTGCATGATGTGGAGGTATTGGTGAAGGGTGTTATTTCCTGACAAACCCAATCGGAGAACTGGCTTGGAAATGGTTATTGTATGCTTGATAAACCCAGTCGGCGTACTGGCTTAGCATACTGATCTTTGAAATGCTTGATAAACCCAGTCGGTGTACTGGCTTAGCATACTGATCTTTGAAATGCTTGATAAACCCAGTCAGCGTACTGGCTTAGCATACTGATATTTGAAATGCTTGATAAACCCAGTCAGCGTACTCGCTTAGCATACTGATTTTTGAAATGCTTGATAAACCCAGTCGGCGTACTGGCTTAGCATACTAATTTTTGGAATGCCTGATAAACCCAGTCGGCACACTGGCTTGGCATTGCCTATTCGGATGATGTTGTGGAGCAGCATGTGTGCTGGCCAAGCATCCACCCCACAGGTGATCCAAGGCTTGTAAAGCAGAGAAGGAAACCTGTGGAGTAGCGAGGAAACACACAATACAGATAAGTATTTAGTTATCTTGCAACTCCTTGCTTATGAATATACATGTGTATATGATTTAATTATGATTTCTTAAATTCTCATTTGGAAATAAACCCTATGAAAATACGTTAAAATTGACTCAATGTTTGAGTGTAGGTATTGCTGGAAGCAAGGACTATGAAAGCATCTGGAGGGTGCATGTGGACATATGACTGTCCTAAAAGAGCTCAGTATGAGCAGTAATGAAAGATGGTGCTAGTGGAGATGTGTGGGTCCTAGCAGCCAAAGGTTCTGTAAGCGACACTGGGGAAGGGTTCCCTAGTTGAAATCCATATGCAGACCTTAGACACTAAGTGTCATAGCCAAGAAAGGGCAAGTCAAGCATTCACATTGAATTGAAAGAGGCTAAGGAGCATAGAACCACAAGTGATGGTGTGGCTCCGGATTGGAACAAGACTAAAGGGGGGGAAAACTCTTACTCTTCTCTTTTCTTTTGATTGATGCATTTATAAAACAAAAGATTGTTGAGTGCATATCATGGCTGAAAATGGATTGTGTGTAATTGCTTGAGATGAATTGTGAATGCCGAAATAGTAAATTTCCTGTGAAAGGATGAACATGAATGAGTTCATGTGTATGTTGGGAAAGCATGAAAAGTGTGGAAGTCCCATGAATAAAGCATGGACATTCCATGTCAATTAGGAAAATAATTGACTAATCTTAATGTTTATGCTATGCTTGTCCTAACAAAGAATTCCCATGATGAATTTCACAGGTAAGAAAGTGAAACAATTGGTTGCAGTCGTCACAGGAAGGTGTTGCTAGTGAGCAAGGTGTGTTTAGTTGTGCCCTTTGACCATGGCAGCAGACCGAGGGCTATTAGAGTTGGCTGAAAGTCTTCTTCAAACAATTTCCTGGACCCAAGAGAATCTTGGGGAGATGCTCAAGCTACAGAGGCAACAGAATGAGAGAAACCATGAGGCTTTGCAGGACTCTATTCGTCTGCAAAAAGAGGTAAAAAGCATTCTGGGAGCAATCGACAAGGGAAAGGAAAGTGGGTCAATGAAGAAGCATTCATCCAATCGTCTGATTAAGAAACGTTCCAGGTGGGAAGACTCAAAGGAAATGGATCGGGAAAAGGTAAAGCCGCCGATGAAATGTTGGGGATGTGGAGGAAAACATTGCCTCCGTGACTGCCCAACAAGAGAATATCAAGGGGGTAGCAACCGTAAATTCCCCAGGTTCATGGACCACTTGGAAGGAAAAGAAAAGGAAGGAATTGTTTTGGAACGATGTCCTCATGCAGAGCTAGAAGGTCCCAGCCAACAAGAGCAGGTTGTAAAGACCAAAGGACTTAGTCCTAAAAAACCCAAGTAGAGGGTGAAATGCAGGACAAACCTACCACATTTTTTGAATTGTGTACATATGTAAAGTGGGCATTTATTTCCGAAGTGTTGGAACACCGAGGACGGTGTTATTCCAAGGGGAGGGGAATGTAACGTCCCCACCTTGACCCTATTGCGTTAATATTGTAAATGATGTAAATATTGATATTTAATCATGGTGAGGAGCTCAAGGCCAAGGCCCCACCATTGATTTAGCGTTTATGTATCGGCAATTAGATTAGATGCATAGAGTTCTTGTGCTAGCGGTGCACAATGTAAAATCGGACATCATGTAAATATGCAATTTTAATGAAAAACCCACAACCAGCTATGCAATGCAACAAAGAGATGAGGGCATGATCTTTACAAGGAATAGGGAGGAAAAATAACCAAACCCTTGAGCCATGGTGTTAAGCCATTTCATTGAGGAAACCCATGAACTTTCAACTACCCATTTGGCCTCATGCACCCAATCATTTAATTCTTCCAATAATTGGTTGAGACAATTAATGCCTTGGGATGGGAGAGGTATGGCTGTCAACTTTCGTGTATGGGAAAAACAGCAACCTGGGAAATCGAGTTTTTGTTGGCTGGGCAAGAAAACCCCCACGAAATTGGCCCAAATCCATTCTTCACCTATGGCATTCTTCCTCTCACGCAGTCTGAGCCTGTTGGGGTTTTATCCTTCACGTTTTTCACCATTTCCTGCATTATTCCATGCCTGCAAACTCGTTTTGGTTAGCTCATTGGCTGGGAGAAGAGAGCCACGATTTTTGGGGTTATGGAGGCCATTTCTGCCCATGAAATGCCCATGAGCATTCTTCTGAAAACGATTTTGCTCTCCTGGGGTTGATTTCCCATTTTCCCCCTTTTCATTTTGGTTGCCCACGTTTTTCTGGAACTGTTACCAACCCATTGTTGGAAACTTCACTAGAGAAGCGTTTTTCTCATGCCCAACACTTACACTTTTGCTGTTATATGCATCCATCTCCTAGTAGCCTCAGAAACCCAACTGCTGGTTGGCAGGGCTGATTCTGGTGTATCTATGGTTATGTGAGACCCCGTTGTTCCCTAGTTCCTTGTGGAGATCATTCCCAGATCGGGGGTGGCAGTGGTGCTGAGAGATCATGGAGCACACTGGCCTACGGTTGGGTGGAACGTTGCAGAAGCGTAGCTGGTTGCTCGGGGATTACTTGGGTTAAGATAAGTATTCTCATTTGCTAAATTGATATTGTTTAGATTGATGAATGGCATGAATATACTTAATGTATAATGGATGCGTAATTGATTATTTCCGCTGTGTTTTTCTTATAACTATACATCTCATATCTCTTTTAAATTATGTGAGTGCTTGGTTAAAAGTTTATGGGGCTAGATGCCCGGTTTGGGATCACGATCCACTCCATTACACTAGTATAATGGGAGGGGACGTGACAACAGGACTAGTTGAGACTGTCGAAGCTTAGGATGGTTGGTGAAGTCTACCAGCTATCTTTGAAGGAGGAGGAAAATATATTGAGAAGAAAAACAATGACCAGAGGAAAGATGATTGGTCGAGGTGCAGAGAATGCTCCCACGAAAGGACAAAGTAGTGGGACCAGGAGAGAATTCATCGAAGATAACCAATGCGTAGAAGGGACAACGACCAGAGAAAATACACAAGAAATCATACAGGATGGTCGAGAGACCCGCGGTTGGGGTGTGTTTGGTCGAAGTGGTCCAGTAGAGAGACGAGGTGCTAACCGACTGATTTTAGTTCATTATAAGTGTCAAGGAGTGGGACACAAAGCTTATGAATTCTCGAAGAATTTACACATGGTGGAGGAGTCAAAACCCAGACGTCGAAGATATGAGAAGGGAAACGTGAAGTTGGGTTCGACATTCGACAGTGGTGAAGATGACAGAGGAAAAATTCAAAACTTGATGACCAAGAGGACGTTCGTCCGGAATGAACAATGAGAAGAGAAGGACCGATGCAATGAAAGACTATTTTTTGAATCAAAGTGCCGATCGTCGACAGATACTGCAAGACCATAGCCGATGGCAGAAGTAAAGAAAAACTATTGTCGATGGAGTTCATTGAGAAGTTGGGTTTGAAGTGTCGAAAACACCAAAATCCATACAAGATATCTTAGTTACAAAAAGGGCATCATGTGAAGGTAACCAGAAAGTGCATGATCAAATTTAAGGTTGGGAAACTTGAGGAAAGTGTACTGTCTGATGTAATCCCAATGAAATCTTGCCACTTGTTGTTAGGAAGACCATGGCAATATGATCGAAAGATGATATATGATGGTCGAGCTAACACAGTCACATTGTGGAAAAATGGCACGTGGAGAATGCTGAAGCCAAAGAAGGAGGACAACGCCGACTGCAAGGAGGGCGAGAGAAACTATTGGGAAAAGAGAGTGCTGATGTGCTCAACGAAGGAATTCCTGGCAGAGGAGGAGAAATAGTTGGTATGTTTTTCCATCATTTCGAAGGGACTAAGTTTCAAACAGTCGAAGATGGATAAAATTCCAGTCGAAGTCGAAAAGATGATGGATGAGTTCAAGAGCATATTCATCAAAGAAACATCGACCGGATTTCCATCGACGAGAAGCATATCCCATCAGATCGACTTGATTCCAGGGTCTAGTTTTCCAAACAAGGCACCACATAGAATGACTCCGACAGAGAGTGAGGAACTCAATCGACAAGTCCAGGATTTGTTGGACAAAGGATTTATCAGAAAAATTCTAAGCTCATGCATAGTGTCAGTTGTACTAGCGCCGAAGAAAGGAGGAGAATGGAGGATTTGTACAGACTCCAGAGATATCAATAATATCACGATCAAGTACAGGTTTCCATTTCCAAGAATGGACAAATTGATTGACTAATTGAGTGGAGCTAGATATTTTACCAAGATAAGCCTGAAGAGTGGATACCACCATATTAGAGTCAAAGAAGGCGACGAATGAAATACAACCTTCAAGGAAAATGAAGGACTGTATGAGTGGTTAGTGTTATAGGCCAAATCTGCACTTCTCCGTCCCGTGATCACCTTGCCTTGTAGATCACACAAAAGGACACAAAGGATTGAAGAGCATTATTTCCTTAGATGAATTGTTGCTAGAAGTACACTTCTCACCTGAGAATTTAACAGTTTCTTATGTTTTTTCCACCTGTACTCCCTTCTCTGTACCCTACTCTCCTCAAGGGAAGCCAGTGTACACCTCCAAAAAAGTTGTAAACGCATGTTGTAAAGCATAAAATTTGCTTCTTGTACGCTACTCTTGTTGTATGAAAACCACGTACATCTTAAGATGAAATCAAAAATATATTAATTTGATGAATTGGGATTAGTTGAAGTTGGTTCCACAACTTCCCCAACCTCCCAATCCAACCACCTCTCGATCTAAACTGCCTACCGTGTCCCATAAATACAAGGAGGATCCATGAGAGGGGTTACTCACATACTCAATATACTCATGAAATCTTGAGAGAAGGCTTGAAGTATTGTAATGTTGGAGGAAAGTTCCAAGTCAGAGTGAAGAGTAGGAGCCCAGGATCCGGTTGCAGAAACATCTCTACACGTCAGGTATATTGTACTCATTTCATGTTTCTTTGACAATAAAGAGGTCGAAACACCCTCCCTGTCCCAAATATGATATCTATTGGATTGCATGTCTATTTGGATTAATCCTTGATTATATTTGATGTTAGATTTCTTTGTCATTTCATCATATGTTATATGGTGAAGATATGCTGAGGAAGGTATCTCTTGTAATGCAGGTTCGTCAAACACAAGGTCGAGCGGGAGATAAAGTGAAGGACCAAGTGAAAGCTAGGATCAAAAATCGAGAAGAGGTATGTCCTTCGATCCCAATCTATTTATTTTGCAATAACCATATGCAGTATAATCTATGTGTTCGCTTGTCAACCCCACCCAGTTGGTAGTGTCCATCTCCTCACTCTAGGGTAGAAATCCCGAACAACAGACTAGCGACTCCGCTGGGGAGTAACCGCTTGGTTGTTTTGCTCTAGGAGACTTAATTTTGGTTTTCTTCCAGCCCTTTTCTTAGTTTCTGATTGTCTGATAGGCCTTATAGGTCTGTGTTATCTTTCTTGTATGCTTGATTCAACTCAGTTTTTGGTTTCCAAAGCCTGATTCTTCCCTTTTGAGGCATGTACGCTAGTCTCCCCTACATACAATAGTGTTTTCCTCCTGATGTATGCCCCTCCTTGCACTGAACAACATTAAACACCTCCTGATGTACGCTGGTTGTAACACTGCACAATAGGGTATGTTCCTGTAGTGGCCTGTTTTGCTACTAGGGTTTGTTTTTTAAGCTTTGGTTGTTGTTCCAGCCTGTTGCTTTGCTGTCTTCATTGATCCCTGAGACCTTTTATGCCTTTGTTGAGTCTTGTAAGCCTCTCCAATCTCTTTGAGTTTGTTTTTTCTTGTTTGAGCCTTTGCTTTGTTAAGTTTAACATAATTTGACTAGCAAGATCACTGAAAGAAACACAATCACAAGATAGACAAAGATTTACCCTGGGAAACCCTCATGGGGTAGAAAACATAGCAAATATTTCCTCAATATAGATAATCAACCCAATACAATATGTAGTCCTCAACAAGAGCTCCTTATCCTCCTAGGCATACCTGTCTCTCTCTTGTGCACTACTCACAAGTGAATGAATGAATGGGATAAGTGAGGAACATACCTCCTCTACTTATACTTGTTTCCCAACTGAATTTTTACCCTAATGGGGCCGACCTCACATGGGAGATCTAATAACCCTAGTTACCACAACCTCCCGGAGGAATAAACATCTCCGAATACATAACAGAGTCCCATCGGAGGAATGAAACATCTCTGGAATAATAAAATACAAATATAGTATTCTTAGAAGTTACAATATTTCAACACTCCCCCTTAACGAGAAGGATATTATAACAACATCTGCAAGAGAAAGGAGTCATCGAATACATGATACATGATACATCTATAAATCATTGGAAGCTTTCTTTATACATCATCATCAGTAACTCATTCAGTTACTGGATCATAATCAATACTGGAACATCAGCATCGTCAATATTGAGTCTTCATCTTATGCAGCACTTGATCAACTATAGCATCATCATCATCAATCAACAGCCTCATCATCTGGATCTACTGATCAACATCATCATCTAGATCTCTCGATCAACAACCTCATCGTCTGGATCTACCGATCAACATCATCATCTGGATCTCTTGATCAACAGCCTCATCGTCTGGATCTACTGATCAACATCATCATCTGGATCTCTCAATCAACAACCTAATCGTCTGGATCTCTCGATCAACATCATCATCTAGATCCTCATGATCAACAGCCTCATCGTCTGTATCTCTCGATCAACATCATCATCTGGATCCTCACGATCGACAACATCATCATCTAGATCATCACGATTAGTAGCATCGTCATGATCAGCAACATCATCATCTAGACCATCACGATCAACAGCATCGTCATGATCAGCAGCATCGTCATCTAGACCATCACGATCAACAACATCGTCATCTAGACCATCACGATCAATAGCATCATCATCTAGATCATCTCAATCAACAACATCTTTATCTAGATCATCATGATCAACAACATCATCATCTAGACCAACACGATCAACATTTGGATCCTCTCGATCAACAATATCAAAATAGCAGCATACTCTGCAATGTACAAGATCTTATTACGGGATGATCAATCCCTCTCACTTTAGGACATAGGTACAAAGATGATACAATCCTAATTTGCTTACGGGATTATCAGTCCCTCTCAATTTAAGACATCTCTCATGTCTATGGATGATGCAATCCAGATCAACTTATAGGATGATCAATCCTTATCCTTTTAAGACACCTCACCATGTCTAGGGACGATGCAATCCCGAATCATCTTACAAGATGATTAGTCCTTATCACATTAAGACATCTCACCATGTTTAGGGACGATACAATCTCGAATCAGCTTACAGGATGATTAGTCCTTATCACTTTAAGACATCTCACCATGTCTAGGTACGATGCAATCCCGAATTAGCTTACAGGATGATTAGTCCTTATCACTTTAAGACATCTCACCATGTCTAGGGATGATGCAATCCCGAACCAGCTTACAGGACGATTAGTCCTTATCACTTTAAGCCATGAGTCCAAGGACGATGCAATCCTGATCTACTTACGGGATGATCAATCCCTATCACTTTAGGACATGAGTCCAAGGATGATGCAATCCTGATCTACTTACGGGATGATCAATCCCTATCACTTTAGGACATAAGTCCAAGGATGATGCAATCCCAATAGTCCTCTTAGACAAAGTTTAAGTACCACTTCATCGTTCACATCGTCAGAACAGGAAACCTCATCATCACCTCATCGTTGGAACATGTAACCTCATCATATGTATCCTCATCATCGATACAAATATCCATATCATCGATACAGTATCCTCATCAATACATGTATCCTCATCATCGACCTTATCGCCGATATAGGAAATCTCATCATCGATATAGGTATCCACATTGATACCAGTATCCAAATATGATCATCGACCATATCACTCCCCCTTTCGAGGAGGGTCCTTCTGAACTATACCAAGCTTGTCTCAGAAATACTCAAACTTTACTCGAGACAGAGGTTTGGTCAACACATCAACAACTTGTTCATCAGTGCCTACATACTCCAGCTTGATAGCTCCTTTTTACACCATATCCTGTATATAGAAATACCGGATCTCTATGTACTTTGACTTATCATGGAATATTGGATTCTCTGTCATCTTGATACAACTCTGGTTGTCACATAAGATCACAGTGGGGTCCATCTCTAAGTAAAACAATCCTGATAACAACTTTCGAAGCCATACCACTTCACAACTAGCAGAGCAGGCATCTATATATTCCACTTCAACTGTGCTGAGAGCCACACTTGACTGCTTCCTACTAAACCACGAGATCATGGCAGATCCTAGACAATAACATCCACCTTATGTACTCTTCCTATCTGATACGCTTCCTACCCAATCAACATCTATGTAGCCATACAATCTGAAGTCATGATCTCCATGATAATATAGACCAAAATCTATCATACCCTTTAGGTACCTCATCACATGCTTTGCATCAATCAGGTGAACTCGTCTAGCTTCCACTAGATACTGACTCAAGGTGTTCACCGCAAAGCATATGTCTGGCCTGGTAATCGTCAGATAAATTAAGGACCCAATAATATGTCTGTACAGAGTCACATCCACTAACTCTGAAGAGTCATCAACTAACAGCTTCAGGTTGGAATCCATGGGAGTGGCCATGGCTTTGCATTCCAACATATCGAATCTTTTCAAGATTCCCATAGCATACTTACCTTTGTTGAGAAAGATTCCATCTGGTCCTTGCCACACTTCTAGACCTAGGAAGTAGTGCATCAATCCGAGATATTTCATCTCAAAATATGATGAGAGCTTCTTGTTGCACTCGATAATTTGTTTCTCATTTCCAGTCAAAAATAGATCACCCACATATAGCAACAATATGACAGGTTCATCATAAATAACCTTGAGATAAATATTAGGATCAACTTTACTTTTGGTAAATACCAAGCTTGTTAAGAAAATGTCAATTCTTCCATACCAAGCTCTGGGAGCATGCTTCAACCCATCCAAAGCCCTCTTCAATTTGCACACATGGGTTCTTCCATCTTCCACCTCAAATCCTTGTGGTTTTTCTATGTACACCTCTTCCTCAATCACACCATTTAGGAAGGCTGTGTTTACATCCATCTGGTGTAAATCCCATTTCATCATGGATGCAAGTGCCATGATGGTTCTAATGGAAGTGTACCTTGGACCTGGTGAAAATGTCTCTTCATAGTCAATTCCCTCTCTCTGAGAGAATCCTCTGGCCACAAACCTTTCCTTATATTTTTCAATGCTACCATCTGCAACATGCTTTATTTTGTATATCCATTTGGAATATACCACAGTTTTGTCTTTTGGTTTGGGAACTATATCCCAAACATCATTCTTCATTATTGACTAGTACTCCTCAGTCATTGCCTCTACCCACTCTTTCTTATGAGATGACTCTTCATAACTAGTAGGTTCTTCATCTACAAGATCACACATCAAAGCCATATAGTTGGAGAAAGGCTTTGGTTTCTTTCTCACTCTAGTGGACCCTTCAGGAGCTCCATACTTTTCTTCTCCTAGTATAATATCTCTTTCCCATGCTCGCTTTCTCTTTCTTGATATGTTCATGGTAGGGGGTTCTTGAGGTTGTATAATGTCATGTTCTTCAGGCGTTACATATTCGGGGATGGAAACAAGCTCTGCAGTTCTGGAAGGTGCATCTTCTTCATATACTTCTTCATACTGGCACTTCCTAGATCTCTTGAGAGCTGCTTCTTCATCAAATGTCACATCCCTACTTATTTCCATATGATGAAAACCTGGGATGTAAATTCTGAATGCTTTGGATGCTTCACAATATCCAACAAATATTCCTTTCTTTCTAGAAGGATCTAGATTGGTCCTCTTTTCTTTTGGAATGTGAATGTATACTGGGCATCCAAATATCTTGAGGTGACTTACCTCAAGTTTCTTTCCTGTGAACACTTCTTCTAAAGTCTTGAAATCAAGAGCACTGTGAGATAGTCTATTTTGCACATAGACTGTTGGCCTAGCTGCTTCAGCCCATAGATACATAGGTAGGTCTTGATCATGTATCATTGTCTTTACAGCTTCCATGATGGTTCTATTCTTTCTCTCTACAACACCATTTTGTTTCCGATTGTAGGGAGTGGTTAGATCCCTCTTGATTCCCGTTTCCTTACAAAAATCTTCAAATTCCTTTGAAGTATATTCTCCGCCATTATCTGTCCTTAGTATTTTGATTTTCTTTTCTGAATGATTCTCTATCAAGGCTTTGAACTCCTTGAACTCTCCAAAGACTTCATTCTTTCCTTTTAGAAAGTATATCCAAGTATTCCTTGAATAGTCATCAATAAATGTGAGATAGTATTCATATCCACTCAAATATGTGGAGGGCATTGGTCCACATACATCTGAATGAATTAACTCCAAGGTACTCTTAGTCTTTGTGTCAATCTTTGGAAATGGGTTCTTGATATTTTTCCCTTTTGCACATCCTTTGCATGTGCCATCATGATCAATCTTTAAGTCTGGTAGTCCTATAACTACCTTGCTCACATGAGGTAGTGCTTTGTAGTTAATGTGAGAAACCCTCCTATGCCATAGCTCATTTGGGATAGTGGCTTCATGTACAAGGGCAGCTTCTGGATGGCCCTTGAGCTTGTACAAACCTCCTTCCTCTTCACCAATAAAAATTGCATCCTCAATTGATTTTCCTTTGGGCCACATGAGTACTTTTCCATCTATGAATGCAACCCTAGAACCTTTCTTATCTAAAGCTGAGATAGAGAGTAAGTTCTTCTTCAACCCTGGTACATATAAGATCTCCTTCATCTTCAATGGGGTTCCAGAATTAAGTTTGTAACTTGGTTCACCAACTCCCTTGATGGGATATTGATACTCATCTCCAATGGATACCTTCTGTGGAGAAGTCTTTTCTTCAAGTTTTGAAAGAGTCTTCTTTTGACCTATCATGTGTTTTGAAGCACCACTATCAATGAGCCATGTATCTTCTCCAAGTGTTACTCCCCCAAAGAGTGCAGAGAATAGAACATACTCTTCTACATATTCTTCTTCTATTACTTTAGATCTTTTCTTTTGAGGCCTTTCCTCCTCTTTTTCTTCACTATCATCTTCTGCTAGATGTGCATGATGTCTTTTGTGGTGAAAACCATTCTTCTTCGGTAGAGGACAATTCGTAGCAATGTGTCCTATTTTGTGACAAGTAAAACATTGGAATGGGTAATCTCTTCTTTGATTGGTTCCTCTTCTCTTTTGAAATATTTGTGGAGGTTGAGACTCCTTGTGACTATTCTTCTTGAAGTGGGATTGATTCCTTCTTCTCTTGGTGTGGGTGGCCAAGGCTTGGTCATCTTCTTTGAGCAAGGCTTCTTTGTTGGCAACCCTAGCTTCTTCTTGAATGCAATCCTCCCAAACCACATCAAACTTCATACTTTCTTTTCTGGCACACATGGTTTGGATGAATGACTCCCAAGATCTAGTGAGACCATTTAGAGCAGTCATGACTAGTTCATCTTCATCAAGGGTGTCTCCAATAGAATCTAGTTGTTCCTTGAACTGGGAAACCCTTAAGAAATAGTCTTGAACAGATTCTCCTTTATTAATCTTGGTGCTCTTCAATTGAGCTCTCAAGTTCATCTTCCTATTGATGTTATTTCCCTCATACATTCTGGAAAGGGCATCATACATTTCCTTTGGAGTCTTCTTGGATGCCACTTGGGGAACCAAGTGGTATTTGATAGAATCAGCAATGATTCTCTTTTCCCTAATCAAATCCTTCCTATGCTTCTCTTTGGCTTCATCTTCTTCAAGTTCTGCAACCTCATCCTTGATATATTGGGCAAGATCATTCTCTTCAAGAATGAGACCAATTCTGTATTTCCATGCCCAAAATTTTTTTATACCCTCTAGCTTGTCTTCAAGCTTAGTGCTTGGAGAAATCTTATCCAGGGGTCAAAGAGATTGAAGTTTCTCAAGAGATAGAATAACACTTACCAGGAGATGTGCTTGATTGAGTTGAAAGTTCTGGTGTGTTCTGCTTCTGGAAACTTCAACTTTTCACCTTCCGGATCTGCAACATAATTTCTGGCTTTCTGGTCTTCTCTTTTCTGGTTTTCTGGTGCACAGGTTCGCAGCTTTTCTGGTTCACTGGTGCACAAGTGCGTAGCTTTTCTGGTTCTCTGGTTTTCTAGTTTTCTGGTTTTCTGCACTTTTGGTGAAACTAGGGTTTGACTTTCCCAGAGTTCTACCCAACCAAAAATCTTGATCTAGGGCTCAAAACTTCGATTTTGAGGAGGGCTATCCAGCCATGCAATCAGAATCTAAAAATTCCAACTTTTGCAGAAACCCTAATTTTTCACCGGAGGAGGAGAGAGAGGTATTTTCACCTTGTGAAAGATGTCCTATTCAGGCTAGCTTTGATACCATGTTAAGTTTAGCCTAATTTGACTAGAAAGATCATTGAAAGAAACACAATCACAATATAGACAAAGATTTACCCTGGGAAACCCTCATGGGGTAGAAAACCCAACAAAGCTTTCCTCAATATAGATAATCAACACAATACAAGATGTAGTTCTCAACAAGATCTCCTTCTCCTCCTATGCAGACCTCTCTCTCTCTCTTGTGCGCTACTCACAAGTGAATGAAGGAATGGGATAAGTGAGGAACATACCTCCTCTACCTATACTTGTTTCCCGACTGAATTTTTACCCTAATGGGGCTAACCTCTCCTAGGAGAGTCTAATAACCCCTAGACCACTAACTCAGGGCCGACCTCACATGTTAGATCTAATAACCCTAGTTACCACAACCTATCAGAGGAATAAACATCTCCGGATACATAACAAAGTCCCATTGGAGGAATCAAACATCTCCAAAATAATAAAATACAAAGATAATATTCTTAGAAGTTACAATATTTCAACATGCTTAAGTGTCTTTGCCGCTTACGATCCCTTTCTTGAAGTTCGTGTGCTATTCTTTTGGATATAGCTGCATCTCTTCACCCTAGTTGTTGTTGCAGTCTTACAAACCTGCACTTCAATTGTTTCTTGTCTATTGCAACGTTTTGCAATCTTTCACTTGGTATCATCCTTCTTTAGGGTTTGACTGTCAAGTTTGAGTCCTTAGGGTTGCTTCTGAAAGGTTGCTTGGTTCAATCACTTGTTGATTGTTTTACTAGTTTGTTCAAGTAAGTCAAAGCCTCTTAGTGTGTGGGTTGTTCAGTCCGTGTGTTATTTCGGTCATTCTTGGTTCAGTTGCTTACTTTTGTTTGGCTTAGTGTTTGTTAGGGTTTTGATACTTAGGAGCCCCCTTTTTTAGGTTTTCCTTTCCGTCATAAGTGTCTCTTTTCCCTGTTTTCTTTTCACTTCGTTTCCAAACCTAAAGTTTTTCTTTTGCAAAAACTTGGTAAGTCAAGTCTTCATCGAGTCGTTCGATTTGTTTTCTTTGATCCATTTAAATGTTTGCCTTACACACGCTTTATAGTTAGATCTTGCTTCCTTTTGTACAAAGTTCTCTTTCTTTTATATTTATCAGAAAAAGCAAAAAATGTTCAAATAGCTCAATAGTAAGACCTTTCTTTATTTCGAAGTAGTTTAGTTTGCTTTGAAATATTCTAAAAGAAAATACAAAAATATTTTGTTTTAGGTTTGCTTATCTTTAGTTTTGGAAAACAATGAATGAGAAATTTTAGTGAAAGTTCTTTACTTTTTATGTACTTTCCATTTAAGTCACAACCACGCCACACACCGCACTACAACCCTTGAGTAACAAGTAGCCTTTAAAAAAAACCATTAATAAAATTTATTAGCAACATTTTTCTTTTTAGGTATACACGACATCAACTAGCTTAGGCTAGATTTTCGAGCTTAAATCACCTTAAACTGCTCGGAACTGGCTTCATTACTCAACAATCCTAGTACGACTTTCTTTTAGGTAAATCCATCTATATCAAAATCTCTTGGGAAACTCTACTAAAACCAAAACTAAGCACGAGGTCGTGTGAGACTAGAATTGCTGAGGATAACCCCTCACTTTCTTTTCGAGCATAAACCAGAGCTGTCTCGCGTACGGGATCCTTTTTGATTTCGGGCTTTGTTTCCCTACCCATGCATTACGGTTAGACTGAGGACTGCCCCCCCAATAATTTTCATACTATGGTAGACTTAGTATATTGACCATCTAGGACTCTACATAGGTGACGACGGAAGGCTATTTCTGTTGTGCCTAGGATAGACGTGGGAGGAAACCCTCTACAGAAATTTGGGAAGGTGGTTTGGTGATTCAAACGCTTGCACCCAGAGGACCTGTATGTGGACCCCGGGTAACTGTTCTTCATCCTTCGTTGGTTAGTTCTGGGCCCTAATCATCCCATACTTCCCTCGGGAAGACATCTGTTTTCCTAGTTTGGATTACCTTAGGACATTTTTAGTGGTGTGCTCTTTGTGCCGCTTGTTTTTTGGCCTTACATATTTTTGGCCCGTTGAGTCGGAAACTATGGAAAGCATCCCGATGAGCACCAATCAAGGGACCCCTGTTGAAGGGGATCCTTGTGCTTTTCCATTCATTTGGAACATTGGTACACCATTAATGGCTACTTTGAATCTTCCGGGATTCACTATAGGGCTACCGGTTCGGTTGTTTTCCACTTTGAATGCCTTGCATGCTCCTGATGCTTCTCAAGTAAGCACTTCAAATAAAGAGCAACAGAACCCTATGCCTACTTCGCTAGTAACATCTTCTCTTCCTCCTTCTACCTCATGTGGTGAAAGTAGTAATACTAGTAACCAGCAGTCTAAAAGGAATAAACGGAGGAAGAATAGGAAGAAGATGCCAAAGCAAGGGGGAATCCACCCAGCTTCTAGAAGTCATGCTGGGGAAACCTATCCAACCTCTGGTGGTCATGTTGGGGAACTTGATCAGTCACTAGAAATCATACTGAACCTTGCCACCTAGCCTCTGAAAGTCATGCTGGGGGCACCCACCCAGCCTCTGAAAGTCATGCTGGGCTCATCTACCCAGCCTCTGGAGGTCATGTTGGGAGAAAAATTTCAGTCACTGCAGATCATACTGAAAGCATGTCTTCAACCACTGTTTCTCATGTTGAGGACATGTCATTGATCACTACTGGTCATATTAATGACAAGTCACCAGTTCCTGTGAGTCATACTGGAGACATTGAATCAGCCACTGCAAGTCATGCTGAGAAAGTTGACATTGTCGACAAGCCTGATAAACAGAAGCTTAATTTCCCTTGTAATTTTTACGAGGGAGACCACCTTACTCACCAGTTCCCTACTATTCCAGAGGTGCAAAGAGTGTGGTCCATAGTTCAAAATTCTTCTGCTTCTGAGCAACCAGCCAATGCAGGTCATGCTGAGGGAAAGCTATTAGCCAATTCTATTCATGCTGAGAGTACTTTTGTTGTTATGGAGTCTACGATTATAGGAAGCAAGCCAAAGTTCCCTTGTAAACTTTGTAAGGGAGATCACCTTGCTCACCGGTTCCCTGCTATTCCAGAGGTGTGGAGAGTGTGGGCCACATCTGAAGGATCCTCTGCTCCTGAATTGTCTATAGATTCCCAATAGCCTAATCAACCTTTGGTTGATGAAGTGGTTGATGAAGTGGTTGAACCAATGCAATCTTTGGTCAACCCCACTCTTCCTTTGGAGAGTGAAGCGATCGAATCGATGCAATCTTCGACCGATCCCATTAGTGCTTTGGAGACTGATGCACGTGTCCCTGAAGTCTTCTACATTACCAATTCGGATTTTTCTAAAATGGGGGGCATTGCATCTTTGTCGAGTGAACTCTACCAAGCTCTGGGATCATTTACTTTGATTGGAATAGTCTAACTGGGTATCGCCTTCCTTCTTCTTCACCTTTCCAGATAAAGGTTGATATCGACAACCATGTGGTTCACCGATGTATTGTAGATGAAGGAGCCTCTGTTAGTATCTTATCCCCTTATGCTTGGAGAGATTTAGGTTTCCCTAACCTTGTTACAGCTGTTAATTGGCCGTTGACCTTCGACAAAAGACCTAGTGAACCGTTTGGATTCCTCCCTCAGGTACCTATTACTTTGAGTGGAAAAACAGTATTAGTTGATTTTATGGTTTTAAAGGACCCTATGGACTTTGATATGATCCTCAGGCGTGATTACATATATGCTATGCAGGCTGTGGTGTATACATTCTTTCGTGTGATGCATTTTCCTCACAATGGAAGCATTGTCACTATCGATCAGCTTACATTTGTTGATCCCTATTATTACCCAACTATAGACCAAGTATGTCCCCTACCAGTAGGCACTACTATGTCACAATCAAATTATGTGGCATATTGTTCCTTGATTCCAATTGCCACTAAGAAGAAGCCTCTGAATTCATACTTATCTTCTCGGGAATCGGTCTCAGCAATCGACCAGGTGTTGACTCCATCTGAATGTTTAGACATGTGTTCCATCTGGGATAATATACTTCCCTCTGATGAAGTTTTCCTAGAGTCTATAATGCAGTCTGCCATTCATTTGAACATTGATCCACCTTCGAGCATTCTTTCACCTTCACTTGGAGCTCGTTAAAAACAGTAAGGAAGTTACGAGCATTATTCCACCTTTCCTTCGAGCTCATTAAAAACAGTAAGAAGGTTATGAGAATTCTTCCACCTTTTCTTCGATCTCATTAAAAATAGTAAGGAGGCTACGAGCATTTCTTCCATCTTCACTTTGAGCTCGTTAAAAACAGTAAGGAAGTTATGAGCATTCTTCTATATCTCCTTTGAGCTCGTTAAAAACAGTAAGGAGATCAAGAGTTTACTTTTTCGGGCTTGTTAAACCTTTACAAAAAAGATCTTTATAGAGTTCTTTCATGCTCTTGTTTGACTCTTTAAATATGACACGATTTTCGAGCAAACTTGGCCTCTTCAAGCTCGTTAAAGGAATTGAAGGTCCATCTGCTTAGGTATAAGTTTAACCCTTTTCCAGACCTTTGCGGATTACATACGAAAAAGCAATACTCTAGTCACACGTGGCTAGAAGCATTATCCTCTCATTGTTTTATACTTTTTCGGGGGAGGGGACTAACTATACGAAAAAGGCCTTTTGGAGCCTCTCTTTAGGGTTTTCAGGCTCTCTAAACATGAAAACACCAAACGAGCATTCACCTACTCGGGCTCGATGTGAAATCCACAAGAGGGTAAATAGAGGATTGTTTAAGTTTTTAAGACTCTATAAACAGGAAAACATGGGCGAGCATTAACCTACTTGGGCTCGATATTAAAATCCACGAGTAGGTGTATGAAATTATTGTTTAAGTTTTTCAGACTCCTTAAAATTGAAAACACCGACGAGCAAGAACAAATCTCGACTCGATATTAAAATCCAGAGATCATTACTATGGATTATTCTTCTATCTCTTCTTTGAACTCTCTAAACAATGAAGAAGGTCCCGAGTCTTCCTCCCATGGGATCGTTAAACTTTTTACATGGTTGGACCTATTGAGTTTTCTATTTTTCTTGGACTCATTAAATAAACAAGAAGAACATTCTTTTACCAAAAATAATAAGGGATAAGAAGGGTGTATCGCATCTCTTTCAGTTTCAAAGGTAGTTATGTCAGTCATATCCTTGAACACAACACCTACTTGAGTCTTTCATGTCAGTTGGGTTTTAGTTTTTGACCTTAGGGTAAACCTGATCTCTGAGTTGTCAACTGCCCCGGTTGGTTATTCTTCCAACCATATTGAGGATCGGTTATGTCTCTTACATTGCAAATTATATCATTTCTCTCATTATGTTGAAAACTGCCTAAGTCACTTTGTGTCGTGCTCACCTTTCAAGGATACAATATGTGTCGGCCATTCTACAGTTTACCTTGAATTCATGTGTCGGCCATCCTGGTGTCAGTTTGTTTCATCTTGTTACTCGTCCTACTCCACATCAGCTCTTACCTGTGAGTGTTCCTCTTGTTGGATGATGGAGGATGCATTAATGCCTCCCTTCCAACAGACTTATTCCCATTGACCTCAGCTCATTATGCTCTGGGAACAAAGTTTAGAGCTTTGGTTAGTACCTTGGGGATTGCAGTCATCAGTGGCAGTTTCCCTCGCAGTTGAATAAATAGGAATACATCAATGTCTCTTATTTGACAGATTCCTCAAGTGTTTAACTTCAAGTCCTCTTATTCTCACTTGTTGGATCGTACTAGGTACCTTGGACCCCACTATCATTATCGATGGAAGTATTCACATTTGTTAACGGTATACATCAATGACTGGTAATCAAAAAATACCCCCCATGTTCGACTTCAGCTCATTTATTCGCATGGTTAGGGTTTGTACCTTGGGACTATGATAGCATCACCATGTTTATGTTATCCCCCAAGCTGCACAAGACTGAGCCTTACTCATTTAGGCACTTCATGAGACATAGATCCAGCTTTTTGTTATGGCTATGATCTCTCTATTGACATGGATCCACGCTTGTATTTCAATGGCCATGCTCTATATATACATCTCCTAGCTATGTATCAGAGATCATGTTACACATCTATATGATGTCAAGATTCTAATTGCTCGCTGAAATTGATCGTTGTTTCAGGTGTTTTTGTGACTTGGTTCTACGGTTTCTTACTACTCCTTTGACTTGGACTTATAATGTATTTCGGCCATCATTTCCCTCTGACCTCACACATTAGGGGGCATCTTTTATAGGTCAAATCAACACTTCTTCGTCCCATGATCACATTTCCTTGTAGATCACACAAATGGATACAAAGGATTGAAGAGCATTATTGCCTTAGATGACTTGTTGCCAAAAGTACACTTCTCACCTCATAATTTAACAGTTTCTTTTGTTTTTTCCACTTGTACGCCCCTCTCTGTACATAAGACCTGCGTATTGTACCCTACTCTCCTCAAGGGAAACCAGTGTACACCTCCAAAAAAGTTGTAAACGCATGTTGTAAAGCATAAAAGTTGCTTCCTCTACACTACTCTTGTGTATGAAACCTGCGTACATCTTAAGATGAAATCAAACATATATTAATTTGACGAATTGGGATTAGTTGAAGTTGGTTCTGCAACTTCCCCAACCTCCCAATCCAACCACCTCTCGATCTAAACTCCCTACCTTGTCCCATAAATGCAAGGAGGATCCATGAGAGGGGTTACTCACATACTCAATATACTCATGAAATCTTGAGAGAAGGCTTGAAGTATTGTTATGTTGGAGGAAAGTTCCAAGTCAGAGTGAAGAGTAGGAGCCCAGGATCTGGTTGTAGAAACATCTCTACACGTCAGGTATATTGTACTGATTTCATGTTTCTTTGACAATAAAGAGGTCGAAACACCCTTCTTGTCCCAAATATGATATCTATTGGATTGCATGTCTATTTGTCTTCATCCTTGATTATATTTGATGTTAGATTGCTTTGTCATTTCATCATATGTTATATGGTCAAGATAAACTGAGGAAGGTATCTCTTGTATTGCAGGTTCATCAAACAGAAGGTCGAGCAGGAGATCAAGTGAAGGACCAAGCGAAATCTAGGATCAAACATCGAGAAGAGGTATGTCCTTCGATCCCAATCTATTTCTTTTGCAATAACCATATGCAGTATAATCTATGTGTTTACCTATCAACCCCGCCCAGTTGGTAGTGTCCATCTCCTCACTATAGGGTAGAAATCCCGAACAACAGTTAGTCATGCCCTTTGGATTGACTAATGAACCCAATATGTTCATGAGGCTGATGAATGAGGTACTGAAGCCGTTTCTGGAAAATTTCGTCACAGTGTACGTCGATGACATTTTGATATTCAGTTGAACCAAGCAAGAACATTTGGAATACCTTCGACAAGTATTGCGGAAGCTGCAAGAAGAGAAGTTGATGGTGGACCTACAGAAATGCTTCTTCATGAAGAAAGAACTCGTGTACTTGGGATTCGTAATCTCAAGTAAAGGGTTGGTGATGGACCCAGAGAAGATAAAGGCTATATTGGAGTGGTTAGAGCCGACAAGCATGCCATAAGTGCAAATTTTTCATGGACTTGCCAGTTTTTACAAGATGTTCATAAGAGGATTTAGTCGGATATGTGCACCATTGATAGAGTGCATGAAGAAAGGGGAGTTCAAGTGAACAAGAGATTCCCAGAAATCCTTCGACAAGTTGAAGAAAAAGGTGACAGAGAGCCTGGTACTAGATCTCCCAGATTTCAGCAAAGTTTTCCAAGTCAACTGCGACGCAAGCAGAATGGAAATTTGTGCAGTTTTGAGCCAAGAGGGCTGAGCAATTGCATTCTTCAGTAAAAATTTGGATGAATCTAAGCAGAAATATTTCATCTATGATCAGGAGTTCTATTCTATCATACAAGAATTGAAGAAGTGGAGGCATTATTTGCTTCCCAAGTATTTTGTGTTATATACAGACCACCAAGGACTGAGGTACTTGAACATTCATTCGAATTTTAATCAACAACACATGAAGTGGGTGGAATTCTTGCAAGGATATACCTTCGTGTTGAAACATAAGTCGGGACAGTCAAATAAGGTTTCCAATGTGCTGAGTCGAAGAGTTGCATTGTTGAACACGACAACAGTTCAGGCAATAGGGATAGATTCGGTGAAGACAGAGTATGAAACCAACGAGGATTTTTTGAAAGCGTGGAAGGCTAGTAGCGAAAAATGGAGGACCGACAGAACCCCATATTTGGATTATTTTATCCAAGAGGGATACCTGTTCAAAGTACAACAATTATGTATTCCCAAGGGATCAGTAAGAGAAAACCAAATTCGAGAACTACATAGTGGTGGTTTAACAGGTCATTTTGACATTGACAAGACCAAGGAATTGGTCGAGGAGAAGTACTATTGAATAGGGATGGCGATTGGTGTCGGTAAGTGGGTCCGACAGTGCAGAATTTTCCAATTGGAAAAAGGTTGAAGTCAGAACACGGGGTTGTATGCACCATTGCCACTGCCAAATGTACCATGGGAGAACTTCAGCATGGATTTTGTTCTAGGATTTCCGAAGACATAGCAAGGTAATGACTCAATATTTTTGGTAGTCGACAGATTTTCGAAGATGGCACACTTTATTCCGTGTCGAAAGACGAGTGACGCCATGAGCATTGCTGTATTATTTTTCAAGGAGATAGTTAGATTACATGGGTTTCCGAAGAGTATAACGTCGAACATAGATACCTAGTTCATGGGTCATTTCTGGAGAACCCTGTGGAAGAAGCTAGACACAAAGTTGCAGTTTAGCTCGACATACCATCCAAAAACTGATGGACAGACTGAGGTAATAAACATAAGTTTGTGAAACCTTCTGAAATGTTTGACAGCCGACAGACCCAAGCAGTGGGAGAATGTGTTGACGCAAGCATAATTCTCATACAACACTTCCATGAATCGGTTGAAAGGTATGATTCCATTCCAGATTGTTCAAGGTCAAAGTCCACATGGTGTGGTTTATTTGGTCGAAGTGCCAACAAACACTAGAAAGAGTGCAGATGTAGAGACATGTGGAGAGCACATGAAGGAAGTATATGAAAAGGTACAAAAATAGATCAAAAAGAGTAATGTGGCATGCAAATTAAGAGACTACAAGAATTAGAGGCTATAGTCGTTCAGTGAAGTAGACTTAGTCTATGCACACTTAAGAAAAGAAAGGTTCCCGACATGAACATACAACAAGATGAAGCTTAAAAATATTGGACCATGTAAGATTCTGAAGAAGATTTCAGACAATGCTTATGTGTTGGAGATACCAAAAGAGTTGAACATTTCTCCTACATTCAACATATCATATATGTACAAGTACGAAGAAGGTTCAATGAGAAGCAACATAGAAGTGTCGAACATCGACTGGATAGGATAGATTCCAAATCAATAGAAGGAATAGATCACCGAAGTGATAGATGAGCATGAATTCAGATGCACAAGGAGTTCACATACGAAATAATATTTAGTCTGATGGAAGAAGGACAAGCTGGAAGAGGTGACATGGATTTCAGAGGAGGAATACATAAGACTAATAGAGCAGTCGAGTTCTTTTTCCCCTAGGGAGACAGATGCATGGGAATTGGGGCCTAGGAAGAAAAGTTGAAGTTGATCGAAAAAAGAAGGCCAACCAGGGGGGTTTCCGACGACCACTCGTGCGGGAATATTGTTAGAAAAATCAAGAAGCTGTCAAATTATGGTCAAAATAAGAGCGAAGTCGATGGAATCTGAATTCGATGAAAGGTAGAATAGCGACATCGACAGAAGTTGAAAAGGCCAAGTGAGGAGGATGGGGAGGATGACAGCTGTGGAGACTAAGTGAAGTCGACAAGTTAGGTCGAAGATCGATAAAGTAGATAATGGTCAAACATGTCGAAGAGCGGACCAGTCGGAAGTGGATAACGACAAGACCGACAACTGTAGCGAAGTCGAGAGGAACAAAGGTTGAGAAGTGCATAAGTCGAGGCAACATAAGTGCAACTGTTGTGGGTAGTTTAAGAGGTTAATGATAGTTAAGAAGGTGGTTGAGACCAGGCCAGGTTTCACCATAGGAGAAGGTTATGCAAGAATGAACATAGGACAATGACAAATGTAGGATCTGCAGGGTCAGTGTTAGTGCATCAGACAGAGTAACGACGCCTCGGGGAAGCAATACATGGTCAACCTTGGGAACGAAAACATAACGGAGTAGAACATGGGTGCGAAGGTACATAATGAGGGGAGAAGATAGATGAACGAGGATCGATCACACACACATTGAGAGATATCACAAAGATAGAACATAGATTACTTATGTATTTTGTAACAAGCCGAGGCCGACTTGATTATTAGTTTGCATGTAATTTTGTAAATGATACTAGTAATAGAATCCAACTTCTTGGCATTTCCAGTTCACGTCTTGTTTATATGAACATTTGTGTGTTAATTGTGTGATATTGTTAAGCAAGAAGGTCCGACCGAACTGCCATTGTGTCACTAAATTTGAGAGGACCTAGGAACATAGATTCATTTAATTCTCTTCCTCCATTAATCTATATAATGGATGCATTTCAAGGGAGAATGGCATTTTGGGAGACTATCATCATGTTGTTGAAATCCATGGTGAGATAAATAGCCATATCATTGCGAGATAAATAAATGATTGGAGCAAGGAGTTTGGAAGAGGATTTCATCGTGATTCAAGGTATAATGTGATGTAATTATATATATATATATATATATATATATATATAGCCCGATGGGATAGCTCAAGTGGTTGAGTGCTGTAAGTTGTAAGCAGAAGGTCTCGGGGTCAAATCCCTGGGTGGCTATACATTGCTATATAAGGGCCTCACTTGATTTCCCCACCAAGTTAGTCCCCATAATCAGGGTCGATGGTTTACCTTGGGTACTATCGTCAAAATGAGGGGAAGTACTTGAGGGTTTCCCTATGACATGTTCTGGTGAAAAAAAAATAAAAAATAATATATATGAATTCTCTCCCCCCTCGGATATCATAGTGTTTTCATAGATGTATGGTTTAGATATATTGTATATATGTGATGTTGATGGTGGATCTTATCTCCCCTTGAATAGATCGAATTAGATCTAGCTTAGATCTAGTATAGATCTAATATTTTATTTCAATTACATGCATATATTATACATGTTTATGCAAAAGGTTTGAGAAAGGTTATCTCTTGTATATATGGATGTAGGTTGATTAGAAATTGGAGTTGGAGAAAATTCAACCAGAAGCCATCATCAAGGGAGGTCATCTATACTAAGGTGATTTATTACTTCTTCCATATTTTCTCATGTTTTGTATGTGATTGTTTTGGAACTAGAGAGGAAAACATATTAGTCTACCATCCATGCTTTTATTAGATCAAAGGAAAGAGATCCAAGGTAGTTCTCACCCATCCGTAGGAGGTAAATCACCATAATAGCATGGGACATGGAAGGTACCCATCTAGGATTAATCATTAACGAGTCCTGCTCCAACAATAGAATATGGTGAGTTGGAAAAAATGAAGAGAGGAACATTTTGGACACTAGGATACCTTGAATCAGTCGTGCAGAAGTATAACTTATTTATGGTGACCACTTTCCTTTCATGAAAAAAACAAATCACATAGAAAACTAATGATACCACTATAGTCATAGTATATATCCAAATTTTTTCCAAAAGGAGATAATAATCCATTGGTGAATCAACCACTTCAACATCAACCTTTACTGTCTTCTATCCCAACTCAATAGGAAAAGAGTGAATCATCCCTTTAGGATGAACACATTCCCTTCAAAGGTTGGTAACATAGTATGTGAGGGGGGAAAAGTAGGATAAACGAAGGCCTTCCAATAAGAAATAGACATCATGCAAGTGGAAGAACCCTCATCAACTATGCATCGGTAGATGTTAGCACCTTAGGAATTAACATGAATCTAAAAATCCACTTAAGCAAGGAGCCTAGGGGAATATTGATGAAGAGGGAAAGTAATGACATTTGAGTCAGATAGACGGATACCCTTGATCACTTTTAGTAATTCCATTCATTGTAAGAAGCAACTTTGGGGGTCTTATTATGTGGGGATGGAACAACGCACTTGAGTGAGGTCCTCAACAATGTTATAATTTTGAGTCATTTTAGCATGGATGTTGTGAGTAGAATTTTTGGAAATTCCCTTCGAAAACTAGGGAATAAATTCAATTGGTGGCTTTTCAATGCGAAGGGATCCACCTACCTATGATGAGGATGGATTGGGAGTGACTAGATTCTTACCAAAAGAAATGTAGTTCTGAGTGTGATTTTGCAATGAGATTTCATGCTCACACATGAAAATAGTAACACGACCCCCAGATTGAGAATTGTCTCCCTAGTCACGCTGTCAAGGGGAGGGAGTAGAGGCTACCAATTCTTGTTGTGGAAAGGTATTGTTCAAAACAACTTTTTGCAAGGTAGACCCTCATTGAGTTGTGGTCTTGTGAAGCTTTTCCATGTGCGGATTCTGATGCATAAGATGGTATCCTTAACAAATCTTGCAAGGAAAACGTAGCATCCAGTTTCCCCCTCCTTTTGGTAGTTGTATTGGTGTTTTTGCCATCATTCACTTTATTCTTATGATTTTTTATCTTCTTACCCCCCTGCTAAGTACCATTACCAGTTTTTGTATATCACACCATATTGACATGCGAGGATTGAGTAGGGGCTGAAGGTGATGGGGATATTGGTTGGCTAGTCATTGGGGATGAATTGACAATCATCCAATCCATTTTATCAACCAACGGCTTTACAAGAGTTTTCATGATAGTACCTACGATACCATTAGCATGTAGATAAGGAGCATTTTTAGGTGGTTCCATGGAAGGATGGGGGGAATGAAGAATTATATCATAGAGGGTTCTAGATTGAGAGTAAATCAAGTCTAGCTATTGAGACTTTAGGATGACTTGGCCTCTGTAATTGCACCTAAAACATCAACGTCAATGGCAATTGGTGGAAATAAAGACTTCACAAATCAATCAACTAGAAACTAATTTGGGATTTCAGTGCGAATAAGATTTCATCTCCTTCTCCATTTATGAATATGATCAGAGATGTGAGTGGAGGTAATTTGATGTAGTGATGCCAAAATAAATTTCACAGTTTCATAGGGAATAGGAAACTAGAAGTGGGTCAAATATTCCATGGATAAGGATGAAAAATCATGGTAAGAGGAACTAGAAAACTCTATATAACATTTCCCTATAGCACCTATGAAGATGCGTTTGAAAAATATCAAGAGAATATTTTCATCCACCAAAGAGTTGGACAAACACCACATGTGAAAATTCATGACATGGTTTGATGGATCTTTACCTAGCTTTCCAATGAACTTAGAAATGCCCGAAAAACGTTTGGTAGGTATATTCGACCATGATGGCTAGTGACACACCAGGTCAATAGTAAACCATGATAGATCCTGTATATTCAATGTCATAAAAAATGGAAACTGAGGGTTGAAAAAAGCATCATGGGAATAAATTGAATGTACTCATGAACCCCATACAAACTATGGCTCCCAATGTTCGTGTTTCTGAGATTATAGTGGGATTTTGGGGGAAGGTTTCCCTCTGGAATTGGTCCAGTGCTAGTGGAAGATCTAGCTATGCTAGCAGAATCCCACCTAAAATGGAAACCAATATTTTAGGAGATCAAACTACCAAAGGAAACTTGAGGCTTAATACGACCTCCAGGGAAACCAACACTTGTATAAAGACCAATATCATTCTGCAAATTCTATCCAAAAGGGAATATCATAGTAGGGATTGGGGATTTGACTAGAGGTATGCTAGAAAAGGATTTAAACCCAATACTAGTGCCAACACCAAGAGGTTTTGATTGGCCTACAAGAAAAGGTAGGGCATGATTGGGAACATTAGATTAAGGTACTGTGTGGAATGGCAGGGTGGAAAAAAATGAGGAAGCTAAATTAAAAGGGTTAACTAGTACATTAGGCATTCCACCTAAAGGAAAGATTTCCACAACTATTGAAAATATCGGTACACTAGTGGCATTATTGAGAGTCATGGGGGAACTAGGTGTAGCTTCTCCCAATGAAGCAAAGACAAAATTGAATGAAACCCTATGGATAGATTGATCTCACATTCCAAACATCGTTAACCAATGATTTTCCTCAACCATGGGATCTACAAAATGAGAACTCCTTTCTTGTACCAAAATGTGATAATTTAGATGCATCAATGGAGGACTAAATTGTGAGGATCAATTCTCGTTGATAACCTTGATCTTCGGTGGTTAAAATGTTCCAAATATGGAGAGTGTATGGTGAAGAATGAATGTGAGAATGTGATGCACCTGCAACAATTACTTAATAAAAATATGCGAAATAGCAGAAATGACAGAACTCAGAATCACTTTTATATTGATCACAGGCCACTTCGAGGGGGCAGCCTCCTATGAGCAAGCTCAATACAAATAACTTCACGGTGCCTTCATAGGTCTCAACACACACTTATATACTAATTCTAGGCGCCAATACTATGGGTTGAAACCATGGGCTGTTACAAACTATGGATCAACAATACTACGGGCGACTTACAAAGCATATGCACCAACAACAATAACACAAACTATTGATCAACAAATACTACGGGACGACTTACAAAGAATATGCATCCAACAACAACATACTAACAAAGTAAATACATGGGTTCCTAACATCCCCTCCCCCTTAAAAAAATCTTTGTCCTCAAAGCTTTAGATGTGGAAATTGTTGTTGAATCTGAAGGAGTGGTTCCCATGTAGCATCCTCTGGTTGCATGCCGTGCCACTGAATTAAGACCTCTATGATGGAGCGAGAGCGAAGCTAATGCATGCGTCGATTGAGGATGGCCTCTGGCTCCAAAATGATGGATCCTGCATTATCCAGTTCGGGTAAAATCGTTTGGCCGCTGATGTTGGTGCCAAGAACTTTCTTCAGACAAGAGACATGAAAGACTGGATGAATGCGGGAAGAAGGAGGAAGTTCCAATTTATAAGCAACGGACCCAATCTTCTGAAGAATCCGATATGGCCCATAGAAATTTGGAGCGAGCTTATGACGCCCTTTGAGTTTCAAGGAGGATTGTTTGTACAGTTGGAGACGAAGAAAAACCATATCGCCGACTTGAAAAGTGCGCTCCGAACGGTGCTGATCAGCTTGTTGCTTCATGCGATTTCTTGCCATGTGAAGATTGTCCCGCAAAATGCGAAGAATATGATCGCGGTTGCGAAGGACCGTGTCAACTTCCTGAACTGGTGAATTGGTGGGGGTGTATGGAAGAAGAGCTGGAGGTGCCTGACCATAGACTACTTCATATGAGGTCATTTTAGAGGCAGTGTGGTAAGAGGTATTGTACCACCATTCAGCGAGAGGGAGACACTTTGCCCACTGATGTTGTTGTTTCGAGGTGAAGCAATGAAGATAAGTTTCCAAGCATTTATTGACAATTTCAGTCTGACCATCTGTTTGTGGGTGATACCCTAAACTCATCTTCAGTTTGGTGCCAGTGTGGCGAAATAGTTCTGTCCAAAAATGACGGGTGAAAGTCGCATCACGATCCGAGACAATGGAAGAAGGGATGCCATGAAGACGAAAGATCTGGTCCATAAAAATTTGAGCGACGGAGGAGGCTGTATAGGGATGGCTGAGAGCACAAAAATGACTATATTTGGAGAGGCGATCAACCACAACGAGAATCACTGTCTTCCCGCCAGATTTAGGGAGCCCTTCAATGAAATCCATAGAAATATCTGTCCAAATCCGTGTAGGTATGGGCAAGGGTTCAAGCAATCCTGGAAGGAGTGTTGTTTCACCCTTATTGCACTGGAAAGTATCACATTCGGCCACCATCTGTTGAATTGTCCTTTTCATGCCCTGTCAAAAGAAGTTACGCCGTGCTCGTTCATATGTTTTGAGGAACCCAGAGTGCCCGGCCGATGGAGAAGCATGGAGTTCATAGAAGACAGCCTGTTGAAGATCTGTGCTCTAGGAAGCACCAGATGACCCTTGTATCACAGAGAAGCACCATCCCAAGAGTAATGTGGTATAGCAGAAGGGTTGTTGGTCAAGCGTTGGATGATCTGAGATAAGGAAGAGTCATTGGCATAACCCTGTTGAACAGATTCCAACCAATTTGGAACAGGCATAGAAATAGCTGAAAGAGAACCTTGGGCATCAAATGTGCGAGAAAGAGCATCTGCCACAATATTGTCTTTACCCTTCTTTTAAGTGATCTCATAGTCATAACCCATGAGTTTGCTAACCCATTTCTGTTGTGCCGGGGAGGAGACGCGTTGGTCCAAGAAATATTTCAGACTCTGGTGATCAGTCTTGATGCAGAAATGATTCCCTAATAGGTATGTACGCCACTTCTCGATTGCATGCAAAATAGACATCATTTCCTTCTCATAGGTAGAGGCAGCTAAATTCTTACCTGAAAGGGATTTGCTGGTGAACGCAATGGGGTGTTCATCTTGAAGGAGAACAGCACCAAGTCCATTGCTGCAAGCATCACTCTCAATAGTGAAGGGCTTGGAAAAATCGAGCATAGCTAGCACAGGTGTAGTACACATAGCTTGTTTTAGTTTGTCAAATGCACACTGAGCAGCAGGTGTCCATGTAAAAGCATCCTTTTTCAATAGAGCAGTTAATGGAGCCACAATATTCCCATAATCCTTGACAAACTTGCGGTAGTAGCCAGTCAACCCCAAAAAACCACGAAGGCTCTTGAGTGTCTGAGGATGTGGCCAATTGTTCATGGCATCGATTTTGGTAGGATCCACGCGAACCCCTTGTGCTAAGATAATGTTCCCGAGATACTAAACTTCCTTTTGTCCAAAAACACATTTAGACTGCTTGGCATGGAGATGATGGTCAGAGAAAAGTTGCATGACAAGATCCAGATGCTGGAGATGTTCATCCCATGTTTTACTGTAGATGAGGATATCATCAAAGAATACCAGAATGAATTTCCTCAAGTAGGGTCGAAATATTTTATTCATTAAGGCCTGGAATGTGGAAGGAGCATTAGTGAGGCCAAAGGGCATGACCAAAAACTCATAATGGCCATCATGTGTGTGGAAAGCTGTTTTAGGAATATCATCCTCATGAACCCGAATTTGATGATACCCAGAACGAAGATCCAACTTGGAGAAAAAGTGAGCCCCATGAAGCTCATCAAGAAGCTCATCAACAACAGGAATTGGAAACTTATCCTTGATGGTGAGGTGATTAAGTGCTCGGAAGTCAATGCAGAGGCGCCATGACCCATCTTTTTTGCAGACAAGAATAACTAGAGAAGAAAAGGAACTAGTGCTTGGGCGAATAATACCTTCCTTCAATAAGTCCCGAACGAGCATTTCAATCTCCGTTTTTTGGTGAAATGGGTAGCGATAGGGCCTGATATTAGGAGGAACGCTGCCAGGAAGGAGCTGAATATGATGGTCTTCTGGCCTGGAAGGTGGTAATCCCACTGGTTCAGCAAAGACACTTATATATCGATCCAGAATTTGTTGTAGATCCAAAGGAGTAGTGGAGACTGCTAATGGTTGCATATGGATGGAATGGATCTGAGCGATGACACCATGTGAATTCTTCTTGAGGATTTTTTCCATGCAATGTGAACTGATGATGCTGAGAGAACCTGGTTGTAATCCTATCAATGTGTGTTTGTGTCCATTGAGGGAAAACTGCATCCAAAGTTTGGAAAAATCCCATAAGATAGGGCCGAGTGTGCGTAGCCATTGAGCGCCCAAAACCACATCACATCCGCCTAAGGGCAAGGAAAACATTTCAGAGTGCAAGGTATAATCTCCCATAGAGATACGCACATTTCGGCACTTCCCTTTGCAAGGTAAGGTGCCCCCATTGGCAACCATGACTTCAAAGTTGGAGCAATGATGGATAAAACAATCAGCTTGTTTGGCGATCCAAGGGTCAATGAAATTATGAGTGCTACCATAATCAATGAGGATTGTAAGAGGAAGATTCTTGAAGTAACCCCTGACCCGCATTGTTTGGGGGGTGGTGATTCCATCTAAAGCATGGAGAGATATCTCTGGCTGGTCATCCTGAGACGGAGGGTCCATAGGCAGTTCCTGAATGTCGACCGGAGCATCCAGTGTTTCTGGATCTTCGTCACCCATTTCAGAGGCAGGCGGAGACTCCACATCCAGGAGATAGAGCTTTTGCTGAACACATCTATGTCCCCGAGTGAATTTCTCATCACAATTATAGCAAAGCCCCTTTTCTCAGCGTGCTTGCATCTCTGTTTCAGACAAATGCTTGATAGGATTCGGTCGAGGAGCCTGCGATATAGGTGGTCGCTGAGAACCCATATTTCGGAAGGGAACAAAAGTGGGCTTGGAGTGTTGTTGGGATGTAATCTTGTCTTCTGCCAACTTAGCCAACCCTAGTGCTTCCATCATTGTGTTGGGACAGAACATTTTGACCTCAGAGCGGATGGCATCCTTTAGACCACTGATAAAACAACTCCGGTAAAATTCACCAGACAATCCGTCGGTGTGGTTGGCTAGATTCTCAAATTCGGTTTGATACTCTCTCACAGTGCCAATTTGGCGAAGTTTAGTGAGGGATCCTGTGAAGTCATCAAAAGCACTAGGACCAAATCGTTGCAAAAGGAGCTAGCAAAAGTCTGGCCAGTTGGGCTCTGGATGAGCCTTGATGTACCAACAGTACCATTGAATATCTTCCTGTTCCAAATGAAAGGATGCCAACGAAACTTTGTTGACATCAAAAGTATTATGCAGACTGAAATACTGTTCTGCACGATAGATCCATCCAGCTGGATCGATACCATTGAAGCGAGGAAAATCAAGCTTCGGACCACAAAAATTGCTGGAAGAAGAGAACCCATTGTCTGCTGAAGACTCGGACTGACGTTTGTTGTTCATAGAGACCGAGAAATTTTTCATCCAGATCCTGGAGTTTGGCTTGGATGGCTGCAAGTGCTTCCTCCATGGTTTTTTCTCCTGCACGGGTGACAACCATAACCAGGATTTTTTTATTTTTTTTTTTGACTGGGTAGGAAAACAAAAACAGGAACTACTTCAGTAAGGGAAAATTTGGATTTGGGAAAAAATCAGAAGGATAGTTGGGGTTTGACTAGGTTTTGGACACTGTTGGATAGACAGGGAAGCAAAAATGAGGATTTCAGAAGCGGGGTGAAAGAATGGGAAAATTTGGCAGAGGGGAACAAAGAAGCAGAATTCAGAAAGGAACTCTGTGGTAAAATTTGAAGGTGATTGGGTGAAATCTGAGGAAGTTATGGCAAACCCTAGAAATAGACAAATGTGGGATTTCGGCTGTAGGAAGGGGAATTGAGGATAGGGTCCTCAGGAATGAAAGATGCAGAATGGAATGACAGGGGTTCCCTGAAAATTTCAAGGGAAACAGAGGTAAAACAAGGGAGATATGGAGAAAAAACTGATTTTTTATTTTTTTTTAACAGACTGGAGTGACTATGGCTCGGAAGGAATCTGGAACAACGCTGAATGGCTGGATATGGAACGACTTGCAAAATGGATCTGAAACGACGCAGCAGTGATCGACAATAGTTCAGCTGAAAGTAGATATGGACCCCAGGTATGTGCGGCTTCCTAACAGTTCAGGGTTTTCACTCGGCCACCAATGTTGTCTGACGGCTTGCATATTGGGGCCGTACCCCTCACTCCACGGCTCAGGTAAAACTGATAACCGCTTTGCCACAAACGACAGCGCTTGGTTTACCTCACGGGTGGGAACTAGTCAATCAAGTAGGGTTCGTTGCCCTTTTCGCTGGCAGGTCCTCTCAATGGGCCAGCTACTTCGGGGTTCCTGTGGTACTCCTCACAATGAGTTTTAGGGCTTATGCCCAAGTACTTCCCACAGTTAAGCGGATAGGGATTATTCCCAAATCCGAACCTGCAACAGATGCGAAAAAAAATTTGGCAAAAATTTCACCCAGCGAGCCCAAGAAAGTGCTCTGATACCACATGTGATGCACCTGCAACAATTACTTAATAAAAATATGCGAAATAGCAGAAATGATAGAACTCGGAATCACTTTTATATTGATCACAGGCCACTTCGAGGGGGCAACCTCCTATGAGCAAGCTCAATACAAATAACTTCACGGTGCCTTCATAGGTCTCAACTCACACTTATATACTAATTCTAGGCGCCAATACTATGGGTCGAAACCATGGGCCGTTACAAACTATGGATCAACAATACTACGGGCGACTTACAAAGCATATGTGCCAACAACAATAACACAAAATATTGATCAACAAATACTACGGGACGACTTACAAAGCATATGCGTCCAACAACAACATACTAACAAAGTAAAGACATGGGTTCCTAACAAAGAACCTAACTCTATGGTTGCTTCACAATTAGTTGAAGGATTTGGTCTCCTACATCTAGTCAGTGGGCCTTGAAACTCAGGAGAGGCTCCATGCAATCACCTTGAACAATGACTTGGTTGATCAGCCAAAATGACTAAAAAAAATCAAATGACTCAACCTATGGCCAAACTAGTCACAAACAACAAAGGGAAAAACCCTATAAAAACTAAAGTTACCAACAAGCAAACTTAGTCTCCCAAAGAGTGGAATCACAAGGTAATTGCTTCCACAAATCCCATTACAATGAAGAAATTAATAAGGTCCTTCTAGATATTAACCTCAAGATTAAAGGAGCCCAATACAAATCAATGAATGTGTGAAGGAGACTATTATGGTATCATGTCACGTTGCACATCACCCAAGGTGCAAGTATCCTTATGGAGATGGGGACCCTTCCAATGGAGCAGAGACAAATGATTATACATCTTCCACAAGTACCACAAGTACTTCCCACTTGTAGTCACCTCAAGAGAAACCTCGAAAAGGACACTATGGGTACCGCTTCACATTTATTATTTGGGTAGAACAGTCATGGGGGTGGAATGTAGGAAATATATCCTAGACCCGAATCCCCCCCTAAATTGGTGTCACCCCGAGGAATTGCCAATCTATTGGAAACATCTTGACATACAAAATACCACCTAATGAAAGGAGACAGAAAAATCTCTCACCTAGACCTAGCTCAACCTCGTGCTTTATGCATGTGTTATATGTGATTTCCCATCAAATACTTCCTTATACTATTGGATTTGCATTGTCTAATAAATTTATAATTTGTTTCATGTCCTTGGACATATTACTCACCACTCCTACTACCAAGGCACTGTCACCTAGACTATTGTTGGCTTCTCTACTAATGAAAACAGAGTATAATTGATTTTAAATTACAAATGCTTTTAATTGGCTATTTTTTACTCAAGGGGTATGCCATGCAACTTGAATGGTGTGTTATGACTTAACCTGAATTGAAAACTATGCAATACAATGCTCCTTTTCCTTTTCAATTCGATGAAACCTATTTAGAGAAGGGAAATATAGTTTATATTCTTGACCAACTGCACATAAAAGCTCAACAAATACATTCTCCAAACGTATGTCATCAACCAAGAAATGCTATATGCAAATCCTTTAAATACTTCAATGCTTCTTCTCTAATCACTCAATGCAATGATGAACATGAAATGAACTTTTATTTTCACTACAGAATTAATAATGAAGACTAAAAATGAAAATGCATACCACACTCAATCAAAATGGCAATGGATATAGGATATTGACAAGGATTGACATAGAATGTCAAACTCACTCCCAAATGAATCGAAACATCTAAGAGATTTCAACATTAACTTCAAAGAAACAATGATTTCATGTGGCTGAAAATCAAAAGAACATATCCACAATATATTTGAATTGAAAACATGTCGTATAATATATCAACAGAAATATTATAAAATTTCCTGTCTAATGGATTTGTTCTAGTGATAATCTGATTTCTCTATGAAAATATATAAGCCCAAAAATGTGTGCAGCCATCATGGAAAACAAAAAAATATCTTATTTTAAATCGAACATAAGGACACTTCCCAAACTTTTTTGAAGATTATGTATTTTTGAAGACGACCTTATTTTTTGAGAGGAACATAGATTTGTATATGCTTCTTTCATATTCTTCATAGAAAATGACATAATATGATCTGAAATTCATGACACTTTTTTCATCTTCTAAAAGGAAAAAAATATCAAAAGACAAAATAATGTCTTTTACAGAATATCAAACAAAGGAAATAGAGAAAAAAATCTCATGTACCCTAGATAAGGGTGGATAAATCATACAACACCCTAATGATAAGAACTCAAGGAGTTATCCCCACTAGACTCACATTTTTGTTGTAGGAAAAATCTCTCTTGCGGACAAGTGAGACTTCCCTTTGATCTACCCTTGATCCAAGACAGACAACGGGATAGATCAATATACTATTGCCTCTAGATATAATATTATTAATCATATTGATGCATGCGAATTATGATAAGAATGGTCCATACCTTATGCATAACAATTGTTCGCATGTATTCCTATTTGATGTAGCTCTAGGGATATAGCTCTAGCTCCTAACACCTGCTACTTGCACATAACAAGACAAGATGACACCGAACACAAAAAATTCTAGCAAAGAAAAATCATAAAATAACTTAGATCTATTCTAATATTCACAAGGAAATATTAGATCTACCATTGCAGTACATATAAAATCTGTAATACCCCATTCTGACTCTTAGGATATATTAGCATTTAATGTAAATAATGTGTACATGTAATGTATGTTTTCCTAGCGTGGAGCTCAAGGCCAAGGCCCCACTAGTGAAAGCCTGAATTTGATTTAAAAGGGCAAGCATTGATATTTGATGCCCATGTGCTCTTAAGCCATGGAAATTGTAATAGGATGTAAATAAACATCATGCAATAAAATTCCAAGACTAGCTATGGAGGCAACAAATGAGAAGGGGCCACGTGTATCCACTAGGGAGTGGTGAGGGGGCTATGGGATGGAACCCTAGGCTACCATATGTCATTATGAGAACCCATTGACTTCCCTAGATGACATTTATGCCTGTTGTAAGGAAGTGGTTGAGATGTCAGCCCATGGCTTCAATGGAGCATGGGCAGGCCTGAAATTCGTATGGGTAGGTATGGGCTCTATTTACTTGTGCCACAAGTCACTCTACCTCTTGGAAGTTGCTTCATTCTCATCCCCATTCCATGGTGAAAAAAACCCATCATCATTAGCCATCCAAAAACGAGCTCCCAAGAGGCAGGAAAAACTAGAAATCGCGACCTTGAGAGAACCTAGATTTTGGAAGACCAAAAACGCCCAGATTTGGTATTGGACAGTGAAATCCAATGGGGGATCCATTGGTATCAACCTTGGGGCGAATTTGGGAGCAATAGCTACCCCAAAATCCATGGGAAAACCCAGTTTTAACAGCCCAGAAAATCAGTGACGGATTTGGGGTTATTTGTGACGGAGTTGTGAGAAATCCAAGTGTGGATGTATGAATAGAGGATGGGATTGCTGAGTCCATCTTGAAGTGTATGTGGCTCTGGGATTGAGCTCAGGGGACTAGCATCCTCCTCCATCTCCTATTGCATGCTTGAAAAACCCAACTGTGTGTTGGCTTAGCATGGTTGTTTGAGTGAAACCCGGACTGTGAGTGAGCCATCTAGTTCCTCCTTAGTGGATACACAGCCCAGCTCAGGGGTGATCTCTTAGCTGAAAGAATACAGGCTGGACATAGATCTATGGTTGGGTGGAACGTTGCTCTCACGTAGCCAGTCGTTGGACATTTGCGTTGCAAGATAAGTATTCTTTGTGGATTAAATTATATACAATCGGTGTTCTGCAATGTGGTATTTGAATGATTATTCTGCATGTTAATGAAATCGATATGAAGTAGCATAAGAAGGGGATTGAATTCTCTACCTGTTGATTGCTTGAGATAAATATGCTGATGCGAATCTATGCTTCTGTGTATTATTATGTTTAATTCCGCTGTGTTTATATTGAGTTGAATCTGCACACAGAAGTTTTTAATTGTTATGTATTTATGAGTATGAATATTGGGGCTAAGTCTGCCAAAAGCCCGGTGTGTTGTTAATGTTTCCTTCCCCACATTTGATGATGGAAGGGGACGTTACAAAATCAAATAAAAAATACAATAGAGGGAAAAATAATGTATATCTATATTGATGATAAAGGAAATTATAGCCATGGTCCCGCTTGGTGTAGGATCCTCTTAGTCCCTTGCTCCAAATCCTTCTCCATAACCTCACCTAATAAAGTCTAACTCAGGTCTCATGAAGGATACGGAAGAAAGATATTAGTGTGAAAATGAGTAGCATGTAGCTATTCTCTCCAAATCCTCCCAAAAATCACCTTCTCCTTTGAAATCCTCTTCCATATGTAGATTGGTGTAGGAGGTGGTAGGATGAATCTAGAATCCTAGAACTTAGTGAAATATGAGTCATGTCCGAGTTCCCAAGATCATAATGAAGAGGATCCATCTCATTGCATGTTCATCTTTTCAAAAATTGCTCATTCTAGAATAATTGAGGAAATCAAGGGTAGAAATGAGTGTTTCAGCAATATGACATCAGTGGGTCCTCAATGAGTCTCTAGGGTGGAAAATATAGGTGTAACAAGCACCATAGAAAATTGTAACTCCAACAATATAATATTAATTATTGAAGTCTTCCTTTGATGGTGATACAAGTAAAAAATAATAATTTGCCTCTGTGTATCAATTATATAAAAGTAGACAAGTATAATATATAACCACATAAAATGTGTTCCTTTGAAAGGAAAATTTATGAAAAAATATCTATGTAGTATCGACTTTGGTTAATGTTTCAAACAAAGATAAAAACATTGGACCTAACCTTTCAAGTGTTGGAAAAGGTTCGAGTGATAAACAATGGTCCATAAAAATTGACTATTGAAAGCATTAATTGAGAAGACATTCATTCCACACAATAATTATTTACCACATGAATTGTTGGGCGTAGCCCAAGTAAAGTAAGTTTTGGATACAAAGTACAGTTAGGCGAGGCCTAACTTTGACCAATTTTGGAGATAAGCGACCCCACAAATCCCAGGCAGAGGGTATGGAGCGAAGTACAATCGACATGGAAGAACCTGTTTCCTTAGTAAAGACGAAGTACTAAGGACAACTAGAGGTGGTTGAAGCAGTTAAAGACCAAGTGATGACCTGACTGCTACAGGAGCATAATGTAAAGAAGCAGAATGGTGTAAAGGAAACGCCACTGTAGAAGTCAGAACTGTGCCTATTAGAGAAGCGTTAGAATTCAAAAGAAGCAGCGTCGAAGGGACAACGAAGTTAAAGCTAAGCATGGTATACAGGAGAACCACAAGGTTCTTGATTTTAAGGGTACTATGGGGGTTGGACCATAGTTATTGTAATATGTGACCTTCAGGAAAATTTATATATATGAGTATTTTTTTATAACTAAGGGTTGTTGTTGGTATTTTGTTCAGACAACCAAGTTTTGTTATTGTTTTGGACTATAGATCTAGATTAAAGAGAACAGACTCTATAGCTGAGTGCATAGAGATCTGATTGTAGAGAAGAGTCTGCAGCTGAGTGCGCAGACTAGAACTATTACCCTTCTAAGTAATATAAGAATAGTTCCCGTGGACGTAGGTCCTTCCTGGGGGTGAACCACATAAATCTGTGTGTTATGTATGAGTTTATGGCATGTTTTGAGTTCATGTTCTTGTATGTTTATGTATTTTCTTTCACATGTATGCAAATGGAAATCATATGTTAAGTAACATAACACATGTGTATGAATACTACGAAGTAATACTAAGTATGATGAATGCGTAGTTAACCGGTAAAGATACAATGATTCCATGTAGTTATGTAGGCTGTTGGTAACTGCGAAGTGCGAAGTCATATGTTAATATAGTCACGTTAAGTGTATGTTAAGGAAGGGACATACTGCAAGGTCAAGTAACCACATCCACACATCACCACGGTTACAAAAACCATATTCTATAAACCCCCATACTTCACTTCGAGTGAGATGTCATCATGTTTACAGGTTGATTCTGAAAGGACCACTGAGAGGGTTTTTTTTTGTGTCTATAGTAACTTTTCCAAACCCGGGTCACCCCAGGAAGACCAAAAAATGGTCCCGTTTCCGACTTTGGACTGTTGTATCGGTGATGTGCGATGTTAATGAGGAAGTCAGAGAAGAGTGAACCAACAAATGGTTCTATTGCCAACTTTGGTCTGTCGTGCCGGTGATATGCGATGTTGATGAGGAACTCAGAGAAGAGTGAACCAACAAATGGTTTTGTTGCCGAATTTGGACTATCGTATCAGTGATATGTTATATTAATGTGGAATCCAGAGAAGAATTCAATACTTAATTGGGTGATTCAAACAGAATGCGAGTTTGTGAAGAAATAAAACAGAGATCCCGGGCTTACTACAGGACAGTGGGTACAAAGACATATATTTATAGAGTTGCATGAATTTTTCTTCACATCTTTTTCTAACTATTTATTTGAGTGGATATCCAGGGTAGCTGAAAGAAAAAAAATGTTTCCAGGGTGAAGAACCTATAGTTTGGAATCCATAGTTGATTCAAAATCTCAAAGGGATTAATAACCAGATTTCAAGAGCAGTAGACTTTTGGCTGGATAACTTGTTGGAAGGCTATATTACAGAGTATGTTGTGGACAATTTGAAGTCTTACAGTGCAACTGAAGGATACTTTTTCCAAGGATTTAGAGGCAAGTACCTGAAAAACCTGAATTTATGCAGTAAAATGCTATTAGCTGAAAAAGGTGTCTTAAGAATGCAGTCAGATTCCTAGGGTTTGAGTATGTAATCTTAAAAAAAACAGATAGTGACACAGACAAAGACATAGGAATTTTGCGTAGTGCAAAAATATATAAAGTTATCACTAGAAAGAGATTTCAAGAATTTGAACCTCACACATTCCTAGAAACTAAGTTAGGAAGTGATAGAAATTCATCTCAAGATGAGTTTGATAGTGACACAGAACCTAGACATATTGGCTATCATCCTATCACTCTGCATAAACCTATACCTATTGAAAAATATAGTCCTCGTTAGCAGAACACTAGTAGCAGCAATACTGCAATAAAAAGCACAAAGAATCAACTGAGTGGTGGTATACCTCAACCATTTCACTCCACAGGAAGTACTGTAGTATTTTAGAATCCTACACCTCCTAGAAGAAGAATGGTAGACGAGATAAAGCTACCTGTTTTAAAAGGATATGGTTTAGAAGATCCATAGCAACATTGGTTTCTATGTGATGCGGTATGGAACATTAAACAAGTACAAGACGATGCTATAAAGAAATCTCAAGTAGTCACCACATTCAAAGACAAAGCTTTTAAATGGTTCATGAAATATTTTGTTGGAGAGAACATAACATTACCTGATATGAGAACTGCACTAATTAGAGAATTCAAGAATCCTAAATCATAATCTCAATGCATTACAAAGCTAAAAGAGATAAAACAGATATCTAATGAGATTGTGTGGGAATTTGATTAGAAATTCAAAGCCTTGTTGGATAAAGTTAGCTTTGAAATAGCACCACAACAACACCAAGAATGGTTTATTGCTGTGATGTTTCCCCACATTAGATTACCGTTGATGCAATAGAAGGTTACCTTGCAAACATAAGAATTGGAAATTGCAATGAAGCTAGAAGCTTCACCCATAAGAGAAAACAACATAGGAATGGTACAGATACAAACACAACTAGCAAACCTGACATTACAGTTACAAGATATACAGAAAGGAAAAGAAGTAAGAGAAAAGGTTTGGTGCACTAAATGTAAAGAAGAAGGACATTCCAAGGAACATTGTCATGTATTCAGAGATTACCTCGCTAGTGGGGCACCGAATCCATTAAATTAACCTCAAGGACCATGGTGCGAAATTTTCTGATGCAAAGGACATCGACCAAAGGACTGTTACCTAGTTAAGAAGTATGTACATACACCAAAGAACCTGTATTGCACATTTTCTAAGTCAGTTGGCCATGATGATACCAACTGTAGAGCATATGACCTTATGATAGAAAGAAAACATGATGTCTATAGAGTCCAGGGAGAAACACTGAACAATAACGAGAATGCACAGTATGCTCAAGGTACATACAGAGGACATGGTGGATTTACAGGAAGATGACATAACACTGGCCAAGGAAGAGGAAGAGGTCAGATTGTCTGCTATAACTGCGTTCAATTAGGTCATTTGGAAATATATTTTCAGAACCCATGCACTACTTGTAAGGATTGTAAATCCTATGACCATATCATTGAATCATGTACCATTTTGCAAGGAAAAATGCAAGAAAAAAGACCAGAAGGACAAAACTAGAATATTCAAATGATCGTAGCTGAGAAAAGAAATGGATATCACAATGTCCATGTTGTGACGGGAAGTGGATCTTTGACTGGAGATGATAGAAAAAATGAAGATTTGACTTATGACAATCATACAAATGGATCAAATACTACTGAGGAGGCTTGGGTGAGAAAACCAGTTGGGAAGAAACCTATATTTGACTCTAACAGAGAAAAAGAACTATTTATGGAAGCAATAAAAGAATTTCAGGACTCGGGAGCTTCGACCGCAATCCCTTTGCGAAGTGACAAGACACCTGTACTAGGTATGCCATCCTAGTATGACGGGTCATGAGCTTCGCCAGAACAGACAAGTCCTGTAACATAGTTTCTAGAGAGATGCATAAAACTGCTAAATCATGAGCACACCTTAGGAGAATTACAGAACATTCTGGGACATTACGAACAACGTAGTACAGTGAACAATGCACATAGAGAAGTCCATCACATTAAGAACTAGAAAAGGACAGGAATAGAAATGAGGTTAAGCGTGCAAATCGGAGATTTTTTAAGGAACCAGGTCATTATTGACTTAGGATCAGAATTGAACGTCTTAACAAAACAAACATGGGAGTAGATGGGGAAACCAAAGTTATCTTGGTCTCCTACACAATTGAGATTAGCCAACCAGTAGAAGGTTATACCTTTTGGGAGATTGTCAAGCGTTCCTGTTAACATTGATGGAGTGCGAAGTAAAGCAGACTTTGAGGTCATTAAGATCATAGATGATAGTAATACTTATCCTGCATTATTATGGATTGACTGGGAAATTGATAACCTCACAATTATTAACATGAAAAAAAAACAAACGATATTCGAAGGACATGATATCAAGGTTATTGCACCCCTGGATCCTTCACAAGGAACAAGGTATGTTGAACCAATAAGAGAAGAATGAAAATCTCAAGAACTTGATAACATATACAACATTACAGTTAATCAAACAGATTACGTTAATCCTACAGAGGATGGAACATTAAGATGGAGATGTGACAGTTCTTGTGTATTAGAGTCAGCGGCAGGATTGGAAAACTAGAAGAGTGGAATGCATGAAGTATCAGCTACAAGATGTGCGAAGATAATAAAGTCACTTTGCTGGATTGGAACAGAGGTAAGTCCAATTCCTACTTATGATGGTTTGGGTAATATCCATGCATTCTTTCATGAATATATAACATCCATTTTAGAAAAACATATGTTACTAGCTCTAGACATAGAATTGTGATCTACACCTGCTAGGTGGTGGGCTACGCCTAAATACAAAGTGAGCACATGGAAAGAATGTAAGAACTTAATTGAAATTAGATTTGTTGAACAAACTGAGAATATGAAAGAACAATAAAGTGGACAGAATGATCCTAGATATCACATAGAATCTTTCTTGAAAGCATGGAGGCATATACCAGAAACATAATGGGTCCATAAGTTTGTACACACATCGGATCTAGTAGCAAACAACTGGTATACAGAAACATAACTTCGACAAGGTGAAACCAATTGGGACATAATGATAAAGAATTTTCAGCTAACTTTTCGTTTTGAGGATGATTGTTCAAGTATTAATGAAGCATTGAAAATCATTAAAAAAAGAAATTTGATGATGTCCCATTTCCATTGTATCATCAACCAGATTGGGAAATATAGTTGGAGCATGCCCTTGAGTGTTATAATTTTGCACTGGATGAAAATGAAAATGAAGATCCTCGTGGAGTAAATATACCAGAATCTGAAGGAAAACGCGATGTGCAGGACCTAATTTAGAAATTCCATATATGAGTTACCCCATTAAGACTAAAAATATCAATATTGGCACGGAGGATGAACCAAAGTTTGCTTCTATTGGAGATTACTGGGATGAAGAAACAGTTGGACAGATCACAAGCTTATTGTGCGAATATCAAGAGTTGTTCCCTACCAAGTTTTTTGAACTGAAAGGAATTTTAGGTGACTTGGGAGTTGTGAAAATACCTCTCAAGAAGGATACGAAGCCTATAAAGTAAATACCTTATAGATTGAACCCCATATATAAAGAAAGAGTGAAAGAATAAATTGATAAAATGCTTGAGGCAGGAATCATTGAACCAGTAGAAGAGTCAGAACGAATAAGTCCCATGGTGATTCAAGACAAGAAATCTAAAGGAGAAATTAGAATTTGTGTGGATCTCAAGAAACTGAATGATGCATCTTTACACGACCCATTTCCTACACCATTTACAAATGAACTACTAGATAATGTAGGTGGACAGGAAGCATACTCTTTCACTGATTAATTTTTGGGCTACCATCAGATCATAATTGTTTTAGAAGACAAGCACAAGAATAAATTTTCTACTGAATGGGGATCATTTCAGCACACTGTTATGCCTTTTGGATTGAATAACGCACCTGTTACTTTTTCAAGAGTGGTTGTAGATGCATTTAAGGATTATATTCATAAATTCTTAGAAGTTTACTTTGATGACTGGACAATATTCGGTCTTCTAAATAACCATCATATGAACTTAAAAATGATGTTAGCGAGTGTATATAGTATTAGATTTCCTTGAACTTGAAGAAGTGTGTATTTTGTGTTCCTTATGGTATTTTATTGCTACACATGTTTTGTAAACAAGGATTGATGGTTTATCTAGCAAAGATAGCGGTCATAGTAAACCTCGGAGTGCCTAATTCAGTTAAGCAGCTACGCACTACATTGGGACACACAGGGTATTGTAGAAAATTCATTAAAGGATATGCAACGATAGTTGCGCCTATGGAGAAACTATTGAAAAATGAAGAGAAGTACCCAAAAAGGATTGGACACACTAAAAGAGAAGCTGGTTACAACACATATTCTAGTCTTTCCTGACTGGAACAAGCCATTTCATGTACATGTAGATGCTTCATCTATATCACTTTCCATTGTACTAGCACAACTAGGTGATGGAGGCATCGACCATCCCATTTCATTTTCAAGTAGAAATCTATCTTCAGCAGAACAGAATTACACCACAACAGAGAGGGAAGGCTTAGCTATGGTGTATGCATTGCAAAAATTTAGACACTATTTGCTAGGTTCACACTTTTGTATGTTCACTGACCATTCAACTTTGAAGTACTTGGTAAATAAGCCAGTGTTATGGGGAAGAATATGAAAATGGATCTTAATTTTTAAGGAATATGAGTTTGAGATCATAGTGAAACTAGGAAGATTGAACACAATACCATACCATCTTTCAAGAATCGAGTCAGGAGAAGAACCTGGTAACTTGGAGGACAATCTGCCAGATGTGCAGTTGTTTGCTATTCACATAGCAGATGACCACTTTAGAGACATTGTAGAATTTATAGCTATAGGGTCAGCACCTACAAAACTTACTACGCAACAGAAAAAAGAGTTAGTTTAAGATCAACTGATTTTACCTTGATTGCAGGATAACTATACAAATTGGGACCAGATGAAGTATCGCGTAGATGCATATTGGAACATGAGAGAACCATCATACTTATTGAAGTAAATTCATGAGTATCTGGAGGACATTACGTAGGGAAAGCCTTTGCATGGAATATTTTGAGAGCGGGACTATGGTGGCCTACTATACATAAAGATTCAAAGGAACACTGTAGGAATTGTGATGTATAACAAAGAACAAGAAACCATATCATAGAGATGAGATTCCATTGATGCCACAATTGACATTGCTATCCTTTCATAAATGGGATATTGACTTTGTGGGACCTACTAACCCACCAGGGAAGAGAACTGTCTTGAGATACATTATTACAGTTATAGATTATCTGACCAGATGGGAAAAATAAAAACCAGCGAAGGACTGTAGCACAGTTACCACCGCGCAATTCATTTTTGAGAATATTTTGACAAGGTTTGGATGTCCAAATATTCTAATGAGTGATCAGGGAACCATTTTCCTGAATAAAACTATTGATTCCCTGACAAAAGAATTTTAGATATACCATCAGAGGAGTACACCATATCATCCACAAGCTAATGGCACTGTAGAATCCTTTAACAAAGTGTTGGAAAATGCATTAACCAAGGTATGCAATAAAAACAAGGATGATTGAGATCTCAGAATAACAACAATATTGTGCGCATATAGAACAACTTGTAAAAAGTTGACAGGCCATACACCTTTCAGGTTAGTATATGGATAGGAAGATGTCATGCCCATGGAATACATAGTACCAAGATTGAGAATTGCAGCATTTATATATATGGATGATGCAAAGACAATGGATGAAATACTACTACAATTAATTGGATTGGAGGAAGACCTATTCATTGCAGCCTTTCACCAACAAGTGTAGAAAGCTAGAGAAAAAGTATGGCATGATAAACACATCAAGCAGAAATTATTCCAGGTAGGAGACCTTGTCCTCTTTTATGAGAAAATTTATGAAATTTACTGGAAAATTCAAAATGAATTGGTTAGGACCATACATTGTCAAACATGTTACTAATAGTGGAGTAGTTCAATTAGCCACATTACTTGGAGAAAACATGCAAGGACTTGTTAATGGGAGTATATTAAATCCTTACAGGGATGGTCCTACTCCTAAATGAATAAGTTAAACAACACAAGAATGTTTTAAGAGTCAAGTGCAGTTGAAATTGGATACTAAAATAGGGAAGAGAGTCTACACAAAAACGTTTTGTTGGAATACAAAGTTTACAAGATTTGAAGATATGCTGTGAAGCACACATAGAAAACCTAGTTGCGAATTACAACCCTCAGAATTGCTGAATTTACTACGAATTCTTCATTTTGACTGAAGTCCAGAGCTCGCAGCAGTTGTACGAACATTGCTGACATGTTTTCACCAAGGATACTTGTGGTTAGATCGCAAGATTGATATCAACATTGACCTTATATACAAAATTACGCACTTAAGAAAACAAGTCACTAACCCTGCAATATAGTTTGTAGGCAAGAACAATGATAAAAAACTCACAAGGAGGATGAAGAACGATTTCGTCTTGGTAAAAGGAACACGTTTCTATCAAGTGAATCAGATTAAGGATGTTGCCACACAGTTCATGGTTCAGTTGCTCGCAGGAAAAGTATTAAGGAAATGTAGACCGTCAGAAGTGTCGACCGCTGTGATGTCCTTAGCTGCTAAGGCTAAGGATGGATTACAATACAATTTGGAAAGTTACCTTTTGAATGAATTTGTTGAATATTGTAACTTCTAAGAATATTATATTTGTACATTATTTATTCCGGAGATGTTCCATCCCTCCGAGGTGATTCTATTATGTATCCGGAGATGTTTATTCCTCCGAGGAGTTGTGGCAACTAGGTTTATTAGACCCACCATGTGGGGGTCGGCCCAGTCAGTTATAATAGGGTATTTAACCTAATGGTTAAATACGAGCCTACATGTACTTGTGTAAAATATATGTCAAAGTAGTGTATAAATAGAGGAGGTGTGTTCCTCATTTGATACACTCACACACTTGAAAAGAGGAGCACTTGTCTGGGAGATTTGCTAAGGAGGATTAGAAGGAGGGAGCACATCTTGTATTTTGGTTTATCATCTTATTGAGGAAAGCTTTGCTGGGTTTTCTACCCCATGAGGGTTTCCCAGGATAAATCTGTGTCTCTTGTGTTTATGCTATGCTTGTTGTTTCTTCAGTGATCCTGTATATGCTATTATTGTGAAATAGAATGTAATGCTGATATTTTCTGTCTTAGCATATTGAATTTTAACATGGTATCAGAGCTAACCTGAAGGAAGACAAGGTATGGCTCTTACGACACTTGCTTTACTTCCGACAATTTGAAGGTTAGGGTTTTACATAGAAAAAACCAGTCATTGTGGAACATTCACTATAAATCCATTTCTGCGAAGGTTCAAGGTCTGAAAAGTTTACAGTTCGAAGATAACATCCCCAGGTACCTTGTGTCCAAAGGGCACCCTCATATTCGTTGTACTTTATGAATTATGATCAGTACAAGTTAGGGTTTCGGCCTCTTCCAGATCTCAGTCAAAATCAGGTGACCTTGGAAAAAAGATCATAACTCGGGCTAGGAAGCTCCAAATGAAATTTCGTAAAATGTGACAGGTAGTACACAGACTGTACTATCTTAGGAAACGTTTTTAGAGGCCGAAGGTGAACCAGTGACACGTGGCATGCCGTACAAGTTCGCTCTCCTGTTTTATCCCATAAATAGGTCACGTTGCGACACTTGGCATAACTCTCTCTCAGAGAGTCCAATTGAGGTCAGACCTGTCAGGATGGAAAGATAACAGGGCGAGATATCTTAGGAAAAGTTTTCAAAGGCAGAAGATCAAAGAGTGACACTTGGCACTCCGTACAAGTTCGCTCTCATGTTTTATCCCATAAACAGGTCACGTTGCGACACTTGGCATAACTCTCTCTCAGAAAATCCAATTGAGGTCAGACCTGTCAGGATGGAAAGAAGACAGGTTAGGCTACTGTAGAAAAAATTTTCAGACCTTGTGGAGCAAAAATTTCAGATTTATAGCAGAAGCAATCAGGTGCATATTTCTGTCAAAACATAATTATTTTTAGCACCTTTATTCATGGCTTCCGGAATTTAGGGTTTCGGAGAAAGTTGAAATTTTTTGAAGTCTGTAACCACGGCTGGAAGATCCTCAGAAAAATAAGAGTTTAGAGCCTTGGATCGAACCTTTTGATTGGACAGAAGGGTGGGCTTCATCAAACCCTAGTTCGGGTTCCTGTCCAGAAGATCCAGAAGTTTCGAAGGCAATTTTGAGGGGTCAAATTTTGGAGATTTCAAAATTGAAGAATGCTAGGTTGATCAGCTCAGCAAGATACATTCTTCCATCCATTCAGAAGTATGAAAGTCAAAGATTGAATTTCTAGGGTTTCTTTAGCAAACCCTAATCAAGCTCCAGATCAAGTTTCAGGGGGAGTTGAGGCTAAGGCCTTACATAAGAAGACTACAAAAAGTCTCGACAGGTATGACTTAAGGAGGTTCAGGTACATTACAAAAGACAAATCAAGTTCCATGACCATGACAACATGAAGACAAAGACTCATGAGGTATGTATGACTTTGTTATATTATGTTTAACCTATGAGACATGCAGGTTCTAGCTCAGGATCTCTAAATCATTGAAGAGATTGTTTAGGTATGTTGTACATAACTAAGCAGGTATACTAATCCAGGTATGTTTTCCTATGTCATGTTAGAATCTTACCTTATCTAAGTATACTTGGTATGATTGGTTAGTAATCAAGGGTTTATGCATAGTATGTCTCTTATCTTGGTTGATGATTTAACTAACTAGATCAAACAAGAATATGCATGAGTAAAAGAAGACTTCCTTGAAACCCTGAATACTAATGATCATGACTGTACATATTCAAGATTATTTAGAATTAGATTGTTTTGATAATATTGAGAATATACTAATGAATGTATGTTTGTGTATGAGATCACGAGGATGACACTAGTGTACACTTGAGCATGCACAGTGGTACAGAATGAATATAAGTTCATAAGACATACAGAAGATCAAGCGGGAGGCAACCACACAAACATAAAAGATAAGTATTTGAGTTGTTATTAGAAATAGTAAATGATATTGCTTGTATGCATATTTGTATTCCTAGAATATATCATGCTGAGTGTAAACATTCATAAAGCATTGAACAGTATACTACTAATATGCATATGATTGGTAAAACATTCCATTGTTGATTGTCTAGAATGAAACCTCTTTGCTGACATGCTAAGAGCTGTGCACACTCTCAATAGTATGTTCTGGTAGAGATGGAAGGCATCTAGATAGCCATTGTATGCATACAGGATATGGGAAATTGTTGTGCCAAAGTATTGGTCAAAATAGTTGCATAACTATGTAAATGATATCTGTATGCATAATAGGTTATCATGTCAATGTGATTTGATGATTATGAAGTATTACTAATCATGTACTTAATTTTGATTTGTAGGAAAGATCATGATGAATGATGAACACTGAACAAGCGATGGATGTTCAACAAAAGAAACACACTATAGAAGGCTTGTGGCTAGAAGATTCTCTTAGAAAGAAGGAAGAGAATCATGATGAGATGTTTGCTCCAAGTGGCTAGATAAGACCATTCTCTTAATGGTGTAATTAAAGAAGAAGTGTGAATCAGATTCTGTATGGGTTCCCAGGATCGATAATCAATTGATGAGATTAATGATCACCATGGGTGATGTGGATCTCAACCTTTGCTACAAGGTTGAATATGGCTTCTATACACATATGACATGGATGCAAGAAAGAACTCACCACAGAGTTCGAATGATTTTGAGGCTCATATTAGTAGACCCATCTGATGAGAGATGGCACAGATAGATATGCAGAAGATCACTCAATGCTGAGTGTGAATAATGGACAATTGACAGCTTCATGACAAAGCTTGGGATTTACCAGAAGTAAAGTTGTTCCTAACCTTTACCTTAAGGTTGTGGATGATGAACCTATCATACCATTATTGTATGACGATGATCTCTTTCTGACAAGGAATGAGAAACAGATCATGAAAATGGCTGCAGAAATGAAAAATGAAAGATCTTGGATTAATGCACTACTTCTTAGGTCTAGAAGTATGGCAAGATCCAAAAGGAATCTTTTAATTCAAAGTAAGTATGCTGTGAAGTCTCTAAAAATATTTGATATGTTGGAGTATAAATCCATGGCCACTCCCATGGACTCCAACTTGAAGTTGTTAGTTAATGACTCATCGCATTTAGTGGACCTAACCCTATATAGACAAATCATTGGGTCATTGATGTATATAACAAATACTAGGCCAGATATATGCTTTGCTGCAAATACCCTAAGTCAATATCTAGTAGAACCTAGAAAGGTTCACTTAATAACTACAAAGCATGTAGTGAGGTACCTAAAAGGTACATTAGATTTTGGTCTATATTATCTTGGAGGTCATGAACTCCGTTTACATGGTTACTCAGATTCTGATTGGGCAGGAAGTGCCTTAGACAGAAAGAGTACATCAGGTGGATATTATAGTCTTGAATCTACCATGATCTCATGGTTCAGCAAGGAACATTCTAGTGTGGCTCTCAGTACTGCTGAAGCAGAATATATATATAGCTGTCTGCTCTGCCAGCTATGAAGCGGTGTGGCTTCAGAAGCTATTATATGGAGTGTTTGACTTAGAAATGAATTCCACTATGATTATGTGTGACATTCAAAACTGCATCAAGATAGAAAATCTTGTATTCCACAATAAGTCAAAAACACATAGAGATCCGATACTTCTATATACGAGATATGGTGCAGAGAGGAGCTATCAAGCTCGAGTATATAAGCACTGAGGATCAGATTGCTAATATCTTGACTAAACCTCTGTCTCGAGTAAAGTTTGAATACTTCCGAGACAAGCTTGGTATAGTCCAGAAGGACCCTCCTCGAAAGGGGGAGTAGCATAGTATCTGATAACAAGTCTGTCTCATCAATGATGAGGTTACCTATTTACTGCACCTAGTTACTTAGAATTATCTAGATTTAGGAATCTTATATTTTTTCTTTTGATGATAGATGTATACATGCTTTTGATGATAGATGTTATGCATGTTTTGATGAGGAGGATACATGTTTTGTTATACATGTTTTGATGATGAGGATACATGTTTTGATGATGAGGATACATGATTGACACATGTTTTGATGAAGTTCTTGGTAAACATGTGAGGGGATTGGATCATCCCTGGACTTCAGTCCTAAAGAGAGCCGTAGACGTATGTTTTCGAGAATGAAGTCCTTGGTGGACTTGAGGGGATTGGATCATCCCTGGACTTCAGTCCTAAAGAGAGCCGTAGACGTATGTCTTCGAGAATGAAGTCCTTGGTGGACTTGAGGGGATTGGATCATCCCTGGACTTCAGTCCTAAAGAGAGCCGTAGAAGTATGTCTTCGAGAATGAAGTGCTTGGTGGACTTGAGGGGATTGGATCATCCCTGGACTTCAGTCCTAAAGAGAGCCGTAGACGTATGTCTTCGAGAATGAAGTCCTTGGTGGACTTGAGGGGATTGGATCATCCCTGGACTTCAGTCCTAAAGAGAGCCGTAGATGTATGTCTTCACGAATGAAGTCCTTGGTGGACTTGAGGGGATTGGATCATCCCTGGACTTCAGTCCTAAAGAGAGCCGTAGACGTATGTCTTCGAGAATGAAGTCCTTGGTGGACTTGAGGGGATTGGATCATCCCTGGACTTCAGTCCTAAAGAGAGCCGTAGACGTATGTCTTCGAGAATGAAGTCCTTGGTGGACTTGAGGGGATTGGATCATCCCTGGAATTTAGTCCTAAAGAGAGCCGTAGACGTATGTCTCCGAGAAAAAAAATCCTGAATGAACAGGTAAGGGGATTGGATCGTCCTCGAACTTTAGTCCTTTGAATTGAGCCGTAGACATGATGTCTCCGAGAACAAAATCCTGAATGAACAGGTAAGGGGATTGGATCGTCCTCAAACTTTAGTCCTTTGAATTGAGCCGTAGACATGATGTCTCCGAGAACTAAATCCTAAATGAACAGGTAAGGGGATTGGATCGTCCTCGGACTATGGTCCTTTGAATTGAGCCGTAGACATGAGGTCTCCGAGAATTGAATGATAGGACTGGATCGTCCCTGGACTTCGGTTCAAAAGGTACATGATAGGACTGGATCGTCCTTGGACTTCGATTCAAAAGGTACATGATAGGACTGGATCGTCCCTGGACTTCGGTTCAAAAGGTACATGATAGGACTGGATCGTCCCTGGACCTCGGTTCAAAATGTACATGACAAATCCTAGAATTGTTCTAGGTTACATCCAGCATGAAACAGGGTTGGCTCTGTAGATATGATACATCCAGCATGAAACAGGGTTGGCTCTGTAGATATGATACATGCAGCATGAAACAGGGCTGGCTCTGTAGATGTGATACATCCAGCATGAAACAGGGCTGGCTCTGTAGATATGATACATCCAGCATGAAACAGGGCTGGCTCTGTAGATATGATACATCCAGCATGAAACAGGGCTGGCTCTGTAGATATGATACATCCAGCATGAAACAGGGTTGGCTCTGTATATGTGATACATCCAGCATGAAACAGGGCTGGCTCTGTAGATATGATACATCCAGCATGAAACAGGGCTGGCTCTGTAGATGTGATACATCCAGCATGAAACAGGGCTGGCTCTGTAGATATTATACATCCAGCATGAAACAGGGATGGCTCTGTAGATGTGATACATCCAGCATGAAACAGGGCTGGCTCTGTAGATATGATACATCCAGCATGAAACAGGGCTAGCTCTGTAGATGTGATACATCCAGCATGAAACGGGGCTGGCTTTGTAGATGTGATACATCCAGCATGAAACAGGGTTGGATCTGTAGATGTGACACATCCAGTATGAAAAAGGACTGGCTCTGTGGTGGTAAATCCTAGATCTGATCTAGGTCACATCCAGTATGAAAAAGGACTGGCACTGTGGTTGGGATTGGATCGTCCCTAGACATGAGACTTGTCTTAAAGAGATAAGGATTGATCATCCTGGAACTTGATCTGGATTGCATCATCCGTGGACCTATGTCCTAAAGAGAGCAGGATTGATCATCCTGTAATATGATCGTGTGATGATGATGCTGCCGATCGTGTATGTTGATCGTATGATGACGATTTTGATCGTGTGATGACGATGCTGCTGATCGTGTGATGACGATGTTGATCGCATGATGACGATGTTGATCGTGTGATGACGATGCTGCCGATCGTGTGATGACGATGTTGATTGTATGATGATGATGTTGCTGATCATGTGATGACGATGTTGATTGTATGATGATGATGTTGCTGATCATGTGATGACGATGCTAATAGTATGATGACGATGCTGATCGTATGATGACGATGCTGCTGATCGTGTGATGACGATGCTGATGATCGTGTGATGAAGATGCTGATGATCGTGTGATCGTGTGATGACGATGATGATGACAACGCTGATGATCGAGTAATATCAACTCTGATGATGTTGATGTTCCAGTAACTAGTTGAGTTACTGATGATGATGAATTAAAGAAAGCTTCCGATGATATATAGATGATGTATTCAATGACTCCTTGCTCCTGCAGATGTTGTTATAATATCCTTCTCGTTAAGGGGGAGTGTTGAATATTGTAACTTCTAAGAATATTATATTTGTACATTATTTATTTCGGAGATGTTCCATCCCTCCGAGGTGATTCTATTATGTATCCGGAGATGTTTATTCCTCCAAGGAGTTGTGGCAACTAGGGTTATTAGACCCACCATGTGGGGGTCGGCCCAGTCAGTTATAATAGGGTATTTAACCTAATGGTTAAATACGAGCCTACATGTACTTGTGTAAAATATATGTCAAAGTAGTGTATAAATAGAGGAGGTGTGTTCCTCATTTGATACACTCACGCACTTGAAAAGAGGAGCACTTGTCTGGGAGATTTGCTAAGGAGGATTAGAAGGAGGGAGCACATCTTGTATTTTGGTTTATCATCTTATTGAGGAAAGCTTTGCTGGGTTTTCTACCCCATGAGGGTTTCCCAGGATAAATCTGTGTCTCTTGTGTTTATGCTATGCTTGTTGTTTCTTCAGTGATCCTGTATATGCTATTATTGTGAAATAGAATGTAATGCTGCTATTTTCTGTCTTAGCATATTGAATTTTAACAAAATTCTTAGATGATGTAGCAGATGCGCACGACAATGACTATCAGTTTAAATATAACTAGTTGATAGTCTTGATTGCATTCCTAGGATGGAAAGAGCCGAAGTATCAACAAAATGTTCAGATGTCCACTAGAGATTGTCGTGGACCCAGATATGTGAACATTTGGAGCAATTCAAATCCAGAGAGACAAAGCCTAAATAATGTGCAGCTGTACATATTTTATGAGTAGTTATGCGAAGTAATTAGGTGTACTTCGTGTATTTCGAAGGAAATAACAACAACATACATCCACAATATGAGATTCAAAGCGGGCCTTCACTTTATCTTCATACAACCTATAGAACCAGCAAACCCAGAATGGTATGAGGGTCAATATCAGCTGGATGCACAGAATATTCACCTCATCCTTGAATATTGGCTTCCTGAATGGAAAATTGATGCGCCAAATTCACTTGTCACAACATCTGAGGAAAGCGCCAATGAAAGTGACACCCAATTACAAGAAGAAGATCAAGATCAAGCACAAGAACAACAACAAGCTGCTGATTTTCTAGCAGGATAAAAGAGGAAGAACCGCGACACAGCTATGCCAGAAGGATCGAAAAGGAAGAAGTAGAAATCAAGTAACACCCCACTCAATGCAAATTTACATGATGATGACTACGACTGCATTGCATCCATATTCCATGAGCATATTGAATGTACACTCACAATAAAAGACAACACGCAAGAGAAACTACAAGGAAGCATGATAGAGAGCATCGCAGAATTGAAGAGCATGATGGCGAGAGTAGAGCAAGTCCAGAGAGATTTAGTAAGAGAATCAGACTCTGAAGACAGATCAAATGAGTCAAGCCGAAGGAAAATAAAAGTGCATGCACTCACAATGCGACCTCGATTAGTCCGCATAGAGCCGATGAACGTGATATTTACATCTGATGAAATCAATGAAGGTGCGAAGCAGCTCGGACACTTGGATATTAATGTGCAAATGTTTCCCATTGAAGGACTCCACGATCTACATCTGTAAGTTGTATAAGAAATCAAGGATTGAGATATGATCTCTTACAACTAGCATCTCAAGCTAGAGGAAAGTTATAAAGAGTCAGGGAATGAATGCAAAGAGAAGACCAATGAGATAGAAAAAGCTCATGAGAAATAGAAAAAAACAAAGAAGGAAATAGCAGAAGCCTGCGCGAAGGTCCTAGACTTCGAAGAAGAACCTGAGTGGAAGCGACCATTGTTAAAATTGGTGCTGTAGTAGGCAATCTGAAAGAAAAATTGGAAGATATGGAGATTTGTTACAAAGAAAATATTGCTAACTTAGATTCAAGGAAACAACTTGGAACTCCTCCAGATGTAAATGAAGCAAGGGTTGAAGAATTGAAGACTTCGACTGAGAACATATCCGCAGAAGTTGCGAGATGTCAAGACTTTCTAGGAGAAGTGACTAAGTCATGGGCGATGCTACAAGAAGACACAGACTTACAGAAAATTCAGGATGAAGTCCAAATGAAGCAGAAGGACCTTGACACAATGAACACGACTATGAAGGATTTTATGCCAACGAAAAGAATACAGAAGTTTGCCGAGACAAAGGAGCTTCAGAAAGAGTTGAAGGCATTGAATGCAAAGGAAGCCTAAACTTCAATGAAGTTACAACCTATGAAAGAAGAGGCATTGACACTCTCTGAAGAGATAGAGGCAAAGCTGTAAGAGATTTGAGCGACAGAAGGCACAGTAAAGGACCAAATGAAAAAACCCATATCCACGATGTCGCTCAATACAATGAAATAATATGAGGAAGAGACTAAGGAGGCTGTTGCAAAGTTGAGTGCAACATACCAAGGACTTGCAGCGAAGATGAACACATCAAGTGCTGTGAAGCCAAAGAAGCCTGGTGTAAGTGGCTCGGGGACAAGCCACAAGTAAGTGTTAGGGGGCTGTTTGGTGCAACCCAAGTAAAGTAATTTTTAGACGCAAAATACAGTTAGGCGAGGCATGAATTTGACCAATTTTGCAGATAAGAGACTCCACAAATTCCAGGAAGAGGGTATGGAGTGAAGTACAGTCGTCAGGGAAGAACCTATTTCCTTAGTAAAGACGAAGTAATAAGGAAAATCATAGGTTGTTGAAGCAGTTAAAGACTAAGCGATGACCTAACTACTATAGGAGCATAAAGTAAAGAAGTGGAATGGTGTAAAGGACATGCCACTACAGAAGTCAAAACTGCACCTGTTAGAGAAGCATCAGAAGTCAAAAGAAGCGGGGCCGAAGGGACAATGAAGTTAAATATAAGCGTGGTCTATAAGAGAACCACATGGTTTTTGGGTTTAAGGGTACTATTGGGGTTGACCCATAGTTATTGTAATATGTGACCTTCGGGCACATATATATATATGAGTATTTTTGTATAAGGAAGGGTTTTTGTTGATCTTTTGTTCAGACAACCAAGTGTTGTTATTGTTTTGGATTATAGATCTAAACTGAGAGAGAATAGACTCTACAATTGAGTGCATAGAGATTTGATTGTGGAGAAGAGTTTGCATCTCAGTGCGTAGACTGAAACTATTACCCTTCTAAGTGATATAAGAACAATTCCTGTGGATGTAGCTCCCGCCTGAGGGTGAACCACGTAAATATGTGTGTTATGTATGAGTTTATGGCATGTTTTGAGTTCATTTTCTTGTATTTTTATGTGTTTTATTTCTCATGTATGCAAATGGAAATCATATGTTAAGTAATAGAACAAATGTGTATGAATATTGCAAAGTAATACTAAGTATGATGAATGCGTAGTTAACCGGTAAAGATGCAGTGATTCAGCGTAGATTTGTAAGTTTTTGGTAATGTTAAGGTTTAATGTGCTAAGATAGAAAATATCAGTATTACATTCCATTTCACAACAATAGCATATATAGTATCACTGACAGAACAACAAGCACAACATAAACACAAGAGACACAAATTTATCCTGGGAAACCCTCATGGGGTAGAAAATCCAGCAAAGCTTCCTCAATATAGATGACTAGCAAATACAAATATGTAATCCCCAAACATGAGCTCTTTCTCCTCCATTGCATATCTCTCTCTCTCCAATGCGATTTTCACAAGTGAGTGAATGTGTGTTAAATGAGGAACACGCCTCCTCTATTTATACACAACTCCGACTTGACTTTTACTCTAACTAGGTCAGCCCCAAATTAACTACTTAACATAATGTGATAGGGCCGACCCCACTAGGGTGGTCAAATAACCCTTCAATCCACATAACTCATACAGGGCCGACCCCCACTAGGGAAGTCTAATAACCCAAGTTACCACATTCTCCACAGAGGAATAAAACATCTCCGGATATACAATAGGGTCTCCATGGAGGAATGAAACATCTCTGGAATAATAAAGTACAAATATAATATTATTAGAAGTTACAATATCTCAACACTCCCCCTTAACGAGAAGGATATTATAACGACATCTGCAGGAGAAAGGAGTCATCAACTACATGATACATGATACATCTATAAATAATTGGAAGCTTTCTTCATACATCATCAGTAACTCAACCAATTACTAGAACATCTTCAATATATTCAATACTGGAACATCAACATCTTCAGTACTGAGTCTTCATCTTCTATACCACTCAAATAGCTACAGTAACAACATCATCTGGATCTCTCGATCAACATCGTCAACATCTAGATCCTCTCGATCAACAACATCAACATCTGGATCCTCACGATCAATAACATCATCATATGGATCCTCACGATCAACAACATCGTCATCTGGATCCTCACGATCCGGAACATCGTCACCTAGATCCTCACGATCAACAACATCGTCATCTGGATCCTCAAGATCAATAGCACCGTCATCTGGATCCTCACGATCAACATCATCGTCATCTGGATCCTCACGATCAACAACATCGTCATTTGGATCCTCACGATCAACAGTATCATAGTAGCATACCCCGCAATACACATGATCCATTTAAGACACCATGGCATGTCTAGGGATGATGCAGTCCACTTGTCAACTCAGAAAAAGTCTAAGGACCCCTTTTTTTCGAAGACATATGTCTACGAATCAATTTAGGGACCGAAATCCAGGGATGACAAAATCCTTTTCGTCCACTAGGGGCCACTTCTCGGAAACATCTGTCTACAAATCTATTTAGGGACCAAAGTCCTGGGATGATACAATCCTCTCGTCCACTAGGGACAACTTATCGGAGACATCTATCTATGGATCTATTCAGGGACCAAAGTCCTGGGATCATACAATCCTCTCGTCCACTGGGTACCATTTATCGGAGACATCTGTCTACGGATCAATTCAGGGACCGAATTCTGGGGATGATACAATCCCTTTTGTCCACTAGGGACCACTTCTCGGAGACATCTGTCTACAAATCTATTCAGGGACCAAAGTCCTGGGATGATACAATCCTCTCGTCCACTGGGGACCACTTCTCGGAGACATTTGTCTACAGATCTATTCAGGGACCAAAGTCCTTGGATGATATAATCCTCTCATCCACTGGGGACCACTTCTCAGAGACATCTGTCTACGGATCTATTCAGGGACCAAAGTCCAGGGATGATACAATCCTCTCGACAACTGGGGACCACTTCTCGAAGACATCTGTCTATTGATCTATTCAAGGACTGAAGTCCAGGGATGATACACTCCCTTCTCGTCCACTAGGGACCACTTCTCGAAGACATATGTCTACGGATCAATTCAAGGACTTAATTCTGGGGATGATACAATCCCCTCGTCAACTTAGACCAAGTCCTAGGACCACTTATCAACCTTATCATTGATATCATTGACCTCATCATTGGGACAGGTAACCTCATCATCGACCTCATCAACGATACAAGTATCCACATTATCAATACAAGTATCCTCATCATCGATACAGTATCCACATCATCAATACAAGTATCCTCATCATCAACCTTACCATTAATATAGGCAATCTCATCATCGATACAAGTATCCACATCAATACCAGTATCCAAATATCATCATCGAGCATATCACTCCCCCTTTCAAGGAGGGTCCTTCTAAACTACACCAAGCTTGTCTCGAAAATACTCAAACTTTACTCGAGAAAGAGGTTTGGTCAATACATCAGCAACTTGTACGTCAGTGCTTACATAATCGAGCTTTATAGCTCCTTTTTGCACCATATCCCGTATATAGAAATATCGGATCTCTATGTTCTTTGACTTATCATGGAACACTGGATTCTCTGTTATCTTGATACAACTCTAGTTGTCACACAGGATCATAGTGGGGTCCATCTCTAAGTCAAACAATCTTGATAATAGCTTCCAAATCCATATCACTTCACAATTAGCAGACCAAGCAGCTATATATTCCACTTCAGATGTGCTGAGAGCCACACTAGACTTCTTCCTGCTAAACGATGATATCATGCCAGATCCTAGACAATAACATCCGCCCGATGCGCTCTTCCTATCTAATACACTTTCTGCCCATACAACATCTGTGTAACCATACAATCTGAATTCATGATCTCCAAGATAACATAGATCAAAGTTTATCATACCCTTTAGGTACCTCATCACATGCTTTGCAGCTATCAGGTGAACACACCTTGGTTACACTAGATATTGAATCAAGGTGTTCACAACAAAGCATATATCTGGCCTGGAATTCATCATATACATCAATGACCCGATGATCTGTCTGTACATAGTCACATCCACTAACTCTGATGAGTCATTAGCTAACAACTTCAAGTTGGAATCCATGGGAGTGGCCATGGATTTGCATTCCAACATATCAAATACTTTCCCTGGTTGAGAAAGATTCCTTCTAGGCCTTTCCATACTTCTAGACCTAGGAAGTAATGCATTAATCCGAGATTTTCATCTCAAATTCTGTAGCTAGCTTCTTCTTTCTTTCCATGATCTGTTTCTCATTCCCTGACAGAAAAAGAGCATCCACATACAGTAATAGTATGAAAGGTTCATCATCCATAACCTTAATTTAAAGGTTAGGATCAACTTTACTTTTGGTAAAGCCCAAGCTTGTCAATAAGCTATCAATTCCCCCTCTGTGACTGAACATCATTCACACTCTGCATTGAGTGATCTTCTGCATATCTATCCATGCCATCTCTCATCAGATGGGTCTACCTCAAGATCATTCAAAATTTGTGGTGAGTTCCTTCTTGCATCCATCTAATAGAAGAATGTCATCTGTATATAGACACCATCTTCAACCTTGTAGCAAAGGTTGAAATCCGCATCACCTGTGGTGATCATTAATCTCATCAAATGACTATCGATCCTGGGTACCCATACAAATATTTCTTCAATTGAATCCTGGGATTTTTCTCGATTCGTACTTCTTCTTCAATTACACCATTAAGAGAATTGTCTTGTCTAGCCAAATGGAGAAAGCATCTCATCATGATCCTCTTCCTCTTTTTAAGAGAATATTCTAGCCACGAGAATTCTATAGTATGTTTGATTTGTAAGTCTTCTTGTTGAACATCCATCCCTTGTTCGGTGTTCATCATTCTTCATGATCTTTCCTACAAATCAAAGTTAATTTCATGATTAGTAATACTTCATAATCATCAAATCATGTTGACATTTCAATGATAACCTACTATGCATACTGATATGATTCACATAGTCATGCAACTATCATGACCAATGCTTTGGCACAACACTTTTCCATATCCTGTATGCATACAGTGGTTATCTAGATGCCTTCCATCTCTACCAGAACATACTATCGAGAGTGTGCACAACTCTCAATATGTCAACAAAGAGGTTTCATTCTAGACAAGAAATAATGGAATGTTTGTCCAACTTACCCATCATATGCAAATTAGTAGTATACTGTTCAATGCTATATGAATGCTTACACTTTGCATGATATATTCTAGGAATACAAATATGCATACAACTATTATGAGCAATATCATTAACTATTTAGAGATTCAAATAACAACTCAAATAATTATCTTTTATGTTTGTGTGGTTGCCTCCCGCCTGATCTCTATATTTCCTTGAACTTCTATTCATTATGTACCACTATGCATGCTTAAGTGTGCACTAGTGTCATCCTCATGATCTCATACATAAACATACATTCATTAGTATAATCTCAATACTATTAAAACATTATAATTCTAAATAAACTTAAGTATGTAATTCATACATAGGTATACTTAACTGAGATCCTAACACAAAGTAGGATTCTAACTTGATATAGGAAAACATCCTTGGATTATCATGCTTGGTTATGTCTTAACATACCCAAACAATATCTTCTTTGTTCTCTTCAATGATTTAGAGACCTTGTGCTAGAACCTGCATATCTCATAAGTTAAGCATAGTAGAACAAAGTCATACATACCTCATAAGTAGAGCTTCTATGTGGTCAAAGACTATGGATGAGTCTTTGTCTTTATGTCATCATGGTCATAGAAATTGATTTTTCTTTCTTGGTGTACTTGTATCTTGTTAGTAGATAACATCATCCTCATACAACACCACAAGTGCATTAGTACAATCATAAGTGTCATAACCCTAATCAATGAATGTCTTCTATCATTCGCATGCATTCATTATCAAACAATCATAAATTTACTAACCTCAATAACAAGAAGACAAACATATTATGAACTTAATCAAGAATCAGATTTCAAAACATACCTGTATTTCCACAAGTCATACCTGTCGATATTTGTTGTAGTCTTCTTATGTAAGGCCTTAGCCTCATCTCCCCCTGAAACTAGAACTTCTTCACTTATGTAGGTGTCCAATTCATTCTCTTCTAGAATTAACCCAATCCACTTTGATTTGCTGAGAATGGATCTGGAGCTGGCTTAGGGTTTGTTAGAGAAACCCTAAAAATTCAAACTTTGAATTTCAAACTTCTAAAAGGATGGAAAGATGCGCCTTGCTGAGCTGATCAAGCTGGCATACTTCAATTTTGAAATCTCCAAAATTTGACCCCTCAAAATTGCCTTTGAAACTTCCAGATCTTCTTGACAGGAACCCAAACTAGGATTTGATAAAGACCGGTCTTCTGCCCATCCAAAAGGATCGATCTTTTGTTCTAAACTTTGATTTTTTTGAGGATCTTCCAGTCGTGGTCACAGATTTCAAAAATTCCAACTTTTGTAGAAGCCCTAATTTTCCACCTTTCAGATCAAAATCCCAAACTAGGGTTTAATCAAGCTCGACCTTCTGTCCAACCAAAAAATTCGATCTTTGTCTCTAAATTTCAATTTTGACGAGGATCATTTAGCCGTGGACTCCGATTCCAAAAATTACAACTTTCTCCAAAGCCCTGAATTCCCGCAACAGTCACAAGCCAAGAATGAAGGTGCTCAAAATCCAATTATGTTTTGATAGAAATATGCACCTGATTGTTTCTGGTTCATCTTTGAAATTACGAATCCACAAGGTCTGAAACTTCAGCCTATGGTATCCTGACCTGTCATCTTTCCAACCTCACAGGTCTGACCTCAATTGGATTTAGTGAGAGAGAGTTATGACAAGTGTCGCAACATGACCTGTTTATGGGATAAAACATGAGAGCGAACTTGTATGGCGTGCCACATGTCACTAGTTCAACTTAGGCCTCTGAAAAGTACAGTTTGTGCCCTACCTGTCACTTTTTACGAAATTTCATTTGGAGCTTCCTAGCTCGAGATATGACCTTTTTTCTTAAGTCACTTGCTTATGACTGAGATCTAGAAGAGGCAGAAACCCTAACTTGTACGGATCATAAATCACAAATTACAACTAATATGAGGCTTTCCTTTGGAAACAAGGTACAAGCGGATGTTATATACGACTGGTAGAAGTTTTTGATCCTGAACCTTTGCCAAAATGGATTTATAGCGAAAGTGCCACGATGACTGGTTTTTTCTATATAAAACCCTAACTTGCAAATTGTTGCAAGTGAGACAAGTTTCGTAAGTGCCATACATTGCCTTCCTTCAGGATAGCTCTGATACCATGTTAATATTTAATATGCTAAGACATAAAATATCAGTATTACATTCCATTTCACAACAATAGCATATACAAGATCACTGAAAGAACAACAAGCATAGCATAAACACAAGAGACACAAATTTATCCTGGGAAACCCTCATGGTGTAGAAAACCCAGCAAAACTTCCTTAATATAGATGATTAGAAAATACAAATATGTAATCCCCAAACATGAGCTCCTTCTCCTCCATTGCAAGTCTCTCTATCTCCTATGTGAGTTTCACTAGTGAGTGAATGTGTGTTAAATGAGGAACACACCTCCTCTATTTATACACAACTCTGACTTGAATTTTACTCTAACTAGGTCGGCCCCAACTTAACTACTTAACATAATGTGACAGGTCCGGCCCCACTAGGGTGGTATAATAACCCTTTAATCCACATGAATCATACAGGGCTGACCCCCACTAGGGAAGTCTAATAACCCAAGTTACCACATTCTCCACGGAGGAACAAAACATCTTCGGATATACAATAGGGTCTCCACGGAGGAATGAAACATCTCCGGAATAATAAAGTACAAATATAATATTATTAGAAGTTACAATATCTCAATAGGTAAATGCAAAGTGAGAATTCATATATTTATATAGTCACGTTAAGTGCATGTTTAGGAAGGGACATACTACGAGGTCAAGTAACCACATCTGTGCATCGTCATGGTTACAAAAACTTGATTCTGTAGCCCCCCATACTTGGCTTCGGGTGAGACATCATCCTGCTTACAAGTTGATGCCGAAAGGGCTAGTGAAAGGGGTTTTGTTGTGTCTACGGTAACTTCTTCGAACCCGGATCACCCTAGGAAGACCAACATGCACTAATCTCTCTAGGGAGAGAATGAGACCCACATCAATGTCAACTAAAACATAATGGAATCCATGAAAGTGGAACACAAAAAAAATAATGTAGACAAAATATTATCTAATCTAGTGAACACTCAAACATAAGAAAACTTGAAAAGCTTGACTAGATAAAATGTTCACAATTTAATCAATCTAAGGGCACCAACAAAGGGGTATCGTTAGGGGGTCAGTTTTAATAGTTTGCTTGAGAAATCCTTTATTTAGGATGATAAATATTGGTAAGGAAATAATGAACATTCATCAATTAGAGGAGGGAATTATAGTAAACTAAGAAGGAAATTAAGAACGACATAAAGGAGAATTGGAAAACTACAAAATATTATTTACACCCTTGAAAATATGAACAAGAAAAATATGCTAATAATGAGGACCAAAATCAAATTCTAAATAAATAAATTTATGTGAAAATCGACCGAAACTCTAAAAATACAATTAAATTCATTAGTATGAATATGGAATCTCATTTCAATATTTACTCCCATAAGACAAATGAATGGAACCATAACCAATTGAAAATGCCACAATGTAACATCAAGTACCAAAATCTTCTTTTGATGGAAATCCAATGAAAAAATAAAATTCCTATTCAAATCAATAATCTAGAAGTGCATAAGTATAATATATGACCATAGACAATCCTTGTCCATGAAAGGAAAGATTATAAAAAAAAAAACTCTAGTTCCAAGTCTATTTCGATGTTTTTCACAAAATAAATGTTGTAGTAGAAAACACCCATAGACATACATAGTATCATTATTTCGTATATCCAATGAATCTACTCATGCTCGAGTCTAGACTATAAAATCTACTATATCCTTCACAAATCTCAAAATCTTCAGGAATTAAACCATTATCCACTATAATTGACCACTAAAATGTTTGTCTAGGAACACTTTCATATCACTCAAGCACATCATTCATTTACCTCGGACACTGTAGTGTATAAAGACAAAATCATACTAAATCCTACAATATTAGCAAATAAATTAGAGAAAAGAAAATGTTCAAAATCTAATCTAGTGAAGATACAAACATAAGTAGGGTTCTGAAGCTTGACTGAGTAAAATGTTCACAATATATGTTCACAATATAGTGCACTATAATTCCATCAATGGATGAGGTTCATTAGGAGACAAATTCTAATATGTTGTTAGAGTAAGTTTTTGTTTAGGATGAGAAATTAGGATAGTAAACATGGATAAAAGATACCATGCAAGTAGAAGGACATGGCCTAATGGTAATCATATAACTGAAGATCTAGATTGGGATCCTAGCTTATTTTATTTTATTATACTCTTAACTATTTATAAATAAAAGCTAAGAGACACACATTCATACATTTTAAAATAAAAACCAATAGAGAAATTGTTTCATCTATCAGGAAAGTGTTTGAAGGTAGAAAGTGGTTTAGCACAAACATGAAGGCTCAAACAAGCATGGGTATGAGTAGTTATAACCCATTTTAAATACCCATTTGTTTTTTCAAGGGTCCATGAGAGACCTAGTTCGAAGCTAAATAAGGGAACTAAGAAAGTATTACAACTTGAAACCAAATGTTATTCAATCTCTGAAAAAAAAAACCACAAGGAACCACAAAATGTAAAACCTATCCACTTCAATAACAACCAACAAAAGAAAATTTTCATTCTAGGTTTTAAAGCAAGAATGGAAATAGTTCTATTCAATTTACTAAAAAGATAAAAAGTGATGACCAACCTTTACATATCTCAATTCCTTTCAAATCTATCTGGAAATTTTACTAGGCTCTATTATGTCAAAGTGCCTCCACCCAAAATGTTGCTCAATGGGAAATGGAATGGAAGGTCAAAAGAATAAAAATGACAACACCCAAAATTACCAAATAAGTAATACCCCTGGCTTTGACTTGGAATGTATTAAATCAAATCATGTAAATGACGTAAATATGCCAGTATGAATTCATAGTTCATAGCTCAATGCCAAGGCCCAACTAGAGAATGGGTGGGAATGTATAATGTAAATATTTCTTTATGGTCCATGTGGCTGGCTTATCATGCCAATTCAAATAATATGTAAATATTATGTTCAAAAATAATAATATGGTCCAAGACAGTTGTGTAAATATCACTAGAGGGGCTCTGATTCCACTAGAGGGGAAGGTGAAATGAGGCTTGTGGGATATTAAATCCTCTATTACCAAGTGCCAATTTTAGAACTCATCCATTTTCTATAGTTTCCCATAAATGAGACAATTACTTATTTTTAACTATTTTACCCAATCATTGGATGCATGTGTGAGGTTGGTGGGGAAAGTCTTCTCATGTGGTTATGGAAGCAGGGAATGAATATACTTCTATGGTTGTTGTAAGAGTCATCTCTTTCATGTTAAAAAGTTATGTCAGTTGTCTTTTCCACCACTCTCTCATCTTTTGGATTCTATTATCCATTTTTCACTATGCATATTTTTACCAGTAGTTTTACACTACACAAAGTTATTGTTCTTGTTGTTAATTCAACTGCGATTACCAATTACCAGGCTATGTATTACCTAGAAATTCAAATTGGGAAATAGAGTTGCATATTTGAGGGAAACAAGGTGGATGTAGGTGAGAATAGAGGTTGGGAAATCTAGGAATCCTTACCCATTACGTTTTTATACTCACAAATGATTGAGAATCCATGCATTAATGCTACATGAATTTATCCAACAACATACAACAAATTGTAGTCTTATTGCACACACTACTAAGCACTATAAGGATTTAATTTCCTGAGCGAACTATGGAACAATAAAGGGGAATTATTTTATTGTGTTGTGTTGGGAAGTTGGAAAGAGTTCCATGGAAATGATGGCTAAGTGATATTCCCAAAGAGATTTGGGAGAGAATTTGTCTAAGCATTGAGAGAAAAATGGATTGTGGGATGAGATACAGAAGTTTGTAGGAGTTCCCTTCGCCCTGGTGGCTTCATAGCCTAACTTGGGGGTGTCCTCTTAGCAGAAAGAGTATATGTGTGGACAATGTGCCTACGATTGGGTGGAAGATATTTCTTACACAACTAGTTGTTTGGATCTTCTTTGATTAAACATATGTATTCTCTCTGTATTTGAGTGTGTAATGATTTTAACTTATACTTATGTTGAATATGTTGTAGATCCTTGATGTGTGCGTCGATAGAGTTCATTTCCACAGTTTTTTATTTATGCATATCCACACACATTTTATTATTATGAATATTGTAATATGCCTATGGAGCAAAATTTAGAGGTCTGGAATTCACAATTCTCCCCTCCCTTCGTTAAAATAATGGATGGAGATGTGGAAAAGTGGTATTAAAGTTATTGGTTGTAGCACCGGGGTTGTATTGGCCAAAATCCACATTCAAAGGAAGAAAACCAGAGATGCACAGGAAGTGTTGATAAATGTTTTCAATAAAAATATGTGCTTTTAATTGTTAGAGTATTTTAATAGAGACATGGGTTAAATCAATGGTCAACCAATAGGAATGGTAGATTTCCAAAAGAAAATTGGGAAAAATTTTGGAATTCAGAGAGTTATCGACAATGAATTTCGGTTCTTTTATATAACAACGATATTTTGGAATGTCTAGCAAATCAAAATTATGCTTACTTATGGATTTTTGAAAATTCGGGAAATTTGAGATGGACCCCTCCCATGACATGCAGAAATGGGTATGATGTTGAACAACCATGTAGGACGAATGTGTAGATAGACTGACTTCTAAATTCTAGGAGCCACCAAAGGAAAAGTCCACAAGTGCATCAAAGAAAAGTCCCATAGTGTATCAAGAGCAAGGAAAATTTTAGGGGTTAAATTTATCCCATTGGCTATTTTTTAATGGTTTTTTCGAAAACAAATTTCACCAATTTCAATTTTTTCTAAATTGAAAATCCCAAATTCCATCGGATAATTTTTTTACTCTAAAAATCGCCAAAAAAAATCGAATATTTAAAAAAAAAATTCCAAATATTTTGTTGTTGCAATTTCAAGAATTAATAAGATTTACCAAGGTTTATACACTTTAAGAAAATGATTGCTCCTTAAAATTTTCCCTGATAAGGATTCCATATTAAGGGTCTTATTTCAGGGTTTTCCATGATGGTATTGTAGAAAGTGCGCATGGACCAATTTTGATATCATGTCATAGATGTTGTATCGGGAGATCCATATCAGAGGTCCCATTTCTGGGTTTTCCATGATGGTATTGTGGAAAGTCCTGATGGACCAAGTCTAATAAGTGTGATGGAGATGTTGTATCGGAGATCCCATTTCAGGGTTTGCTACAATAGTATCAAGGAAAGTCCCGATGGGAATATTCCTATAGTGTATCACAAGTGTTGTATTGGGGGTCCCTTCTTGGGGTTTTCCTCAATGGATTCACGAGAAACGCCCGTATGACAACTCCAATAGGGGAGATCTGATGGAGGTCGTTAGAGATGTTAAAAAGATATAAAAAAAATGGAGCCAATAGATTTTTTTCCATAACGAAATAAGTTTATCTCCATCAGATCCGAGGAGTTCAAATGCCATCAATGAAGTACAAAACTTTCACTGAGAGGATCACACCCATTTTTCTCCAATTTGATAGAAAACATAAAATAATGACTATTAAATATTAGTCTCCATAGACCTAGTGGGGGTCTCATTCTCGAAAAAATTTCTATAGTACATTTGTGTACCAGGAACACAAATAACTCTAGAGCATTTTGGACAAAATCCAAAATGTGTGAAGCTAGGGTGCAAAAGAAGGTCGAAATCCACTATTCCAATGCACTTTTTAGGGATTTCAAAAGATTGGAATAGGTAAAAGTGACCATATTGTGAAATTACATAGGGGTAAATCATTGAGCTAGAACAAACCTCACAATTTCACACTATTATTACTAAGAATAATTAGACAAAGACATGGATCAATTCACTCATAAAACTGAAACACACATGAAAAACTATTGTTGATACATTAATCAGTTGTAAGATGGCAATCAAAAAGTGTTACAATAGAATGAATTCGATACTCCAGGGAGGATTCAAATTCACCTCAAGTATAGGCTTAGTTTGCATTGGAACCATATCCCGATAAGGTTCAGTGGCCACCGATGATGAATAATCAGTTGACTGAGGTAGAAATGAGCATAACTAAATCAGGTGGGCACCAAAATAAAGGAGGATACTCCAAAGGGGCACATAAATAACTATCAGTGGTCAAAGAGGGAGATCCTATGCTCGGTAATAGTCAAACTAGGAGGTGCAGTCAATTAACTAAGCAATCAAGGGGACATGGCTCCCCAAATCATGGAACTGACCATGTAGTATCCTAAATCTATGCATGAGGGTGCATTGGAACTCCAGTTATGTAAACAAGGTGCTCTGAGTGGATAGGAGGGATAATGATGGCCAAAAAAAAGCTCTGGGGGGAGCAAAGTAGGAAATAGGTGCTAGGAGACTCAACTGCCAATGCATGGATGCATGGATGCATGTAAAATGCACGCAAGACCAAAATAAGATGGTGAGAATATTGCAACACATATATGACAAGACCAAAAAGAATTATGAACTAAAAATTTTACCTACTTCTGAAAACATACAAATTTTGTTAGAGGATTTTTTTCCAAAAATGCTTAGTTTGGGAGATAGCGAGTTTTGCTAAAGTCTGGGAAAAAGTGTAAAAGTCAAAAGTAGTCAATTCCATAAATTTATGGAAAATTGACTAGGGCATCATATTAGAAATATGAAATTTTATGAGTAATTTTTTTATGTGTATTATTATCACCCAATAAATTTTTGCTTTCTTGTTCTCACTATATTTTCTTCTATGGGTGGCTAAAGTTGGTCTCCGAAGCTAGTTGCACCTATAGAAAAAGTGTAGAATTGGGAAAAATTATCAGTTTTGGAAGGCTGTAACTTTTAGCTATGAAATCATAATGAATCACAAATATAGGCATTGGAAATGTTAACCATAAAGAAACAATGGTGCACATTCAAAATTTGAAAGAGGGATTGAGATGCTTCTAAGATTTGATCAGAAAATGCCTGTAACCTTGATTTGACAAAAAATGTCAGTATGGGTAGTATCCAAAATGCATGAAAACTTATTTTGTAAACTTTTATGAATGTGATGAATATAATAAACATGTTTATATGAACAATAATACAACATCAAATAAGGGGACGTTAATGGTCCACGTTCATTATATTATAATTTGGAAATCCTTGGTGTTAGTTGGGCCAAAAAGCCACCATCATGGAATATATAGAGGATCTTTATCCATCTGAAACAAATGTCACAGGAGAGAATATTTGGGCTTACTATGTAGAGACAGAATCCAATGGATGAATATATCAACTAACTCCCTCAAACATTGCATAAACCATGAGAATCCTAAGAGTGGAACTACAAAGTTGCAGAGAAGATAATGATAGGTTGCTCAGAGCTCAAGAAGAGCATAACCAACTGAATGTAGCCATGCTCCAAATATTAATAGACATTCAGAGGAAGATTCACTCTTGATGTCGTTTAGGAAGTGAGTTAAAGAACGTGGATAGCTCAAAAAGGAAATCTCACAAGAGGCCCCATAGCTCTAGAAGGGCATCTAGAACGAGGATATGCACTCAAGATTTCTCTTCTAGTGAGTCATATACATCTAAAGACTCTACTGAATTATTAATATCTATATCCCATAGTAATAAGAGGAATATCCCTTTCACAAACAACTCAAATGGGGAATTCTAGAAGGAAAAACCCCCTAGTTTTGATGGTGTAGCCAAATCAGGAAAAGGAGTCGAGGCTTTCCTTCTTGGGATGAGGAATTATTTTCAAGTCCAAGACAACTATGGGAATATGAAGGAAAGGGTGTCCATATTTAATATGAATGGAAGAGAATATATATGGTGGGATCACCTTAGGCAAGTGAAACGATCAATGAAAGGAAAATTGTGCGGAAACAATTCAAGAAGTACTGAAAGCAGAAGTACCTCTATGATAGGTACTATGATGAAAAAATCAAAGAGTAGAACCATGAATTGAAATTGGGGAAAATGAACATGGAGCAATAAGACAATAAATTATTGGAGCTATTGAGATATGTCAAATTATCAGAGATCATAAGATCAAAATTTAATGTTTTCTAAGCGGGTTACCTGAGAACTACAAGTACAAAATTCTATAATTCCATATTTCCAAAGGGGCTATGATTCCACTAGAGGGGAAGAGGAAAGGGGGAATATGGGAGATTGAATCCTCTATTTCCATGTGTCAACCTTATAACTCATCCATTTGTTTATGTTTCCCATAAATGAGCCAATTACTTCTTTTTTATTTTTCTTCCCAATCATTCAATTCATGTATGAGGTTGGTGGGGAATGTATTCTCATGTAGTTATAGAAGCATGGGATGAATATACATCTATGAATGTTGTAAGGGTCCTCTCTTTCATGTTAAAAATTTATGTTAGCTGTCTTTTTAACCATTTTCTAATTTTTTGGAGTCTATTTTCCATTTTTCATTATGCATATTTTTACCAATAATTTTACACTACATAGAGTTGTTGTTCTTGTTATTAATTCCATTTCCATTACAAATTACCATATTTTTCATTACCCATAAATTCAAATTGGGAAATAGAGCTACAGATTTGAGGTAAGTGAGATGGTTGTAGGTGAGCGTATATGTTGGGTGATCTAGGAATCCTCACCCATTAAGTTGTTCTACTTACAAATACTTGAGAAGCCACAAATTAATGTTGCACGAAGTTCTCCAACAACATACATTAGATTGGAATCTTACTGCAGACACTGGTAATCATTGTAAGGGTTGTATTTCCTAAGGGAACTATGGAATAGTGAAGGGGAATTCCTTGCTTATGTTGTGTGTGGTAATTGGAAGGAGTGTCATTGTTGTGATGGTTCAATGAGATTCTTGTAAAGATCCGCGTGAGCATTTGGCTAAGCATTGATAGCATAATGGGTTGTGGGCTGAGAGAGAGAATCATGTAGGAGTTCCCTTTTCCCTAGTGACCTTATAGCCCAGCTTGGGGATGGCCTCTTAGCATAAAGAGTATATGCTTGATAGAATGCCTACGGTTGGGTGGAAAATTGATTGTACACAACTAGTTGCTTAGATCTTCTTTGTTTAAAGATAAGTACACTCTTTGTATTTGAATGTGCAATGATTTTATCTTATATTCCTATGTTGAATATGTTTTATATGCTTAATGTGTGGGTATGGATAGATTTTATTTCTGTTGTGTTTTCATTATGCTTTTGCACACACATTTGTTTCTTATGATTTTTGTAATATTCCCATGGGCCAAAATTTAGAGGCCCAAAATTCGTAAATCTCCTCTCCCCTAGTTAAATTAATGGATGGGGATGTGACAAAATAATTCTTCTTTTGTAGGTCAACCCCTTCAAATCTCTCTCAAACCACCAAGATGACATCACCCTTTTACAAAACATTGTCAATAAGTAATTGTAGGGTCAAAACACGAAGCAAGTAATTGCAAAGTTGAAACACTAAGAATGTCACAACCCATCTCATAGATAAGGAGCTAAATTTTCTAGCCGACAAGACAATGATAGAAACATTGGTTGTAACTATTTAGAACAAAAAAATACATATTTTATAGAACACCCTCTTTCAAATATTTTTGAAATTGTTGGAAACCATCGAGAATGATAAAAGTCTTTCACCAAACACCTAAAACAAGTAATTGCATGGCCCAAACACCAAATAAGAAATTGTAGGATCGAAACACCAACAATGAGAACACCTGCATAACACGTTATGAAGATAATGGCGATCCCAACAAAGTCACAATAGAAACACCAGCTGAAATTGTTATGCACCAAAGAATCCCTCTTGCACTAATTAAAATTTCTACAAACCACTAAGATGCTCAAAGAATTGCCAACCCAACAAAGTGACAAGATGGAAAGATACTCCACAATCTACCAAGATGAAATGATTTGCTCTTAAACATAGGAAATGAATTACGGCCTGAGAGAGAAGTATTAACAATAAAAATATCAACTCTTGACATAATAAAAAGAAGGAAAGAGACTCAACAACCTACATAGATAAAACTGTTGCTCACAAACATGGTAAATGAATCATGGTCGGAGAATTCAATAACCCATATAGCACATTCATCCTTAATATAGGGTTAATGGCAAGGCCGATGTTCCTCCCATAGAAAAATACCAAATTTCTAATCATATAACCCTTTGAGAGGTAAAGGCATAAAACATCACATCAACACCTCAAAGCCAACACAGATACAAAGTAATGAGATTCATAATTACATAACAAGGAAAATAAATACCAATTTTTCCCAAACCTTGCCAAAACTCAACACAGATACAAAGTAATGAGATTCATAATTACATAACAAGGAAAATAAATACCAATTTTTCCCAAACCTTGCCAAAACTTAGGAGATCTAAAGAGTTTCATCATTGTATACACAACTTAATAGCTTGAGATGATTGCTATAACCCCTAATGGGATTCAACAATTTATGAATCAACTTGCAAAGCCTCCTAATATGAGACAACATGCTTAATAAAAAAGAAAAAACCGTATATGTAATTAAAGAGAGAGAACATATCACCAAAATAAAACTTCCCTCATCATAATGATGATGACATTGAATAGAAAATTCAAAAATGAAATATTGTAAAATACCTAAACCAATACCTTAAATGCTAACAAACCATCTCATTGTGAATTAATTCATAAAACCCTACATATTTACAAAGACACAAATACACAAACACACACATAATTACCACATAAAACCCTAAACTATTAAGACGCACCACACACATATACCACCTAAATACTCAAACCAATTTCCAAAACCTCCTTAAAAAAAACTAAAAATCAAATTTGCTAAACCACAAATGCATACCAACCAAAAAAACCAAAACAATACCCTAAGTAGTTAGGATGCCACACAATATGCCAAATCAACGATACACTAAATTTGCGAAGCATAAGAATAGGACGTTCTCCAACCAATTTTCGTATAGCAAAGCTTCTCTCATGAAAACAATGGGGCAAAAATAGCTGAGAACACCCAACTTTGACAAATCACCTTGAAGACTGAATACCACTTCCATCATCACCTTGAAGACTGAATACCACTTCCATCATCGATACTACACAACTGAATTTGAGAGGCCTCCATCATTGCAAATAATCTGAACGTAGTTATCATTGTTATGATAATTGGCATTAACACCATTCCACAGTTTGTGTCAACTTTAACATCATTTGTTGTTTAGATGATTAATGATGCACGGATTTTTCAAGGTCATAACTTTTGACTTGGTTTGGATTGAAATTTTAAAAATAAAATAAAATATAACAATAAATTTCAGCTTAATCTGATAACCGAGTTAAAAGTTATGACCCTTAGGAAATCAACTAACAAGTAAAAGTAAAGATATAAGTGTAAATTAAAAATTCTATATTTTTAATTTTTCAACTATTAATTTTTATTAAAATTAAAATAAAATTGTTAAAGTTATAAATATACATAGTCAAAATTACATAATTTTTATAATAATAAAAAATTACTATTTCTTTATTAAATAATTTTTTTTAATAAACTAGTATAGATCCATCTTAAACTCGTATCTATCAAGCACCAAGAGGGATCCAATTTATTGAGGTATATTTCTTTTTTAAAATTTAAACTCAAAAAATTTTGATCTTTCTTGATTGATAGATCCGGGTTTAAGTTTTAAGTTTTTATTTTATAAACAAACATCTTTTTTTAAAATGATGGTTCACCATTTGTTAGAGGACTACATCCATCGAGAAATTTCCAACCCCTGTTATTCGAGAATCAAGGTATGGCCAGAATTACAATCATTACAACAACATTCCTCCCAACCACCCAATTTACACTCAATTGACTTATAAACGAACATCTATTTCTTAATTATTTTTCATAATATTTTATTTTATGAACCAACATGGATTTTTTTTAAATATTTTCCATAATTTTTTATTTTATAAGCTGACATAAAAAATTTTAATTATTTTGTTACGTTACTTACTTTTGATTTTCATCTTATAGTCGTACCAGTCATACCACACGCACTTGACAACACTTTTTATGATGCAGTATTCAAATCTGATCGTTAAACAAGTTTTTATATCAAAATCTCTTTGTCACCTTTCGGTTCATGCTCATAAACTACCATAATGGTTATGGATTTCATAACCTAAATGAGAATGACATGGAATATATATCCGTTACCAACCGGTTTCTTTCATTTCTTTTCCCTCTCAGATTCTACCCAGAGGATCAAACGCCGGTGTCAGTTCAGATAGAAGGCGAACAGTTGTGCGTTACACATTATTTCTTGGGCAGAGGATACGCCACCTCCTTGATTTAAGTCCATTCAGGATTTCACCATGACATAACAGTACAGGCTGTTTGAATCCTCAAGTTTCCTGTAGTTTGTAGCTCATAACTACTTACCCAGAAATGGCGATGAATATTGTAGATAATATAGACCTGGAAGAAGGATGGGCTATTATTTATTCGTTTATCCAGAAGACAAGAGGCCTGTTAGAAAACGGAGACAAGCCTCCATTCGATTATGGAAACGAATACATGATGTGTTTGGTAGCTATCTACAAGATGTGCACGCGACCTAACGTGAACTACTCAGAGCAACTGTATAATAGATACAGGAGCTCATTTGAAGAGTACGTCACCTCCAGGGTTTTACCAGATTTAATTGAAAAGCAACCCCAGTTTTTGTCAAGTGAACTTCTCAGACATTGGGAAATTTACAAGGAGAGGCTCCGATTGCTGTCAAATATCTTTGGATATTTGGAGCGCTACTTCATCCCATCGCAGTCCCTTCCCACACTGCGAGATGTCGGAGTTGGCTGTTTCAAGAACCTGGTTTTATCCAATGAAGTGAATAGTCTGTTTGATCGAGAGGAAATTGATCGTACCTCCTTGTTGGAAAACTTGGAGGGCCTTTTTCTGGAGCTTGGAATATTGTATAAATCTCAAGAAGAATTACTTTCAGATTCATCGAAAGATTAGAAGTACTTTTAAGCGCATAATTGTTGTCTTCATTTTGTGATATGTACTTAAAAAATCTTGAAAATATCGAGGGCGGTGTTGAAATTTTGGTTCAATCTCTTGCATATGTCAATAAGAGAGGTTTCCTGAATTTTGTAGAAAAAAGTTAAAAACTAGTTGGTAGACTTCATGAGTTAAAGCTGAAGCAGCTTGTGGGTGGTTACAGATTTGACAGAGGTGTCAAAGAACGAAACTAGCTTTAATGCATGGTGGCTCATTACTAATTCATATATCCATGGTGAAATAGAATAGACTGTAATATTGACTATGGGAGGTTGGCCAGCCTATATATGTCCTCTGTGGTTCAATCTATGGAGTTAGTTTAAGTGTTTCCTTTAATAAAAATTATCTTACTTTACTTTCGTGGTGACATGATCCCTTAAATTGTGAGGGAAGAAAGCAAATCACATGAGTTTTTGGATTTCTATAATATTATAAGTACAAATTGTGAAGAGATTTGTAAATGTGAATTATATTTTAAAATATGAGAAAAATATTATTTATAAAAAATTATAATTGAAAATAAATATATGTTGAATTTTCTAAAATTAAATTCAAATTTATATATTTAAATTTATTTAACAAATTTGTTATAATAATTTCAATTATATATATTAATTTCAATTACATAGATAAAAATATAATAAAATCAAATTTAGTATATTTATAGGTGTTTAGATATTATCTTAGATTTTGGATTTCTTCTTTAATTAAGGAGTGGTTAAGAAAATGGGTATGTTTATTAAATAGTATTTGTTTTTATGTTTATAATAATTAGTTTAATGTTTATGTTACTTTAATATTTATATTAATTATTTTAATGTTTAACTTTTGTTTAACGCCATTTCTACAAAATTAAGTGATTGCCTATACCTATCCGTGTTCACCAGTCACTTTACTTATCGTTGTGCTAGTATATTAAAGAAAAATCATCATCTAATTCTTTATAAAAAAATTCATCATCTAAAAATGTTTGTCATAATTTATACTTAATTTATTTAACAAAATATTTATAAAAGCATTAACAATAATATTATGTTTTTAAATCATTTGTATTTTGTTTTACATATTTATAATGTTTTGTTGCAAATTTATTTTCATTTATATATTTTCAATAATATTAACAAATTCAAACATTTACTAAACATTATCATTTAACTATTTGTTAGACCATAGACCATATTCTAATAAATTAAAATAATTATGAAGTCATTTTAATGGTTTCAATTGCATTGCATAGATATCGATAAAGGTAATAACAATAATAGTATGTATTTAAATAGTTTTTGTTTTGTATTGTATATTTATAGTGTTGTTGCAAAACATTTTTATTTTCATTTACATATTTTTAATAAAGTTTAAATGAATATTGTATTTTGATTTTCTTTATTTAAATTTTGGAGGGTTTATCAGGGTTTCAAATTATGTTCTAGAAATTGTGATATATAAATTTATAAAGTATGGTCATATTGAATAGACTATTATTTTTGTAATTAACTAATTTCATGGTTGTGATTATATTTTATACATAAATTAATATAATGATTCAAATTCTCTTCTATAATAATGTTATTAGTTTATTATTTTTGTAATTAACTAATTTCATGGTAGTGATTATGTTTTATATATAAATTAATATGATGATTCAAATTCTCCTCTATAATAATGTTACTTGTTTTATGGATTATTTGTCCATGGTCTCTAGTAAAGAGTATGGAGTGTTATTTGTTGGTGATTGATTACAATTGTGAGAAGTGATCATGTATAATATATTATGTTTTTGCATTAATTTATATTGTCTCAAGTGGCCATATTAGTTGAGGTCATGAACATATATTTCTGGTTGAATGCTCTCATATCATTCAAGTACATTCTCAATTTCAAAGCAAGAAACAATGAGCTCCATATCACTTCCAAGTAAAAAAATGAAACCCACAAAAGTGGCACACAAAATAGAGCAAACAAAATGTTCAAAACATAAACTACTCAAGACACGAACATAGGTAGGTTGTCAAAGATTGAATAGGTAGAATGTTCATAATATAATCATTCAAAATTCCATCAACCTAAGAGGTTCATTAGGAGACAAGCTTTGATATCTTATTTGAGAAAGTGTTTGTTTGGAATGAGAAAGTCTAATATTAAATGTGGGTAAAGGAAATTGTGAAGTATAAGGACATGCCCTAATGAGAAACATATAACTAAGGCTTTGGAATGTGTTCCAATTTTATTCTATTTATTATTGTCTTAACTCTCTAGCAACACATAATTCAAAAACACACATTTGTACATTTTGAAAACAAACCCCATGATAGAGAAAATTTGTTATCTACCAATTAACAAAGGTGTGTGAATGCTCCAAAAAGGTGTGATTATGAAAAATTCTACCACATTTTCAATGCTTGTGTCTATGATGAAGGGGCCATGAAATGTCGTAATTTCAACTCTTAGAAACTATATGAACATGATCTTGTATATATTAGATATTTTTCATGTGTTTCTTTAATTTTATTATTTCTTACTACATCATGAGGTAGACATACCATGGCGATTTTGAAATACTTGTAGATAATGATATTTTTCATTTTATAAAAGAACCTTGAGACTAATCAAGCAAGATAATCTAAAGGATTTATCATACCACATGAGGGGGAAGGTAAAGGGATATAAAGGAATGTTGATATGCCTAAAAATCTATTTTTATTTTCCTACACATATTTCCGTTACATTAATCTTCACATTTTATAATGTTGATATTTAATCTAACCTATAGTTAAATTGGAGAAAATAAAAGTGGATGTAACAAATTCCTAGATCTAAGCAACCACCTCCTATGAAATGACAACTTGTTTCCCTCCATTCTTGGATCTTGGAAGAGTTGGATTATGACTCCACTTGCCATCCTCCAGTCATGCAAAGAGAAACAAATTGAATGGGAGAGGAGGATTTTTTTCTTGAAAGTTGTAAGGGAGATAAAAGTAGAGTTTTATCTTGGGAAAATATGTTGTCATACTTGGGGACTAAATAGACATGAAATGAGGCCATCTGAACCTTATGCAAAGCTCAAGAACCAAGATAAATTCTACTATAGTTAATAGACATCATCTTGGACCTAAATTATATTCCCATGCTAAAGAGCACTAGAGAGAAATAATTTTGAGTGACTATTGAGTACAAAAGGAACTATACTTCTTGTTGTGTGGAGGAAGCATTGTGAGTGCCAAAAATATGTTATGATTAAATAAATCCACAATAGGATACTTGGTTAATTTTTTCCTTTATTTTCATATGAAGAGACTACCCTAAGAATTATCACTACAACAAATCCTGGAATTAACATCCCATTTAGCATCCCTTTTTAGTGGAATTGTTTTTCATTGAGTGGTTAAAGTAGACGCTAAGTGATACGTGTCATGTACAAAACGTAAAGCGTCTAAAATACTGTCCTTTTTTGCTTATGAGATAGCATCCTTTTTTACGTTCAAAATAACGCCCATTTTTTTGCTTCCAGAATATCGTCCAATTTTGCTTCCTAAACAATGTCAAGGTTTTCTTCCTAAATAACAGATCCTATTTTGATTCATAGAGATCATCCTTTTTTGCTTCCTAAATGACGTCCCGATTAGCGCCATACTTGCATCCTTAAAAGCACCATTTTAGCATTTATGTTTGCATCTACGTTCGCGCTATATTTTCATCCAAATTAGCATCCAATATTGTATCGATATGTGCTACCACTTTAGCATCCCATTTTGCACCACGTTTTACTTCCAAATATGCACCAATTTTCGCTTCCAAATTTGCACCAATTTTTGCTTCATTTTTTTCATCATGTTTTGCTACCAAAATGGCACCAAATATTTCTTCTATTTTTGCACCATATTTTGCTTCCTATGTAGTGCCCTGGTTTGCATCCAAAGTAATGTCTTATTTTTCTACCATATCAACGCCATGTTTGTCTTCCTAATTAGTGTCCAGTGTTGCATCCGCATTAGCACCATGTTTTGCGATCACTTTAGTGCCCAATTTAGCATCCATTTTTACTACCACACTAGCGTCACATTTTGCTTCCCATATAGGTCCTTGGATTTCTTCTTGTTTTTCTTCCTCATGAACACCGCATTTAGATTCCCATTTAGCATCTAATTTTTCTTCTTTGTTTGCCACTAGTTCAGCTTCTAATTTGGCATCCAAAAAAGCATCAAAATTGACTTCCAACTTAGCGCCAGATTTTGCGTCCAATGTTGCTTCTAGATCTGTGACATAGTGGGCTTCCATTTTAGCTCCTAGTTTTGCTTCCTATTTTGCTTCCTTATTAGAACCACATTAGGTTTGTTATTTAACACCTACAACTATATCCAATTGTGTGTTAATATATAGTTATTATATCAAATTATTATAATTATTTTATTAATTTCAATAGTTCTCATATATCATTTACTTTGTAGTTCTCAAATAATATAATGAAAAATTCAAATTAATTGTAGATACCATTATTGAAATTAAGTGCATCACATTTATGAATAAATTTAACACAAACAGACAACATTTATCCAAAGTAGTAACATCATCATATATATTAATTTTCCATGAAAAGATAACATAATAATGATAACATCACCATTATCTTTCATCAAAAGATAACAATATAATTTACAATATAATAATGATAACATCACCATTATATTTCATCACTTCTATATTTCATCAAAAGAAGTGAAATTATAAAACATCATCACATCGATAGCTTATCATACAGATCATCATATTAAGGTTAAAAGAACAAGTGGACGATATATATAGTGAAAATACCAATATCACAAGATTTTTTTTTTATATCCATATTTAGAAATGTCAAAATGATCAAGGGTAACCAAAGTTTATATGTCAACGTGAATCCACCATACAAATCAAAATGACCTAGAATGTAATATGAACTTGGATCATCACAAAAATAACAATACATGTCTAGTAGCATGGAGAAAGCAATAAACATCCACAATCTCAATAGTAGCATCAATGGATACCATCATAATCATCATCAGCATCATCATCGTCGTCGTCATCGTCGTCATCCTCATATATCCCAACATCATATCCATCATCATTTTCATATAATCCATCTGCATGATTATCAACAATATCTTTCTCTGGTACATTGGTGACAACATAATCTAGATCATCTAAGGAGTCATCTTCACCATTTTTCGACAAACAACGAGAAATAATCAATTTAAAACATTAGTGTTAATTTCATTACATAATGCATATTTTGTGTTATATTGAAAATATTAGTGTGATAATTTATGCATTCTCACAAGTTTTCCAACCATGAATATAAGCATCATCTCATCAACAGATAGTAACCACACATATCAAGTGTATGGACACAACCATGCACACACTCACACATACACACACATGTACACCATAAATTTTCATATCACAATAGAAAAAGAGATAGAGGCAAGGAAAAATAGACATCCCAGTGATTATATATAAAGTGAAGAAAAATATGATATTACATATACTATTCACTTCGAACCATTTACTTTCCTAAATTGTTTATATCATTAAATCTATATATATAACATGGTATTCAATCTATATATTTAAGAGCATATTAACCATGGTTTTCATCTCTCAATCAAGTTCATGAAGTGTTTACATTGTAATCTAAAAGTAAATTTAATATAACATGCTTGATAATATCCCCTCATAAACATGACTAAAATAATATTATCATAGATATAGTTTTTAACATATTAATCATATCATTGGTATAATAATTACAAATATTATAAGCTTTGTTGGAATCAGGTTATCCACATACCTGCAGGAGATAACAGAACTCAATTACGTTGCCTGGATTGGTTTTTATTCCCCCAGTTGAATTTTCGCCAAGTATCCCTGAATGGTGTTGGGAAGCGAGTTGAAAATTGCAATAAATCGAAAACTAAGGCTCGGATGGAAAAAAATGCCAGTTCCGATGGATTCTTGACATCCTACCACCTCTAGGGACACCCCTATCTGGTGACTTCATGGACCAAACATTGTTTATTTTGATGGTTTTCTACACTAGGGTTTTGATCAGAGACGTGCAGTGCAATTTCTGCACGATGGGATAAGATGTTCTAAATGTGTCGAGTGAGTGCGTGGGAATCGTGGTCCTCTCATAATTTCCCAAACAAACCTACAATACTAAAAATAACTCAATTATGTTGCTCGGTTTCGTTTTTATGCCCCCAATTGAAATTTTCCTCATGTCCCTGAATGGATTTGGGAAGCAAGATGAAAATATCCATAACTCAAAAAACGAGACTTAGAAACACAAACTGTTAGTTCCGTTGGATTCGTGATATCTGGTTAACACTAGAGACACCCCGTTTGGTAGCATCATGGGCCAAATGTTGTCAATTTTGACGGTTTTCTAAATTAGGGTTTTTCTCAATGATGTGCAATGCAATTTCTGCACCATAGGCTAATTTTTTGAAAAACTTGGGGAGTGAGCGTGTGGGATACATGGTCATCTCACCCTTTCCTAAACACACCTACAGTGGGAAATGAAACTCAATTCCGTTTTTTGGTTTGGTTTTTATGTCCTTGGTTGAAATTTGTCTAGTGTCTCTAAATGGCCTTTAGAAGTGAGATGAAAATCACCATAACTCGAAAACCATGAATTTGACGGACAAACCATCAATTACATTGTATTCGTGACAACTGAGACTGCAAGGGACACACATCTCCAGTGGGTTCATGGACTGAAATTTATCTATTTTGACGGTTTTCTAAAGTAGGGTTTTGCTTAGTGACGTGCAGTACATTTTCGACATGATAGGATAAGATTTTGAAAATGTACCGAGAAAGTGAATGGGAATTGCATTCATCTTTCCATTTCCTAAACTCACTTGTGGGAGGCAACAAAACTCAATTCCATTGCACAGATTGGTTTTTATACCCTTGGTTGAAATTTGTTTGGTGTCCTTGAATGGCCTTGGGAAGGGAGATGAAACTGACCATAACGAGAAAATCATGGCTCCGATGGACAAGAATTCAGTTCCATTGGATTCGTGACATCCGATTACTGATAGAGAAACCATTGTATGGTGGTTTCATGGACCGAAACTTGTCTATTTTGACAGCTTTCTAAACTAGTGTTTTGCTAAGTGACATGTAGTGCAATTTCTACACGATAGGATAACATTTTAAAAAGGGTGTTAAGCGATTGCATGGGAATTGTATTCATCTATCCTTTTCCCAAAAAGACTTGAAGGAGGAAACATAATTCAATTTCGTTGCATGGTTTGGTTTGTATGCCCCTAGTTAAAATTTTCCTAGTGTCCCTGAATGGCCCTGGGAAGTGAGATGCAACTTGATATAACTCAAAAATCATGGCTCCGATGAACAAAACATTAGTTCTGTTGGATTCGTGACATCCGAGCACCATTAGGAACACCCCTATATGTTGGCTTTATCAACCGAAAGTTGTCTGTTTTGACAATTTTCTAAACTAGGGTTTTGCTAAGTGACGTGCAGTGCAATTTTTGCACGATAGGATAATATTTTTAAAAATGCATTAAGTGAGTGCATGGGCATCAAATTCATCTCTCCCTTTCCCCCAAAAAATTTTAGGATGCAATGGAACACAATTCCATTGCTCGGTTTGGGTTTTATGTGTTAGGATATTCCTATACTCCATCCTAGTCCTACCAGCTTTTTCATTATTTGCATTTTCAGCCATGCATGCAGCATGCATGCAGCATGCATGCAAACTGCATGCATCCCAGTCATCAACATGGAGTCCTCCAGCCCCTAGTCCTCAGTTTTCTAGCCCCAGGAGCTTCTTTCTGCTCAGCTTCATCCCTCCTAGCCAGTGTGGCGCCCTTCTTTCACCTACTACTTGACAAAGGTGCCCTCCCTCACCTACCATTCAGTTACACTTCAGTTATTGAGTGATTTGTGGATCTGCTCCTTGATTTGAGGACAGATTGACTAGTTAACTGTCTCTCACACTCAGATGGACCTCCAGTTAGCCCTGACAGCCTGTTCTGACTCCAGTAAGCTCCTATTGCGCCCTCCTTTGAGTCTCCTTCACTACATTAGTGCATTATGTTTGTGTTACACTTATTACATTCAGTTAGACTCAGTCTTCTGCATGGATGACACTCTCCGATGATGATTAGGACTCCTAGTGGTGCACTGTTGACACTCCACTAATGATGTTGATGACTCTATTAATCTGATGATCACTCTATGACAGGCTAATTCGAATTGCCACCTTGGCATTCGAATCCTCTCCACCATTGTACTAGTTATTGTTCATATTTGTGATTAAGGAATTACTGTGTGTGAAGTTATTTTGCTTCTATCCGAGTTCCACTATATTATTATTCTGTTGCTCATTTTACTGCATTGACCACTCTTAATATTATTCCTAAATTCTTTCATTGTGAGGTATACATCAGCTCTTAGATCTGCTGTGAGGATTTTCACATGGTATCAGAGCATGTTGAGAGTATTGTTTATCTCCATTCCTGAGAGTTTTTTGCAGGTTATTATCAAGATTTCGAGTGTAGCAGTTTCTGCATTTTTGCAGCAATAGCAGTTGCATATATTTTCTATTGTTTTTGCAGGTCTTCTACAGCTTCCATGTATTCAAAAGAAATCTATCCTCCTCCATTCAACTATGATCCTCTTTCTCCATTCAACTATGATGAATGGAAACCAAATATTATAGCACATTTGAAGAGAAATGGTCTCTTTGATTATTGTTTTGAAAGAGAGTTTGAATCCTCTGAAGAAGAGATTGACTGGTTAAATAAAGGTGACAGAGCCATGGGAACCATGATGTTTGCTATGTCTCAATGCTTGGTACACCAATTCACTGATGATGTTGAATCTCCAAAAGAGATATGGGCCCATCTGGATGAAATATTTGGCAAGCATAATGAAGGGATTGGTCCAACCCCTTTCGAGAGCAAGCAAAGTGATGCATTTGTCCACCTTGATGATCTCATTGATCATGAATCAGTATCAAACATATCTCATATTGAAGTTGTCCAAAAAGAAGAAGAACTTGCAGATTCTACACTCATGCTCCAAATTTATTCTATTTCGAATTATGTGCCAGCTCACACTCTAGAAATTGCAGAAGGTCCTAAATCCTCTCTTGCACCAGAGTTTGTTGGTATGCATCATAATCTATTGAATGTTTCAGAGGTAAAATCAGCCATTGGAGGTAATGCATTCGCTCTCCTTGATAACTCACCTCTTGTGTACTACTATATGATCATTATTTCATGCTTTCAGAAGGTTATTGAAGATAATGTCCATTGCCATTCGCTTGAGATAATTTCTCATGCACTTACTGGTTTTGATCTCACCTCTAATGGTTCAAAGGAGATCTCAAGAAACCATGTTTCAAGTCTTGGAGCTGATTTAAAATCCAAGCAATCACTACTTGGGATAATTTCTCATGCATATGATGGTTTTGATATCACCCCTGCTGGTTCAAAGGAGATCTCAGGAAACCATTTATCAAGTCTTGGAGCTGATTTGGATTCCAAGCAATCACTGTTATTTGATGGTTATTTTTGGCATAATCTCACCCATGATGGTTCGAAGGAGAAGACAAAAGCCTATTTGCACATTCATAGATTTGATCCTACCTCAGCTGATTCGAATCACAGGTTCAAGGATCATCCTCATATTTTTGGATTTGTTCTCATCACATTTGATTTGAAGAGAAAGTACAAGCACATGCCTTTTGAGCATGATCCACTTATTCCCAAGAAGAAGATACCTCCAAACATATGACCAAGCATCACACCTGCTTGATTTTGGAGCATTCATTTTTGTGTGTGCCTTACAGTCTATTTTGAGGGGGGGGTATTTTTCCCATGAGGTTTTCCCCCATTTCCTCGATTTATTGACTGTTATTATTCATTGTATTTGGTGACCTTTGGTCTTACTTACCAGGGCCCAGGATGGATTAAGGGGGGGTGTTAGGATATTCCTATACTCCATCCTAGTCCTACCAACATTTTCATTATTTGCATTTCCATCCATGCATGCATTTCTACATGCAGCATGCATGCAAACTGCATGCATCCCATTCATCAGCATGGAGTCCTCTAGCCCCTAGTCCTCAATTTGCTAGCCCCAGGAGCTTCTTTCTACTCAGTTTCATCCCTCCTAGCCAGTGTGGCTCCCTTCTTTCACCTACTACTTGAAAAAGGTTCCCTCCCTCTCTACCATTCAATTACACTTCAGTTATTGAGTGATTTGTGGATCTGCTCCTTGATTTAAGGACAGATTGACTAGTTAACTGTCTCTGACACTCCGATGGACCTCCAGTTAGCCCTGACAGCCTGTTCTGACTCCAGTAAGATCCTATTGCGCCCTCCTTTGAGCCTCCTTCACTACATTAGTGCATTATGTTTGTGTTACACTTATTACATTCAGTTAGACTCAGTCTTATGCATGGATGACACTCTCCGATGATGATTAGGACTCCTAATGGTGCACTGTTGACACTCCACTGATGATGTTGATGACTCTATTGATCTGATGATCACTCTATGAGAGGCTAATTCGAATTGCCACCTTGGCATTCGAATCCTCTCCACCATTGTACTATTTATTGTTCATACTTGTGATTAATGAATTAGTGTGTGTGAAGTTATTTTGCTTCTATCCGATTTCTACTGTATTATTATTCTATTGCTCATTTTACTGCATTGACCACTCTTAATATTATTCCTAAATTCTTTCATTGTGAGGTATACATCAGCTCTTAGATCTGCTGTGAGGATTTTCACATTATGCCCTCGGTTGAAATTTTCCTGGTGTCCTTGAATGGCTTTGGGAAGCAAGATGAAACTTACCATAACTCGAAAACCAAATCTCAAATGGAAAAACCACCATATTCCTTGAATTCGTGACACCCATGTACTTCTAGGGACACCCCTCTCCAGTGGCTTCATTGACCAAACGTTGTTTATTTTGACGGTTTTCAAAACTAGGATTTTTTTAGGTGACGTGCATTGCAATTTTTGCACTATAGTCCAAGATTTTGAAAAATGTGGGGATCAGGTGCATGTGAATCATAGTCATCTTTCCCTTTCCAAAAAACACTTGTAGGAGGCAACGCAACTCAATTTCGTTGCTCGGTTTGGTTTTTATGCCCCCGATTGAAATTTATCTAGTCTCCCTAAAAGGCCTTGGGAAGCGAGATGAAACTCACCATAACTCGAAAACCGAGGATCCAATGGAAAAACTGTCAGTTTTTTTGTATTTGTGGCATTCAAGTACCACTAGGGATAACCCTATATGGTGGCTTTATTGACCGAACATTGTTTATTTTAACAGTTTTCTAAAACAGGCCTTTGCTTAGTGACATGCAATGTAATTTCTGCACGAGAGGCTAATATTTTGAAAAATGTGCGGAGCGAGTGTGTGAGAATCCTAGTCATATCGACCTTTCCTAGACACACCTACATGAGTCAACAAAAATCAGTTTCGTTGCTCAGTTTAGTTTTTATGCTCCCGGTTGAAATTTGTCTGGTGTCCCTAAATGGCCTTGGGAAGCAAGGTGAAACTCGCCATAACTTGAAAACCGTGTCTCTCATGGAAAAACCATCAATTCCATTGGATTCATGAAATCTGATTACCACTTGCGACACTCCTATCTGGTTGATTCATGGACCGAAAGTTGTCTATTTTGACAGTTTTCTAAACTAGGTTTTTTCTTAGTGATGTCTAGTGCAATTTTTGCATGATAGGATAAGATTTTTAAAAATGTGTCGAGTGAGTCCATGTCCATCGCATTCATCTCATCCTTTTTGAAACACACTTTCAGGAGGAAACAAAATTCAATTCTATTGCTTGGTTTGTTTTTTATGCCTCAGGTTGAAATTTGCCTGGTGTGCCTGAATGGCCTTGGGAAGTGAGATGAAAATCACCATAACTTGAAAACCGTGGATTCGATGGAAAAACCGTCACTTTCGTTGGATTTGTGACATCCAAGTACCATTAGGGAAACCCCTGTGCAGTGGCCCCATGGAACAAAATTTGTCTACTTTGACATTTTTCTAAAGTAAGGTTTTGCTTAGTGATGTGTAATGTAATTTTTGCACCATAGGCTAAGATTTTGAATAATATGGGGGGCGAGGTGTATGGGAATCATGGTCATATCTCCCTTGACTAAACACACATGCATGAGGCAATGAAACTCAATTCAATTGCTAGATTTAGTTTTTATACCCTCGATTGAAATTTTCCCGGTCTCCCTAAATGGCCTTGGGAATCGAGATGAAACTCGCCATAAATAAAAACCGTGGCTCCGATGGACAAACTGTCAATTTCATTGGATTCATGACATTTGAGTACCACTAGAGACACCACTATATAGTGTCTTCATTGACCAAACGTTGTCAATTTTGACGATTTTCTAAAATAGGGTTTCACTTAGTGGTATGCAGTGCAATTTCTACGCCATAGGGTAATATTTTGAAAAATGCAGGGAGCGACTGTGTGTGAATCATTTTCATATCACCCTTACCCAAACACACCTATAGGACTCAATGGAACTCAATTTCGTTGCTCGGTTTGGTTTTTATGCCCCAGGTTGAAATTTGCCTAGTTTCCTTGAATGGGCTTGGGAAGCAAAATGAAACTCACCATAACTTGAAAATCGTGGCTCTAGTGGAAAATATTCAGTTCCATTGGATTTGTGGCATACGAGTATCGGTAGGGACACCCCTGTATAGTGGCTTCATTGACCAAAAGTTGTCTATTTTGACGATTTTCTAAACTAGGATTTTGCTAAGTGACGTACAATGTAATTTCTGCACGATAGGCTAAGATTTTAAAAAATGTGTCGAGTGAGTGCGTGGGAATTGAATTCATATCGTCCTTACCCAAACACACTTGCAGGAGGAAATGAAACTCAATTTTGATGATTGTTTTGGTTTTTATGCCCTCGGTTGAAATTTTCCTAGTGTCCCTGAATGGCCTTAGGAAGCGAGATGAAACTCGCAAGAAATCAAAAATCGTGGCTCCAATGGAAAAACCTTTAGTTCTGTTGGATTCATGACATCCAAGTACCACTAAGAACACCCCCGTCTAGTAGATTGATGGACCGAAAGTTGTCTATTTTGACGGTTTTCGAAAATAGGGTTTTGCTTAGCGACATGTAGTGCAATTTCTGTACCATCACCTAATGATTTACAAATTGTGGGGAGATAGTGTTGGGGTATCATGGTCATATCGCCTTTGCATAAACACACATGCATGAGGCAACAAAACTCAATTTCGTTGCTTGGTTTTATTTTTATGCCCATGGTTGAAATTTTCCTGGTGTCCCTCAATGGCTTTGGGAAGCGAGATAAAACTCACCATTACTCGAAAATCAAGGCTCCAATAGAAAAACCGTACATTTCGTTGGATTAATGAAATCCGATTACCACAAGTGACACCCCTATCCAATAGTTTCATTGACCAAATGTTGTCTAGTTTGACGGTTTTCTAAAATAGGGTTTTGCTTAGTGACATGTAGTGCAATTTCTGCACCATAGGCTAAGATTTTGGAAAATGTGGGGAGCGAGTGTGTGGGTATGGTGGTCATCTCACCCTTACCCAAACACACCTAGAGTAGGCAACGGAACTCAATTCCATTTCCCTGTTTGGTTTTTATGCCCTTGGTTTAAATTTGCTTGGTTTCCTTGAATGGCCTCGGAAAATGAGATGAAACTTGCCATAACTTGAAAACCATGGCTTCGATGGACAAAAAATTAGTTTCATTTCATTCATGAAATACGAGTACCGCTAGGGACACTCCTTTCTGGTGGATTCATGGATCGAAAGTTGTCTATTTTGATAGTTTTCTAAACTAGGGTTTTTGTAAGTGACGTCTGGTGCAATTTCTACACAATAGGCTAATATTTTAAAAAAATGTGTTGAGAAAGTGCGTGGACATCGCAATTATCTTTCCCTTACTGAAACACACTTGTAGGAGGAAACATAAATAAATTATGTTACTCGGTTGGTTTTTATGCCCCTGGTTGAAATTTTCCAGGTGTACCTAAATAGCCTTGGGAAGTGACATGAAACTAGCCATGAATCGAAAATCATGGATCCGATGGAAAAAACATCAGTTCTGTTGGATTTGTGACATTCCCGTACCACTAGACGCACCCCTATCTGGTGGCTGCATGGCTCAAAAGTTGTCTACTTTGACGGTTTCTAAAATAGGGTTTTTCTTAGGGACGTGCAGTGCAACTTCTACACCATGGGCTAAGATTTTGAAAAATGTGGGGAGCGAGTGTGTGGGAATCGTGGTCATATATCCCTTGCCTAAACACACCTTCATGAGGAAACATAACTCAATTTTGATGCTCGGTTTGGTTTTTATGCCCTGTGTTGAAATTTTTCCATTGTCCCTAAATGGCCTTGGGAAGCGAGATGAAAGTCGCCATAACTCGAAAACCGTGGCTCTAATAAATAAATATTTAGTTTCGTTGGATTCATGACATCCGAGTACTACTGGGGACGCCCCTATCTTGTGGATTCATGGACCAAAAGTTGTCTATTTTGACGGTTTTCTAAACTAGGGTTTTTCTCAGTGATGTCTAGTACAATACTTGCATGATAGGGTAAGATATGAAAAATTTGCCGAACAAGTGCATGGACATTGCATTCATCTCACCCTTTCCTAAACTCACTTTTAGAAGGAAACATAACTCAATTACGTTGCTTGGTTTGGTTTTTATGCCCCGGATTGAAATTTGCCTAGTGTCCCTAAATGGCCTTGGGAAGTGATATGAAACTCACCATAACTCGAAAACCATGGATCCAATGGAAAAACCGTCAGTTTTGTTGGATTCATGACATCCGATTACTACTAAGGACACTCCTTATCCATGGTTTCATGGACTGAAAGTTGTCGACTTTGATGGTTTTCTAAAATAGGGTTTTGCTTAGTGATGTGGAGTGCAATTTCTGCACCATAGGCTAAGATTTTGAATAATGTGGGGAGCGAGGTGTGTGGGAATCGTGGTCATATCACCCTTTCCCAAAAACACCTGCAGGAGGTAATGAAACTCAATTCAATTGCTCGTTTTGTTTTTTATACCCTTGGTTGAAATTTTCCTGGTGTCACTGAATCACCTTGGGAAGCGAGATGAAACTCACCATAACTCAAAAACTGTGTCTCCAAAGGGAAAACCATCATTTACATTAGTTTTGTGACATTTGAGCACCACTAGTGACACCCTCGTCCGATGGATTCATGGATTGAAAGTGATCTATTTTGACGGTTTTCTAAACTAGGGTTTTGTTGAGTGACGTGCAGTGCAATTTCTACATGATAGGCTAATATTTTGAAAAAGGTGTCGAGTGAGTGGATGGGAATCACAGTCATCTTTCCCTTTCCCATAAAAACTTGCAGGAGGCAAAGGAGATCAATTGTGTTGCTCGGTTTGGTTTTTATGCCCCCGGTTGAAATTTTCCTTATGGCCTTCAATGGCCTCCGAAAGTGAGATGAAACTAGCCATAACTCGAAAATCATGGATCCAATGGACAAGCCTTCATCTCCATTCAATTCGCGACATCCGAATACCACTAGGGACATTCCTTTCCGGTGGATTCATGGACCGAAAGCAGTTATTTTGATGGTTTACTAAACTAGGGTTTTGCTAAATGACTTGCAAAAAATCAATTAGTTGTCTGATACCATTTCATCCAAAAAATCAATTTTTATAGCAATATGTATGCCCTCTTCTTCAATGTATTCATCATAATTTAATAGTAACTATGTTGTTCTCCCTTTCATTTGAAGCATCAACAAGACAATGCTTTCTTTCTTCTGTGTAACTACACATTGACAAATGCAAATATTCTTATTTAAACCCAATGCTCTTGCAGGCATGTTCTTCAAGGACCCCTCCTCTCCAGGATCACAATTGATGACTTTAACATAATGAACATTGTCTTTTTTGACCCTAGAAGTCACTCCAAGGCCTATTGTTCATCTGCTCCTTCACATATAACATAAATTGGATTGCTTTATTCTACAGAATTTTCAATCTATATTGTTTCCCCCCTTTTCCTTCTCTCTTGATAATGTCGCAGACCCAATAATATCCATAAATTCATTAACTCCCTTAATTTCTCATATATTACAACATTTGAAAAGTTGTAAAATATTTCTTCTTCAATGTCAGTAGCCTCCTCATCCATTTATTTTCTTTCTCTAGATTTTGAAGGCTCAAAGGGATGGCTATCAATTTCAACATATATGTTTCTTCATAGGGAATCTCTAGGCTTGTTTTTCTCATCCTCTAATTTCACACAAAAATCAATATCATTTTCACAATAAAATGGGAAACATTGGTTGGCATAGTATCTCTTCATATACATTGTTATTCTGCATTTTCTTTTTCATTAATGTCTTTTAAGTTGGTTTGCTAGAAACTTCATTCCAACAAATATAACAAGTTACAATTCCTCTTATCATTTGGGGATGCATCTTGGAGCTACAAAAATGGTACTATTCCATCCTTGTTGTCTATGCTAGATGTCTACAGTGTTGATCAATTAACTTCGGCCAACAATTTAGGCCCAAATATTGTCACAATGTAGAAATGTATATGTCCTCATGCTACTTCCAATGGATCCATGTAACCTTTGAGGTCTTCCATCTACTATATGTCTCTTGCTATGTACCAAGTGCACAATCCTCTTGTCATTAGGAGGGAAATGCAAACCCTGGTGGATGTAGTGTTACAAATCTGAGATGAAGTGTTTGGCATTGGGAGGATGATTTGTAGAAGGAAGAGACCAAGTTATAGTGCCATAACAAGCTTCCCATTTGACACCACACTCATCACTGTAGGCTGTGAGCTCTTTTGTGGATTGAATTTGCACATTTGGGGGTCATTTTCTCATGTGGGGAGAAAAAAACCACTAAGGGCAAGCAAACAAGGAATTTAGTTGGTGTATCACCCAGGTTACAAGTTGATTTGTGAATCTTTGGTGATTCTAACATTGCTGGGTGTATTCTTGTCACCCTTCCCTCTTTTCATGATTGTACGCTACCATTATGAGCATAGAAAGTGAACCTATGTTGGACATTGTGTTGTCATTGATGTCAAGTTAGACATTGGTGTTTGGTTCATCGTTGTGGAAAAGATCATATTTGAAGCAAGAATGGACCCTTGCAAGAAGACATGAAACCCCTATATGGGTTTAAGTGCCTCTAATTGATCTAAACAATTAATAGGCCTTAAGAAAGCCTTTGGATAACCCTTGAAGTTAACTCTTCAAACCACATTGGAACCCCTTTTAAAAAACCTTGAAGCTAACTTGAGAATCCTCTAAAAGAAGCCGTGAAGATGCCTCTTTAACAAAGAAAAACACTTATGATATATGATATGTTGGCCCTATAGCTAGTGTTTTCACACTAGGTCGTGCTAAAGAGCAATTACTAAGGATTCAGGAACCCTTAGTAGCAGTTCATTTAAATGGGTAAAAACCAGTAAATAAACAAAAGATAACTAATATATGTGAGTGCAACAATGTAAATAAAAACTAAACAAATTAACTACTGCAGTAATAAAATAAATAGGAACCCATGAATGAAAATTCGATTTTTTGTATTAATGTGTAAAAAATGGTTTACAATATAAGGTTACCTCAAAAGGTGAGGTTGTAGGAGCCCTTGCAGCTATACGTTGAGTAGTGCACTGAGTCTCCAGGGTTCCTTGCTCTTCTCCAAATTCTCAAAAGGTGGCCAAGACTCAACTGAATGGGAAACAAAAGCTCAAGGTGATAGGCTAAAGTTCAACAGGAATTTCGACAGCATGAGGGTGTGAAGAGTTAATCATGGATGTGAAATGGGAGGCCTCCATCACCTTTTTATAGAAATTTTGGGTGGTGGAGTATTGGCCCATGGTTTTGGGTAACCAGTAATATTGGTTTGTAGTATTTGATGTTTTCCCTCTTTTTTGAATTTATTTTGACTTTTTTCCCTTTTTACTTTTCTTTTAGGGATTTTGGACCCTTTTTTTAGGGTTTTTGACCGTTTTTGAAGGAATTGCATTAATTGACGAGGGAAATAATGATTTTTTTCCTTTTTGGTTACCATTTGAGGGTCTTTTAGGGTTTTGGAGGCCAAAAATGTAGGAAAAGTGGACAAATGGGTTATGTGACTAGGGAGATGAGCTAGTGAACAATTTTTGGATGTTAACAGGCCCTATTATAATTTAAATTACAACTAACAAGTCAGCTCATCAAAAGAAAACATGAAAGTGTAAAGTCATCCCTAGTGAGTCGGCTTCATCAAAGACTTGGTGCAAGACTTAGCCAACTTTGAAGAAGTTTTCCCACCTGGTCAAGAGGATGAAAACAAAAATGAAGAGTTTGATGAAATAGCAGCCGAGGTTGATTTGGAAGAAGAGCTTACTTGTGCTCTAGAAGAATTAGAAAATTCAAGAAAGGAAACTGTGCAGCTCAGGAATCAATTAGCATAGCAAAGCAAATCAAAGAATTAGATATTTCTACTTTGAAAATTCAAGGGGCATTGGAAATAGGACACCTTTTTTTCAAACCAACTACAAGAAAAGGAAAAGATATGTGAGGATCAAGGGGCATAAATTGCTCCAAGACATCCCACATTCCGAATGGAGTGAGCATGGGGGTTCATAGTTTTTAATAAGAGGTAGAGATTGCTCCCACTTTGTTCATGTGAATTCATCCTTGAACAAAAATGTGATAAGGTGTTTTAGAAGTGGTTTGACACCCCATAGAGTTTTTGTAGTTGTAGTTGAAGCTAATATTCTACAAAATTTGTACTTGCAACTATGGAAATAAAGGTAACATCATTTTGGATTCTATACCTCACTCGTTCATTATGTTGCTTGGCTTGCTTCAATCTGTGAATTGTTTATCATTGGGAGCTAATCCCTAACTCCATAACCCATAGGATTCAAGGCACTGCAATTATTATTCGTAATTTCAATCTCTAAACTTTATGTTTTTTGGATTTTGGCCACATGCATATATGCACTTTTAAAGGAAGGTTTATTTTTTCTAAGAGTAGATTTACATGGCTCCCAAGGAAGAAATTCATCCTTAGGTGTAAATATTCATTCCCGCTTGTTGTTTTGAGTGTTTTAACATAGACTAAAGGTCTGATATGTTATATTACAACAAGCATTTATCACAGATTGGCAACATTCTTTAGTCTCTAGGACTCATACTTTGCTTCCAAGTTGCATATTGATTCTCCCCTGTTGTTGGAAAGCACTAACCCTAAGTGCAAAGAGACTATATGAGGTGAACATGTACCTTCTCTAGTTTAAACCGAACAATTTCGCTGAATTGAATTATTGTTGAATTTTCAAACTTTTTGGCCTAGTTCCAAATTTCATAACTTTGCTTTGTAGAATGTTTGGGATATAACATGGAGACTCCAGCAATGTTTATCTTAACATCCAACACCAAGGAAGAGGGAAGAATTTAGTGATATGTTCATTCAAACAGAGCAGGATCAATACCCTCCCATATAAAGACTCTATCATTCTCTCCTGCAAGTTTTGTTGGGTCTGTGATTACCCAAATATAAAGTACCTTTGCATTCCGCCATTCTAATCAAGATGGCATTACCTACTAGGGATCTCATGCATAAGGAGAAAAATGAACTCATAAATATATTTGGTCATGAAAACTGCAGCCTTAAGCACTAGAATTTTGTGTCGGTAAACAGTAACATCCCTAAATAAAAGTGCTAAACATATTTAATTTTGATATCAAAAAAAGGCACAAAGCAATTTTGTGTGAAAAAATTAATGTTCAAGGTATCACTCAAGTTATGGCCTCCCTCCATGCATTGAATTCCAGACAAATATGATGACAATCATAGTGGTTATTTCATGTAGTAGCACGCGAAAGTATAATTATTAATGACTCGTCGAATATTTAATTTTATCACACTAAAACAGATACATATATTCACTAAGAGAAAACCGTGACAGGAATGTAGCATGAAGCAGAGGAATACTATTTTTTTATGTTAATTAATCTATATTCTTAACACTATCTGGTCTAAGTACATTGGGAAATGTCTCTCCTTTTGAAGAATAACAAGAAAAGCTAGAAAATCAACAAAAATTTGGAGATATCTGAGTTAATGGGATGCAAAGAGCTTTGAGTTTCTATAGATTGCATGTCATTTCCATGAATTCAAACCATTTTCAAATAGAAAATGAAAAATATATTATTATGTAAAAGAAAGGAAAATATTTATTAAATATTCTCAGTGTTATTTCAAAACCACTTTCTCAATTATTTTTCTTTCAATTTCAGGGTAAGGAAATAACATGGTACTTTCTTCCTTGAATCGCATCAACTGAATCATTTTCTTCAACAATCTGCTTTGTGTTATCCTTTTGAGACAATATGCTAGTAGAACCGGAACCTCTTTGGTTATCGAGACCCAAAAGATGTGAGGATGTTGAAGCCTTCTCATGATTACTTTGTGGAACAGTTACTTTGGTGACAATCAAATCCTGTTCACCTTCATTTGAACACCTGTCCATAGAAAGATGTTCTTTTCTAACTCAATGTTTTAATTGTCATTCTATTAAACATATTCCGAAGAACTTCATGAAACAAGGGTCTATAAAAATATGGAGAAAGAAATCTGTCGATTCAAGGAACATGAGACTTAAATACCTCGTGCATAAAGATACAAGAGTATGAATGAGAAAATATGTTGGTAAAATGTCCCTACTAAATCACTGCACTCAAGTAGATAACAACATCAAGAAGGTAAGTGTGAAGACTCCAAAGATTTGGAAAAAGAGAGAACTACAAGACTCTCAAACTATAGTGAACATTTGAATTGCTATGATCAGGTCCCTAAGAAGTCAGAAGTAGGATAGTTTTGTGGCCTTTGTCCAAGCTAAAGTTCAACTGACCACAAACAGAATAGAGGTACAATCCAACTATCTTAAGACAGATGACAGAGAATTGACAATGTTGATGAACAAATGAGAGGATAGTTTGAACTACATAACACATTGAGACAATATTTGATACATCAATTGGAGCCACTGTTCAAATTCCTAAAATGGATAAAAGAGAAGTTGTTGAGAACCTCCATGAATAATACTGATTAAAGACAAATGAGTTCAATTGTAGCAGCATTATGCTTTTAACTAGTCTGAGAAGCGACACATGATCAAGAACATTTGGGCTATGTATTGAAGCTGAATTTTGATGGCAGCAAATGAAAGGAATAACCAAATCTAGAAGGTGATTTCCAGTGTTTGATCTTAGTAGTGTTGAAGAGGTTTATACCAACAGTATGAAATTCTTGTCTGTGTTTATTTACAGTAGTTCCAACAGTAAGATCACCCTAAACTAACTTAGATTTCAAGCAGTCAATTCAAGTGTTGAAGATCGCAACAGTCTTTTAGCAACAACAACTAAACCCATATCTAGATTTGTTGTTACAACATGTGCACATGTAGGGTTCTGATGGTTTCATTGATGTTAGATTGTGGGAGAAAGAGCCTACCTTTGGAGGGTTATCTAGGGCTCATTTATGGATGGATTTTGGATGTTTTTGAGACAACAATGGACTGCAATACAACAGAGTCATACTATTAGAAACTAAATCCTGTCAACAACCCTATTGTGCCATGTATTCAGCAAGGAACAATCCTCAATAAGATGCATTGTATTAAGGATGGAGGGGATGGCATGATTGAGTGAAGGTTGGAGGCAGAAATAAAACAAAGATAATGCGGAATGAGCTACGGCTCTTCAATCTTTATTCATAAACGGAGATCAAAATGATGTAATACAATCAAGAATGTAATGTGTATTTAAACATTTACGAGAGAACCTAAAATCTTTAACCTAGATTTTGCATTCATGCAAAGCATGTTGTTGCATTTATTAACTGAACGTCAAGAATAGAAACTAATGTTAACTGAAGTAATTACTAATTCTAACACTCCATCTTAATTACTACTGCTGACTACTGCAGCTTTTACAATGCCTAAATTATTTCTATGAATTTCAAAAATATCTTTTGCCAATGGCTTTGTGAAGATGTCAGCCAATTGGTCAATCGATTTACAATGCTCAACACGAACTTCACCATTGTTCACAAGTTCTCTTATGAAGTGATATCTGGTATCAATGTGCTTGCTTTTCTGGTGAAAAACATGGTTCTTGGATAGAGCGATTGCTGAATTGTTGTAACAATAAACTGTGGTTGGTCCTTCTTGTTTTTGTTGAAGACCTTCTAAAACTCTGCGTAACCAGACTGCTTGACATGCTGCTGATGTCGCTGCTACATACTCTGCTTCTACCGATGAAAGTGTCACAATGTGTTGCTTCTTGGATGCCCATGAAATCACCCCTGATCCAAGATGAAAAACATGATTGGAAGTGATCTTCCTGTCATCCAAACTTCCTGCAAAATCACTGTCAGTGAAACCTGTCAAAGCATCATACTCAGTGCTTGAGTATACAATTCCATAGCTTGAAGTCCCTGCAACATATCGTAAGATCCTTTTGCCAACTTTCCAATGCGAGTCTTTGGGAGACTCCATGAACCTTGAAATCAAGCTGATAGCAAACATAATATCAGGTCTCGTAGCTGTGAGGTACATGAGACTTCCTACAAGTCTCTTATACAATGTTGGATCTACATTGGGACTACAATCTTCTTTGCTCAACTTAGTACCTGTTGCCACTGGTGTAGGTGTTTTTTTGCAATTAAGCATTCTAAATCGCTTAAGAACTTCCTTAGCATATTTATTTTGAGAGCTAAATATACCATTTTCTGACTGTTCTACTTCTAGGCCAAGAAAGAACCTCATCAATCCAAGGTCTGTCATCTCAAACTCTTTCTTCATAGCTACCTTGAACTCATCTACTGAGAGGTCACCTGTAAAAATCATATCATCAACATACAAACAAACTATTAAAATATGTCCTTGTTGATTTACCTTTGTGTAAAGTGTTGGTTCGTTGCTGCTTCTGCTAAAACCATTTTTGATCAAATAAGAATAAATTCTGTTGTACCAAGCTCTTGGAGCTTGCTTGAGCTCATATAGAGATTTCTTCAACTTGTAAACTTTGTCTTCATGTTCTTTTATTTCAAACCCATGTGGATGCTCCACATAAATTTCTTCTTCAAGAATTCCATTCAAGAATGCCGACTTGACATCCATCTGATACACTTTCCATTTATTCTGTGTTGCAATTGCTAGGACTGCTCTTACTGTGTCCAATCTTACCACTGGTGCAAAATTTTCTCCAAAATCAATTCCTGGTTGTTGCGAGAAACCTTTTGCTAATAACCTTTCCTTGTACCTATCAATCTCACCTTTTTCATTGAGTTTGGTTTTATAAACCCACTTCACACCAATGGGTTTCTTATTCTTTGGCAGGTCAACTAAATTCCATGTATCATTTCTCTCAATGGAATATATCTTTTCGTCCATAGCATTTACCCAATGCTCTTGTTTTACAGGCTCTTCATAAAACACAGGTTCACTAGCAATAAAAACATAATTGGTATTTGCATCCAATTCATCATAAATATATGTCAATCTTCTAGTCTTTTTATTGATGTGATCATATTCATTACCTGATTTCGGACTTGATGCTTCACCTCAAACTGAGTTTCTAGGTGTTCTTTCTGGAGTATGTGCTACTGGTGAAGATGCTACTGGATCTTGTTGTCCAATCAGCTCCTCATCTTCTCCATCTTCTGGTTGGGGTATTGCAGCTCCCACACACTTGTCTATGGTTCCATTCCATGACTCTTCCTCCTTGAACAAAACATCTCTGCTGAGGATAACCTTTTTGGTAATAGGGTTATACAGCTTGTAGGCTTTAGTTTGTTCACCGTATCCAAGAAATATATATTTCTCACTCCTGTCGTCTAGCTTTTTTCTTAGCTGTTTAGGAACATGAGCATAAGCAACACAACCAAATACTCTGAAATGAGAAACATTACAAGTCATACCTGACCATGCTTTCTCTGGTACTCTGTTCTTCACAATTTTGGTGGGAGATCTGTTCATCACATGAACAACAAAAGCCACTGCGTCTCCCCAAAATTCATGGGACACATTTCTTCCTTTCAGCATGCTCCTTGCCATATTCATGATGGTTCTGTTCTTGCGTTCTGCAATACCATTTTGCTGAGGAGTATATCTTGTAGTGAATTGCCTCTTGATTCCATGATGCTTGCAGTAATCATGAAATTTCTTTAATTCATACTCTCCCCCTCCATCAGATCTCAATACTTTGAGTTGATAACCACTCTGTTTTTCAACCAAAGCCCTAAATTCCTTGAACTTGCCAAAAGTTTCAGACTTCTGATGAAGGAAATACACCCATGTTTTTCTACTAAAATCATCAATAAATGTAAGGAAATAATAGCTTCCACCAATCGATTGAGTTTGCATTGGTCCAACTAGATCAGTATGAATAAGTTCTAAAGGTGCATGTGCCCTTCGAGACATACCTTTAGGAAAGTTATCCCTGTGCTACTTTGCAATGATGCAATACTCACAACCGCTTTTTGGCTCCTTCATAGGGGGTAATCCCTTTACCATCTCTTTCTGCTGCAAAAACTTGAGACCACCAAAGTGAAGATGTCCATATCTAAAATGCCATAACCAATAATCATCCATGCAAGTGGCTTTTTGAGCAAAAGAGGTTACCTTGTTGCTGCAATTCATGACTAGTGGATACATCCTGTTCCTAGTCACTTGTATTTTGATGATCAACTGCCGATCTGGGGGTTTGTCATAAATTTCACAATCTGATCCATCAAAGACAAGTCTGTACTTCTTTTCAGTGAGTTGCCCAATGCTGAGCAGATTATGCTTCAATCCTGGAGCATAATAGACATCTGAGATTGTCTTTTGTTGGCCTTCTTTGGTCAGAATGTTGACCACTCCTTTGCCAAGAACAGGAACTACCTCATCTGTTCCAACTTTGACCTCTGTCCTCACTAATTCATCTAGGTCTGTAATTAGACCTCTGTCACCTATCATATGGTTACTGCAGCCACTATCTAAAAGCCAAAGTCCCTTTGGGATTTCGTGTGCAGTATGACATGTAAGAAATAACATATCATCTTTATCCTCAGAGGTATTAGTCACATTAGCATTATGATTTGCTTGATCAGCCTTTTTCTTTTTGCATTCATAAGCATAATGCCCAAATTTATTGCAATAATAACACTGAATATTAGATTTATCTAACCTTTTTTGGTCACAGTTTCCGCCTTCATGGTTATGATGGTGATCTTGATATCCATTGCCATTACTTCGGCCACTTCTGCCTCGTCCTCTTGATCCTCCTCTGCCTCTGCCTCTGCCTCTTCCTCTGCCTCTTGAGAATGAGACATGTGCTTTGAAAGTATTCTCTTGAGAGGATTCTTCATTCCTATTGAGTCTTGATTCGAATGAAAGTAAAGATCTGGTCAACTCATCTATAGAGAGAGTACTCAGATCTTTTGCTTCTTTAATCGTTGAAACTTTTGACTCAAATTTGTGGGGTAGGGATCTCAGAACCCTTTCAACCACCCTTTGATCTCCAATCTTTTCACCATAAATATTCAGCTGATTAACAATCCCCATGACTTTGGTCATGAAAGAATCTACTGAGTCTGATTCTTTCATCTTCATATCTTCAAAGTCTCTTCTTAGGTTTTGGAGTGTTGATGTTTGTACCTTACCAACACCTTGATAACTGGTCGCCAAGGTATCCCATGCTGCTTTGGCATGTAACGAGGCTGATATCTTTGGAAATACGCTGTTATCCAAAGCGTTCATTATGAGATGCAATGCCTTTGCATCCTTCTTCCTGTGCACTCGCAAGACATCCTTTTCTGCGTTTGAAAGGGCTTGAAAAGCTGCATCATCTGCAGGTTCGGAATAGACATACACGACATATTCCCATGCATCTTCTAACCTGAGATAAACCGCCATCCTTGTGGCCCAGACATCATAGTCTTTTTTCCCTGTAAGAGGAGAAATCTGAGATTGATTGCTGCTAGAATCCATAGACGTTGCGGAGTCTTTCACTGGCTCTATTCAAAATAATCTCCCTTCCTCCTTTTTTTAAAAACAAATAATAATTCTCCCTCTTTAAACAAGATTTTAAAAATATCTCCAAATATCTTCTTCTATTGTAAAAAGAATAAATTCTTACTCAATAACTGCGTGAAAGTCAAAAAACAATCACATAAAGTAAAAACCTTTTTGCACTTGTCCAAAAATGTCGCCTTGTTCCAATTACCGCTCTTTGTCCTAGGGAGAGGCCACGATGAAATCTTGGTTTTTTACTTCGTATCTCCCCAAACTACCGCGCTTTAGACTATACTGTGGGTGCGATAGTTCCTAAAGTACCACTCTATGGACTATAGGGAGGGCGTGGTACTCCAAAAAAAAAAAATAATAATAATTTCTCCAAAAAAAGTTCTATGACAATTCTTCAAAAAAAAAAAACTTACAGATTCTTCAAAGCTACTGCTTTGGCTTCTCCGGAAATTGATGCTACCAATTTGATCTTCTCCTATGCTCTGATACCAAACTGAAGGTTGGAGGCATAAATAAAACAAAGATAATGTGGAATGAGCTACGGCTCTCCAATCTTTATTCATAAACGGAGATCAAAATGATGTAATACAATCAAGAACGTAATGTGTATTTAAACACTTATGGAAAACCCTAAAATATTTAACCTAGCTTTTGCATGCATGCAAAGCATTCTGTTGCATTTATTGACTAAACGTCAAGAATAGAAACTAATGTTAACTGAAGTAATTACTAATTCTAACATTGAGAACATGAACCTTGGTGTAACAAAATTCAATGATGATTCCATGTAAGGATTAATATGACTTTGTTTGAGTATGTATGATATGAAATTTGGTGGATAAATGAAGGACATAATACATTGTGTTAAGAGTGGACCTGAAAAAAAAAACACCTAGAAGCAGACCAAGGAAGACCTGAACTCAAAGGTTGGATGAAATCGAGATGCATTTGGATAAGTATTGAGTTCAAAAAGATAGAGCATACGTTGAGAAAAATTGAAGGAAGACAAAACCTTTAGCAGAATTAAAGAAGCTTGACATTGGAAGTTATTAGCATTCTTGGTGACCGGGGGAGCTGATTGCTTTCCAAACTATGATAAAGGGGGAGTTAATGCCACATTCAGTCTAAGACAGAGAGAATTAAAAATTCGGAATGACTGTCCATGAATTTTTTTAAGACTCTTAACTTCTAGAAGAAATCAATAAACATATGCCCAAGTGTAGAAATTTTGAGCTTCAGTACAAATAGATTGAAGAACAATTGTGACTCGTATGTTCATGCTTACTAAAACCTATCATAATCTTGTACTTACCTTGGAATGTTCAGAAAATGACTCCTTGAGAGGGATGAAATAATGTTCTGAGAGGAATATGAACAACTTGAGATTTACAAAGCACATTTTCAACAACATCCAACATTGTTAAACATTATTAGTTATAACAACCTTAGCTATGTACATACTAAATATAAAAATTGAAAGGTCTCAGCAAAATTTTCTAAGTACCAAAAAGATAGGTAGAATTTGAAATACAAAGGACTTCAGATACATGAGTTTTTTAACAATTTTTTTTTTTTAAGAAATTCCATCCTATAGTCCTTGGAACTTGGCAAAATTCCTCTAGTGAGTGTCCATGATAAGACACCATAAGTACAACATGTACTTCATGTAGGAATGATAACATTGACTAGTATTAGATAGGCCATAAAACACAGTATAGTTAGCATGATTTCCAACTATACAAGGATATTGAATTATAGTTCTCAATACTTTGTTTCTATGAGGTAATGACAACAAACACCAACAATTCCATCAATGAACTTGCTGAATTTTATGCTAATTGTAGAACTATTTCCAAGATTACAAGACTTGATATATTGTTCTATGCTTAATCCACAACATGACCTCATAATTTTTTATGGTTCATGCTAATGATAAATGTCTTCAAAATTTAAGAAGATGCATTTATGGGTTGGGAAATGATGAAGTTCTATTCAAAACCTTGGTAAAGCTAATAATGTTATACGGAGTCCAATATGGAAACATGGATTCCATCACTTTCTCTAAGGGTGGAAGAAAATTGAATCTATCCAAAAGTGCTTTCTTATAGAATAATTAGGAGTAAGATTGTGGACACCCTACTCAATCTTTTTGGAAAACAAGTTTGCTCACTTTAGAAACATAGCACTTTTTCACTTTATTACATACGTAAGAAGAATTTAACACAGAAAAAAACCATCTCCCATATCAGGCTATGATGGCATCAAAGGAAAACGTTGGTATAAGCTAGGTATAGATTGGATCAAAAAATGGGGAATTGAGGAACTTACCTAGAAATCCAGTAGTTTTTAAAGATATAATTCAATCCAAAGTAGTTGAAAGTTTTGGAAAAAAACAAAGGAAAAGAGGGAACTTGTACCATGCAAAATTTATCCCATGTTCATTTATGAGGAGATGTTCATTTATGAGGAGAAGAAATACTTGTGGGGCCCATATCGGTCTTCAAAATATAATTGATATGTGGGATAAGGATGATCTCACATAACCTGGAAATTAAAACAAGATGGAAACAAATGGAAAGAGGAGAACACAGGTATATCCTATTTTAAGAACAAGTAATCAAAGATGAAACTTGTGTCTTATTAAATTGTCCCAGATATGACCAAATCACACTTAAAACATTCAGTGCATCAATTTCAACCCGACAACTGAATGTATTGCTGAATTTTCCAGCCAAGTATGTAGGAATCCTTCTTGAGGAGTTATTAGAATATAGAAAAAATTATTCTTTCTGCCACAGGTAGAGAATAAACAGTTCAATAATTTTATCAATTTACAATCTAACTTAAATATGTCCACTTTGTATTCACATATCTTATACAACTATATAAAGATGTATAATTCTCATGTACTCCTTTTAACAGTGTCCCGTGGATCTTGTTTGGACCTTCTAAGTTTTACAATAAACATTCATTTTCATTTTTTATTGTGGATCCTAGAAAATGAAGCCAAAAAACAATGGTGCGTTTTCCTATTTTCAGTTTCAAAATGACCAGTTTTCATACTCTTTTCATCCAAAGGTTTTAGGAGTGAATTTATGTGACCTCTGTTTTAAATTTATGTTTTTTATTGTCCTATGTTTTCAATATCTGACCTGCAAAGGTCCTATGAGGAAAATAGGGTAGAACCTTTGTTACATTTTTTCTATGGACTTGATATTTTTGTTGCTTTGGTTGCTTCAGGCAGCTTTGCAGTTTGTTTACCTTGTTGTTGGTGCAGCAGTTGCATCCTTCTTCTATGAGATAATACCTTCAAACTTGACTTGATGTTTTGGTATTTTTATGGTCATGATTCTACTTCTAATTCCTATTGTTGGCTTCCTTTTATTTTTATTAAGCACTGGCGTAACAGAGGTAGTGAAATGGGCATAAAAATAAAAATATTTTCTTGTATATTGCAATAATTCAATATCTAACTTGATAAATTTTGCTTGGTCATAGGTGTCCTTTTGGATGTGCATAGGCGAAATCCAAGCTACTCGTATCAAGAGAGTCTACTTGAAAACTATTCTAAGGCAATACATTGCATTTTTTTTACTGTTGGACATCAAAAGGGGAGGTTATTGAAAGGATGTCAAGAGACCATACTAATTCAATATGTTATAGGCGAAAAGGTCATTCAATAACTGCTATTAAACAACAAGCTTTTCAACAACTCCAATCCACTATGGGTAACACTGCACATGATTTAGAGTTAAAATGTTTGTTGGTATGGCATAAGATTGTTCATCAAATGAAAACCACAGATCCGAGACACATTCACAATGAAAATACATGTATCCAACTAGAAATTAATTGCATAGGATAAGTCATCTCATAAATTGCATCAACAACCTCCTTGTAATAGGAACATGAACATTTGGCCAATGCAACTTGACCAACATACTTGCTTCGGTGCATCAATGAAATTGTCCTTTTTAGTTGCTAAATAAATAGAAACCATACCAACCTACTTGCTTAGGTGCATCAATGAAATTGTCTTTTGTCTTTGGTAAATAAAGAACATTTCTTATAGTAGAGTCAAGACTCAAAAATTGAAACACGGATCCCAACCCGTCATTCTTCCTCCTTCCAAGTAGTATCCAAAGATATTTGAGGATGAAATATAAAATTTAGTCCAATATTTTGGACATGGGTCATATAGTACCAAGTCGGAGTCCTTTTGCATCTCCAATGATGTTGAAAAGAAAGATGGTTCCTTTTGTATGTGTATTATTTACCAGGATAAAAACAAAAGACCAATTAAAAACATATGTCCCATTCAACCCATCAATGAACTCCTTGTTGAGTTAGATGAGGAAGTAGTGTTCACAAATATTGATATGAGATGTAGATATCCCAAGATAAGAATAAGAGAAAATTACCAATTCAAAACCACCTTTCATACTTATGGCCACTATGAGTTTTAAATTTTTAAGTAATGTCTTCTAGGTTGACCAAAGCCCTGATCGCCTTCAAGGTAGGATGTGATGAAACTTTGAACCATATTTAAGGAAATTTAGTTTAGTATTCTTTGATGATATTCTCTTTTATAGCAAGAAATGGATCCCTTGAATCATTTGAAAAATATTTTATAACTCCTATGGTTTAACTCTCTATTTTCAAAATAATGAAATTGTGATTTTGCAAAGAGAAAGGTCATGTAAATGGGACACATCAGAAGTAGGGACATAGTCAAATCTGACCCAGATAATATTTAAGCGGATATTGATTGGCCCACTTCAAAGAATGTGTCATAATTGAGAAGGCTTAGTGGGCTCTAAACTTCCATAGAAATTTTATTAAAGGATTTGGAGGCCTCATGGCATCTCTCATTGATTTTAAAAAGGACCTATTCAAATGGAAAGAGGCAGTAGAATTCCTTCCAACATATGAATATGGTATATGACTTCTAGTCCTGTACTCACACTACCAAAATTTTTATAGCCTTTTGTATTGGAACATGATGCACCAAGCACCAACATAAGGTTTCTCCTCAAAATAAGTAGCCAGTTTCCTTTGAAAGGAGGAAGTTGGATGATAATTAAAAGTTGCTATGCATTTATAACAAGGAAATGGTGACTTTTATGCATACTGTAGAAAAATTTGAGCAACATTTGTTGGGAAGACAATCTTTATCTGGAAAAACCATGAAAGATTGAAGTGTTTTTTCACCCCAGAAAAAACCGAGTCAGTAAATAGTTACAAGGTTTTTCTTTGAAATTCAATATAAAGAAATGATAAATAATGTGGTTGCAGGTCCATTATCTCTATCATCCGAGTTAAGAAAAGTATCTATAGTGGAACCTGGGTGGAAAGAAGAGATATTGCTTGAACCTGCCGAGGATGAGAAGATTGTTGCTATGTTATAGGAACTAGGAAAGGTGTTGCAAGAAGACATGTACACACTCTCAGGTGATTTTATTTTCTACAAGAACTTCCCATATCCTGTACCTGACTATAAATTAAAGGAGAAGATCTTAGTTGAAATTTGAATTCCATTCCTCAACTACTATTGGTTACGCTGTCTTCTTTGAGACATGCTATAATGTAAGGAGTAAATTATTTTGGAAGGGTATTAAAATAGATGAGAAAAGGTTTATTGCTTCATGCAAGACTTGTGAAAGGAATAAAATAGAGACTGATAGGAATCCAAGTATGAAATTGGCAGAACCATTTAACTATTTGATTATTGATGAGGCAACCCAAGTCAAAGAGGATGAATCCACATTGTGGTACAAATTAAAGGTGTAAAACATGCATTTCTTATAGGAGATCTAAAACAGTTACCACCAACAGTATTTAGTAAGTTTTGTTTTCAGTGGCCTTTTCAAAAGTCTCTTGTCAATTTTACTCTGCCACGAGTTCTTATAAGTTTTTTTAATTATATACCATGATTGGATTGGCAGCTTGCATACAAAGCACAATATGGAAGAAGTTTATTTCAAATATTGGAGATACTTGGACATCCGGTCAATTTTATCAATATACAATATCGCATGCATCTTTCAATTAGTATTTTCCCAAATATGGAATTTTATGAAAAACGTCTCATGAATGGCCAAGACGTTGAAATTGAACCAGATGGATATTCTTATCTCAAGTCTAAAATGTATGGAGCGTATGCATTCATTAATGTAATCGATGGAAGAGAAGAGAGCGGTGATTTTGGGAAGAGTAAGAGGAACCTCATAGAGGATGTTGTCGTCTTGTACATACTTTCAGAACTCTATAAATGTAATTTATTCTTTATTTGACTTGTATACATACTTGTAAAATGCTTTCATGGAACTAATTGAAAAATGTCTCATTGGAAAATTATTGTAATGAAATTCCTTTTGTTGGTGCACATTTGTACTCAAACATTCATTTTCTCTCTTGGTGCACATTTTTTTAAAGTTTATTACCTATCTCAAACATTGATATTAAAGAACATGTTATCTTTATTTGATGAATTTGGTTTGTGAAGTAATTGTTGCTATGCATTATGGACTAAGGTAAGGGATAATAGGAATGGGTGTTCTAAAGAATGCATATATTATTTGAGTTAGAGGATACATATGTTAAATTTAGTGCAGCTGTGAGACCCATTATTAGAGAGGATGGTACCCTAGTTAGTTAACTAGGGTTCTTGGTTAGTTGACCAGGGAGAGTAAAGAGTAAGTCCCTAGAAGGTACCCTAGGGACCCCAATTGTCTCATGAGGTTCTTGTTCGGGGACCAAGCAAGTTGATGCCATGGCAAAGTCCCTAGCATGTGTCTAGGGGGGCTATTTTTCTCTAGGGTATTATAGTCTTGGACCAGATAGTTTCTTGGTTAGAAGAACCACGCCGGTCTTGCAGGTTGAGACAGAGACCTCCTGGTCTAGGACCAGCCAGATTCTTGGTCATGAGGACCAAGTAGTTCCTACAGGTACATACCTAATTAATTAAACAGGTGGATATTGGTCATTTAACCAAGATGATGATGTGTGATTCCCTCATATCCTAGGTTTTTGAGATGGTTGAGCTAGATGGTCTTATCAAGGGACTGGAAACCCCTTGATGGATTCACTAGCACTTGAGATCAGGAGAAATATGGAGGACCATAGGATCACATCATCCACTGTGGACCTTCTTTATACAGTGATGATGAACTTTCGGTTAGTGCATGGAACACTTTTACATTTGAGAGAGAGATGATTGGTTGTACCAACCACTTTGGTCGTTCACCCTTGATCCTTAAACCTTGTTGTTATTGGTCTTGTGGTTTGAATTTTTTGTAACTTGTCTTGGCCACCACCTTAACTTGTGGTTAGAAGGGTTATCTACCCACTTAAAGTTGTCTTGAATCTTACCACCTTGATGTTTTGGTCTTATGGGTATTATGGTTGATTTCCCAACTTTGTGGTACACCCTTTGTTCCTAGGGGTTATGGGTCATGTACGCATCCTTGTTTTATGTTTTGAATTGTACCATCTTGTTGGTCCTTGTACCCTTAACCATGACCATAGTTACCTCACCTAATTATTTTATATGTGGTGACTTGACCCTAGTACCCACCTAAAGTAACCCTAATTATATTTTATGTTATCATAAGTGACATTATTGTTTTGATCCTTATGTGTTAGTACCCACCTAAGACACATTAAGTTTATTTTATTATTTGGTGTCTTAACCCTTAATTTTTGGTACCCTTCCCCGAGGCAATGGGAGAGAGGAAGGAGGGAGGAACTACGGAGAACTAGGGTTTGCTGGCTAGGTCATATTTTTGTAGGTTCCAGTCTGAGATCGAGTGTCTGAAGGGTCTCCTCATAATACAAAGGGTGAATCGGGCATGGGTGAAGCCACGGGTGGCAGGGATCTTCCCCCTCCCCTGTCCAATGATAAAGGGAAAGAAGTAGAAAATGGGTTGGACCCTGAACTCCATTCGAGAACGGGAGGAGCAAGGACGAGTGGAGTTAGCAAGTCGACTCAGGCAGTGGGAGAAACCAGAAAACCAGGGAAATGTGTGTCGAAAACCAAAACAGTGCCAAAGCTTCAGATCAACTTGGAAAGAGTCAGGGATGACATTCAGTATATGAAATATCATGCGCTTATCGGAAAATTTGTCGGAATTTGGCCTACAAAAAAAGTCTCTATTCTGGTGGATTAATATGACTTTGAAACCATAAGGCCACTATAACCTTCAGCTGGGCGCCAAAGGGTTCTTCACAATAAACTTCTTCAATGAGTCAGATCGCACTCGCATTTTTGATAATGGACCTTATTTTTTCAACTTTGCGGGCCTATACTTACACCCTTGAAAAGAACGCTTCAACCCTGATAAAGAAAATATGATGATCGCCCCTGTCTGGATTCGCTTGTACTCATTACCCTCATAATACTAAAAGGAGGAAATTCTTACTGACATTGGTAATACCCTGGGTGTGTTTTTCAAGGTCTCTGAGAAGCCAAAGAAGATGAATTATACCTCGTATGCCCGCATATGTCATTACATGGAAATTTCTCAAGACCTTCCAGAAGGGATTAAACTCACCTAGGAGGACGAGGATTGGTTCTAGGCGATTGACTATGAGAAGATCCCATATCATTGTCGATGCTGCATGAGCACAGACATCTTTTTCAAGAATGTCCGCTCAACAAACAACTATGAGCTATATCTAATTTGGAAGGGAAAGACGTGGAAGGTTTCAGCAAAGTCATGAACAAGAAGCATCCAGCCAAGCGAGGAAGCAAGTCAGATATTCACAAGAAATCTCAGATGCATAATCGGTTTGAAGTTTTGCATCTAGTGGAGGCGAATGCAGACAGGGAGGAAGGACAACCCAAAGAAACGTCGAACAAGGAACCCATTCCCACATCAGATAACCCCACCCAGGACCTAGAAAAGGAAGTAGAGGTGGAGGATGTCTCTATGCACGGAGAGGAAGGTGAAGAGATGGAATTAGGAGAAATAGATGTGGAAGGTCTGGAGGCATCATGTTTAGACAAACTCCCTGACTCCATTCCCCCACAACAAGTCTCTCTGCTGGAAAAATCCATTATCAAGACAAAAGCCATCAAATACTTGGGCAGAGCTCCGGATTCCATAAATAAAATGAAGGAAAAATGAAAGGTCGAGGGGATAAACGAGGAAGGCATAGTAACATACAGAGAATCCAAGTGGTAGGGGCGAAGCTTGTATCCTTGGGACAATATCCCACCATCGATGCGGCACTAAATTCCTCGTCCCCCCCAAACAGTTATAAGATGCGGATTATATCATGGAATATTAGAGGTTGCAATAGCCCTCTGAAGACCCATATTCTAAGATGGAAGATTGAAATTGAAAATCCAACCATAGTTCTACTTCAAGAAACAAAATGTTCGGAAGCAGACCTCCAACTCATTGGAAAGAAAACTGGAAACAATGTGAGGTCATAGAAATTGACTCCACGGGAGCAGCTGGGGGGCTCGACATTATTTGGAACCACAAGGAGGTAATCCTCTCTAGTTTCATGGCCTCCAATTTTATCTTATCGGCTTCTTTCCAAAAGGTAGGTACGAGAATACATGGCTTCCTCTCCAATGTTTATGGGACTTCAACAACTCACCATAAGACCTCCTTCCTAGACTCGTTGGTCAACTTAAAGACAGTGGCTGGTTCATGTCCTTGGGTCATAGGAGGGGACTTTAACTTGATCTGCAGCTTAGAGGAGAAGAAAGGAGGAATTCACCTCTTAAACCCCATCCGTGAACATTTCAATGAAGTAATAAAGGCTTTGGAGTTGGTTGATGTCAGAACATCCAATAGTATCTTTACCTGAAATAACAAAAGAGTCGGGGACATAAGTATAGCTTCTCGGTCAGACCGGTTTTTAGTCTCAGAGTCTGTAATAATGGGTGGGGGGGAGCTGTCTGTTGTGGTACTTCCCTCAACTAGATATGAACACTGGTTGATCTGTTTTGAATGGAAAAGGATTGGGGAGAACCTCTGACGACCTTTTCTATTTGAGCAATTTTGGCTCCTACATCCGGATTTCTCGGAACAACTTCGTTAGTGGTGGCAGGACTTGGTACCTATCCGGGGAACACTAATGTACCAATTCCAACAAAAACTGAAGTACCTAATGTTGATGTATTTGTAACTTCGGAAGATATTCACTTGTATATTGTATGTATTACATTTGTACTTTATTGTATCCCCAACGGAGATTATTATTCCTCCGATTGGAAGTGTCGTCAGTTGTACTTACAAGTGTTGCAAGTTATATTGTAAGTGTCGTAACTTATACTTGATGGGTTATTAGACCACCTTGATGGGGCCGGCCCTGTATGAGTCTTGTGGGTTAAAGGGTTATTAGACCACCCTAGTGGGGTCGTCCTAGTTAGTATTATGTTAAGTGGTTAAGTTGGGGCCGACCTAGTTAGAATTAAAAGGCAAGTCAAGTTAGTGTATAAATAGAGAGTGTGTCTATCTCATTTTACACATTCTCTATTCACTCACTTCACATTAGTGAGAGAAGAGGAGGGTGCACACAAGTGGAGGAGAAGCATGCTGCTGAAGATATCTATCTCTTGGGATTGATCATGGTGATCCTTGTATTTATGCTTACTCTATCTTTGAGGAAGTTGAGGGGTTTTTCACTTTCTTGGTTTTGCCCGGTGAAATGTTTTGTGTCTCTTGTCTCTTGTCTCTTATCCTTGATATACTATACATGTTGTTCTTTCAGTTAAGATCCTAGATCTATTGAATTAAATTATGAAAAACTAACATGGTATCAGAGATAGCCTAAAGGAAGGCATGATATGGCATTTATGAGACTTGTTGCACTTGCGACAAATTGGAAGTTAGGGCATGATATAGAAAAAACCAGTCATCGTGGAACTTTCACTATAAATCCATTTTGGCGAAGGTTCAGGTTCCTAAAATTCTACAGGTCGTAGATAACATACCCATGTACCTTGTGTCCAATGCATAGCATCTTATTCATTGTACTTTGTGATTTATGATCCGTACAAGTTAGGGTTTCTTCCTCTTCCAGATCTCAGTCATAAACAGGTGACCTAGGAAAAAAGGTCACAACTTGGGCTAGGAAGCTCCAAATGAAATTTCATTAAACGTAACAGGTAGGGCATGGAGTGTACTTTCACAGGTCCCCTTTTCAAAGGCCGAAGTTGAAATAGTGACATGTGGCACTCTGTACAAGTTATCTCTCCTATTTTATCCCATAAACAGGTCACGTTGCGACGCTTGGCATAACTCTATCTTAGAGAATCCAATTGAGGTCAAATCTGTGGGGTTGGAAAGATGACAGGTCAGGCTATCACAAGCCGAAGTTTTAGACCCTGTGGATTCATAATTTTAGGGATGCACTAGAAACAATCAAGTGCATATTTATGTCAAAACAGAATTGGATTCTGAGCACCTTCATTCTTGGCTTGTCACTGCTGCGGGAATTTAGTGCTTCAGAGAAAGTTGGAATTTTTGGAATTGGAGACCACGACTGAATGATCCTCATCAAAATTGAAATTTAGAGACCAATATCGAATTTTTTGGTTGGGCAGAAGGCCGGGCCTTATCAAACCCTAGTTCGGGATTTTGATCGGAAAGGTGGAAAATTAGGGCTTCTGCAAAAGTTGGATTTTTTGAAATCTGTGACCACGAATGGAAGCTCCTCAGAAAAATCGAAGTTTAGAACACAAGATCGAACCTTTTGGATGGGCAGGAAACTGGGCTTTATCAAACACTAGTTCGGGATCCTGTCCAAAAGATCTGGAAGTTTCAAAGGCAATTTTGAGGGGTCAAATTTTGGAGATTTCAAAATTGAAGTATACCAGCTTGATCAGCTCAGCAAGGCACATCTTTTCATCCAATCAAAAGTTTGAAATTCAAAGTTTGAATTTTTAGGGTTTCTCTGACAAACCATAATCCAGCTCCAAATCCAGTTTCAGCAAATCAAAGTGGATTGGGTTAATCCTAGAAGCGAATGAATTGGACACCTACATAGGTGAAGAAGTTCCAGTTTCAGAGGGAGATAAGGCTAAGGCCTTACATAAGAATTCTACAAGCAATCTCGACAGGTATGACTTGAGGAGATACATGTATGTGTTGAAATTTGTTCATGATTAAGTTTATGATATGTTTGTCTTCATATTATTAAGGTTAGTACAATCTTGATGAATGCATGTGAATGATAGAAGACATTCATTGATTAGGGTTATGGCACTTATGATTGTACTTGTTCGGGTACACAGGGTACTCCCAAAAGATCGAACACCTAGAGAAACCACTTCACACAAATAGATCACAGATCAATACACCAATGTTTTGACGTGGTTTAAACCCTCAAGACGGAAACACTCCACAGCCCCGACCAAATAGCTTCTATGGAGCAATTTATTATGCAAAGAAAGAAAGTTCCAAATGAGTTTCTCATCATCGATCAACTAGACAATGACCCTCCATGCTCTTTAAATAGAGATCATGGACCAATCGAGTGTTAAGCCATGGATCAAGGTTAGGTATGATCTAAGAGAAGTTGAGCCGTCGGATCACTCTATGTCTAGAACATATCGTGACCGTCGAATTAAATATTTACAAATGCATACTAATGCATACCAAAGAAACACACTTTTCCTAACGGATATATTATACAAGTTGATCTTAACTAACTCCTAAGTGTCTAAATATCTTAATATCCCCCCTTAGGAACAACTTGGCATAGGATTGAAGGATTTACAAAAGTGACACTATTAGGAGTAGGAAGGAGGCATTAGAGCCTATTCCCTCCTTAATGACAAATTCCTGAACTCCTAACATAGATCGAAGTTTAGAAAACTTCGCTTTTGTAAGAGACTTGGTGAAGATGTCTACAACTTGATCATGTGTAGGACAAAAGAGCACTTCAAGAATATGATCATGAACAAGATTTCTGATGAAGTGCATACGTATCTCAATGTGTTTGTTGCGTTGATGTAGGACTGGATCTTTGGCAAGCTTGATGGCACTTTAATTGTCACACCAAAGTGGAGTAGGATGTTTCTGCTCGAATCCAAACTCTGAAAGGATCTATCGAAGCCATAAAGCTTCCTAACTAGCATTAACTACGGCTCGATATTCTGTCTCTACTGAAGAAAGACCAAGAGCTTGTTGTTTCTTACAAGCTCAAGTGACAGGTCTAGATCCCAGACTGAAAACATAACCTACTGTAGACTTTCGATCATCAGGATCGCTGGCCCAATCTGAGTCAGTGAAACCAACCAACAAAGGTTTCCCCCCTGTACTGTAATGAATCCTAAACTGAATTGTACCGTGAATATATCGAAGTATTCTTTTAGCTGCTTTCCAGTGACTTTCATGAGGTGTTTGCATATAACAGGCAACACGACCAATGGAAAAGGAAAGGTCGGGACTAGAATGAGTCAAGTATAAGAGACTACCAACAAGCTGACAATACAAGGTGGCATATACTTCATGTGAAGTACAAGTGGCAGAAAGTTTGACTCCAGACTGGAAGGGAGAAGGGGCTGGTTTACAATATTCCATGTGAAAGCGATGAAGAAGGTCACAAGCATGCTTAGATTGAGAAAGAAAGATTCCTTCTTTGGTTTGCAGGACTTGGAGAGAAAGAAAATAATGCAAATGTCCTAAGTCTGACATTTCAAAATTTTGCTTAAGACTGGATTTCACATGGGTTATAATCTTAGGGTCACTACTAGTAAGAATAAGGTCATCAACATATAGAACAAGTATGATGAGATGGTTTCCTACTTTCTTGGTATAGACATTGGGGTCAGAATGGCATCTAGAAAAAACAGTGTCAAGGAGAAAGCTATCCATTTTGGCATACCAAGCTCTAGGAGCTTGCTTAATGCCATATAAGGATTTCTTAAGGTGGCAGACAAGGTTAGAGTTATTTTGAACATATCCAGGAGGTTGTTCCATGCAAATTTCCTCATGTAAATCACCATGTAAGAAGGCAGACTTGACATCCATTTCATGGACTTCCCAGTTATGTAAGGCTGCAAGGGAAAGAACAAGGCGGATGGACTTCATTTTTGTGACAGGAGAAAAGGTTTCATTGTAGTCAATCCCTTCAACTTGGGAAAAACCTTGGGTAACTAACCTTTCCTTAAGTCTTTCAACACTTCCATCTGATGCATACTTGGTTCTGTAGACCCATTTACATCTGACAAGTTTTCTTCCTTTTGCAAGAAGTACAAGATCCCAAGTATCGTTCGCCATTAAGGAACGATATTCTTCATCCATAGCTGCATTCCAATTTGGATTTCCCGAAGCTCCTACAAAGGTTTTTGGATCATGATTCTCAGAAACTTGAGCCAAAAGAGAAGAGGCTCGTTGAAACTAAGAACGTGTTCGACGTTGATCTCTAAGATCACTGGCAAGATCACCAGCTGCTTCACATGTTGAACGGACCCATCGAGGAAGCACTTGTGCTGGTGCAACTGGAGGAACATGAGCAGGAAGAGGTGGATTTTCATCCTCACTGTCATCATCAGAAACTCAAGTTGGAAACCTATCAAGGAAGTTGGAAGAAGAAGAAGGCACAATCGCCAAATCAGGTTCGCAGGCCAAAGATGGCACAATCGTCGAGTTAGGCTCGAAGGCCAAGATATTTTCATCAAATTTAACATCTCTTCTAATGATGACATCATGAGAATGTGGTTGAAGAAGTCTATAACCTTTTACATCTTCAGAATATCCAACAAATATGCACTTTTCACTTTTAGGCTGCAATGTTTTCCGTTTTTCATCTGGAATGTGAGCCCATGCTTCACTACCAAACCCATGGAAGTGACTTACATCTGGTTTAATTTTACTCCATGCTTCTTCCGGTGTGATACCTTGTAAAACTTTAGTGGGGGTGCGATTAACTATGTAATTTGCACAATTCATGGCTTCATCCCAAAATTGAAGACTTAGTCCCTTAGATTGGATCATACAATTAGCCATTTCTTTTAAAGTGTGGTTCCGTTCAGCTACACCATTTTGTTGTGGTGTATATGGAACAGTGTGTTGTTGTTGGATTCCTTGTTCAATGTAGAAAGTAGTGAACTTTTTGTTAACATATTCTCCTCCATTGTCAGATCTTAACTTAATAATTTGATGACCATATTGTTTTTCAACAAGGGCCTTGTAGGCCAAGAACATGTTAAATACTTCGCTCTTAAGTTTTAGGAAATGAACCCAAGTGCATCTAGTGTAATCATCAATGAAAGTTAAGAAATATTTGAAACCAGAAAAGGAAGCAAATGGAAGAGGACCATACAAGTCACTATGCACAAGCTCCAAGGGAATCGAGGCGTGCCAAGAGGCACATTTGTCAAAACTGTCCCGATGATGTTTTCCGAGTACAAAACCGGAACAGACACCATCTCTGCAAGATACCATCGGAAGACCTGTCACCATATTGTCTTTACATAGTTGTTGCATGAGCGATAATTTAAGTGACCAAATCACTCATGCCAAAGTTTGCTCAAGTTATCACTATGAGCAACAAAAACTGAAGGAAAAGGTAATGACCCAAAGTTGTTAAACTTGTACAACCTGGTAATATCATCAACAATTCCGGTAGCTAGGACCTGTTGAGGATCTTTAAAATCCTTGATTACAACTTGGTGAGGTGTAAACGTCACAGTTTTACCTTCACCAGAATGCGTGATTTGATAGGCTGATAACAAATTGCAGGAAATTCTTAGAACACATAGTACATCACTGAAATGACCATTATCCACTGGAACTGTTCCATCTCCTACAACACTTAGAGATCTATCATCACCAACAAATATTTGTTTGGTGTTACATTCATGCATAGTAGAAAAGATGGCTTGATCCTTATCCATATGATAAGATGCTCCAGAATCAATGAGCCATTCATTTGAAGCAGAAGAAGAAGATGCATTATAAGAATAAATAGAAGCACAAAGTGCATGTCCATGAGAGGTAGATTTTGAAGGCGAATCTAGGCTGATGTGGTGTTTCTTCATTGTTGCTTCCAAGGCTGCCATCTTCTTGAAACACTTAGATTCATCATGATTATCTTTCCCGCAATAGTTGCAATGACACTCAGTCTTCTTGCCTTTTGGCTTGGATCCTTTGTCATTTTTTAAAGATGGAGCTGACTGAGAGGGTTTGGGACCCTTGTTTGACTTATTATTGTGAAAAATTTGTTTCTCGGAAGGCTTGGACTTTTCTTTCTGTTGGGACAATAAGGCTTTCCCAGATGTATCTGCATTGTTAATTATTCCAAGATGGATGAGCTTATCTTGCTCTCTAATCAAAGAATCACAAAAGGATTCAAGACTAGGCTCTTGATAGCTAACTACATTCAAGGATTCTTTCATGGAGTAAAATGTAGATACAGAAACAGAATATACATGTCCAAGTTTGGAAAGAATATGATAAATGCATTGTTTGTCTTCCCTCTTAATCTTGCATTCTTCACATAAGAGTTTAAAAGTTTTGTACTTAGATAAATAATCTTGTATGCATGAAAAATCACTTGGATTTAGAGAAATCAACTCATTTTCGAGTTGGTGACCTCGAATTTCATTGTGTTTACCAAACACAGATTCCAACTTGTCCCAAGCAGCATCGGGTTCATCAATTCCAGATATGTGGAATCGCAAATCAATAGAGATTGATATCCCAATCAATCCACGAGCTTCGTCACATCTATTTTTCCATTTTATTTTCTTGTCATCATCAGTGGGTTCTCTTTTTTACCCTGAGGTAATTCTGAAAAGTCCCCTACTTCGTAGAACATTCTTCATACGAGATTTCCATGAGAAATAGTTGGAACTGGTAAGTAGAATATCACAATGGGCGGCCATACTGCAAATTAATGGCTATAAAAATAGAAACCAATAGTTTGGATGCAAAGAGCTCGAAAAAATAGGCAATTTCAAAAAAAATGGCACTGAAAACTGACTCTGTATGATGAAGTTATGCTTGAACAAAGAAAAAGTTGAAGATGTCCCCAATAGTGGCGTGGCAGATAGAGAATGACCAGCTAAAAAAAGGACCCCCCTCTTCCCAAGATGAACCTTTGACAATCACTTTACAATAAATTTGCTTTAAGTGAATCACTTTTGTAAAATAAGTGATCTCACTTTTACAATGATGTTACTTTAAATAGTGCAACAATAAAAATGAACTTAAGTGACTCACTTTTTTTTTTTTAAATTTAAGTGAGATGCACTTTTACAATAAAGTAACTTGAAAATAGAAATTGCATGCACTTTTTCTTTTAAAAGTAACTTCCTAAGACTTGAACTCAAGACCTATTAAGGAATAAAGCAACTTTGAACCAAGTGAGCTAGATTAAAATGTATGTAAAATATGGGAAGGAGGAAAGGTTTTTTTTTTTTTTTTTTTTTTACTCTTCTTGCTCGGTTTTCGTGCTTGTCTTTTTTCCTGCAAATCACACCACAAAACAAAACAAAACAAAAAATTCCACACTTCTGGGGTTAGATCTCGTTAGCTTGCTCGGAAATTCTACGTTTTCTCTCTATTTCTGATTTGCCGAAATCGCACAAGGTACACGGCAAAGAGCATACGCAACCGAGAAAAACTCTTTCCCTTTCTGTTTCTGATTTGCTGAGATCACACAAGGTGCACGGAAAATAGCATACGCAGACAGGGAAAGAAACAATCCGAAACTAAAAAGAAATCTAATAATAAAAACTGATAAAATATGAGATTTTTTTTATATACATAAATAAAAAAGCGTCACTGTAACATTATAGTTTCAGATCTGATGAAATACGTGTTTCTGAAGCAACCAGGAATCGCTTTCGATCAAACGAAAACTATTTCCCAATGAAAACGGTGCTCCGGACGCAATGGAACACCTCCCATAACCCAGAAATGCACATAAATACCAGAACCAGAAACCCTTTCAACTTTTGGCAACAACAGTTCAAGATCTAGATTATAACCGGAAGCAACTCTTCATAAAAGCTCTGATACCATGTTTGAGTACACAGGGTACTCCCAAAAGACCGAACACCTAGAGCAACCACTTCACACAAACAGATCATAGATCGATACACCGATGTTTTGATGTGGTTTAAACCCTCGAGAGGGAAACACTCCACGGCCCCGGCCAAATAGATTCTACAGAGCAATTTATTATGCAAAGAAAGAAAGTTACAAATGAGCTTCTCATAATCGATCAACTAGACAATGACCCTCCATGCTCTTTAAATAGAGATCATGGACCAATGGAGTGTTAATCCATGGATCAAGGTTAGGTATGATCTAAGATAAGTTGAGCCGACGGATCACTCTATGTCTAGAACATATCGTGACCGTTAGATTAAATATTTACAAATGCATACTAATGCATATTAAAGAAACACACTTTTCCTAACGGATATATTACACAAGTTGGTCTTAACTAATGCCTAAGTGTCTAAATATCCTAACAGTACTAATGCATTGTGGTGTTTTATGAGGTTGATTTTGTCCACTAACATGAAAGGTATATCAAGAAAGACAAATCAAGTTCTAGATCAAGAACATATGACCATGGTAACATGAAGACAAAGACTCATCCATAGCCATTATAGAAGCTCTACTTACGAGGTATGTATATTTTGGTTCTACAATGGTTAACTTATGAGTTATGCATGTTACTAGCACAGGTCATTGAATAGAACAAGAAGACATTGTTTGGGTATGTTAGACATAACTAGCAAACATGATAACCAGGTATGTTTTTCCTATATCAAGTTAGAATCCTACCTTGTGTTAGGATCTTATACTTTTGGATGATTATTCTTGAAGTTAGAAGTTTAAGTAATCAACGATTTATGCATATTATGTTTCTTACTTTGATTAATGATATGACTAACTAGAAGAGTCCTGTGGTCAATAAGAATATGCATGAGTAATAGAAGTCCTCCCTGAAACCTTGAATACTAATGCTTGTGATAAATTACTTGTGTATGAAATGATCATGACCATACATATTTAAAATTATTTAGAATCATAATGTTTTGATAGTATTGAGATTATACTAATGAATATATGATTATGTATGAGATATTGAGGATGACACAATCATGACACTAGTGCATGCTTAAGCATGCATAGTGGTCCATGATGGATATAAGTGCAAGGACAGATAATTCAGGAAGCAAAGATTGAGAGGGAGTCCACCCTACAACCAAACAAAGATAAGTATTTGAATTGTCATTTCTTATGATTACTTAAATGATGTTTTTTAGTCATGTACATACTTATGTTCCTAGATTTAGGACGTATATTATGCATTTTAGAAAAGTTGCATTAATGAACAAGATACTACTAAATATAGTAATGGGTAAGTGGCCTATGGTACTGTACAACACTCCATCACTACTTATCTAGAATGAAACCTCTTTGCTGACATGTTGGGAGGTGTGCACACTCTTAACAATGTTCTAGTAGAGATGGAAGGCATCTAGAAAGTTACAGGATATGGATAAATGTTGTATTGAAGCATTGGCTAAGATACTTGCATGACTGTATGACATATGTCTTTATGAGTAAGAATTTGTTCTAAAATATATAAGATGTTTCTAATCCTCACAACAGATCTAAGAGATGATGTATACCTCACAAGAGTAATTATGATTAAGCAGGAAAATAGAAGAAGAGTGGTCAATGCAGTATAATGAGCAACAGAATAACAATCCAGTAGAACTCGGATAGAAGCAAAAATACTTCACACACACTAATTAATTAATCACAATATGGACAAATAAATAGTACAAAGCATGAGGATTCGAATGCCTAAGGTGGCAATTCAAATTAGCCTTCATGGAGTGATCAAAGGATCACTGGAGTGTCATCGGATCACAACTAGTAGTCTATCTCATCATTGGTGGAGTCATCAATGCACAAGTAACTGTCAACCGTCAGTCAAACTGAGTCTAACTGAGTGTGGTAGGTGTAACTGAATGTAACTAGCACATGGAGACACTAACTCAATGAAGGAGGCTCAGTGGAGGGCACATGAGGAGCTAACTGGAGTCAGAATGGGAAGTCAATTCTCAGTGGAGGTCCATCGGAGTAATACAGTCAGTTGAGAGTCAATCTAGCCTTAAATCAAGGAAAGAACTGAAGACAACTGAAGATAACTGAAGTGCAACTGAGTGGTAGGTGAGAGAGGACGAGTGGCTTCCTTAAATCAAGGAGGAAGGGAACACTAAGCTCTAGGAGGGCTAAACATGATCTGAGAGAAGCTCCCGGGGGATGGCTAACTAAGGGCTAGGTGATGGACTAATGAAATGAATGCATGCAAACCCTAAATGATGCATGCAAACCCTAAAAGTGCATGCATGACTGAAAATGTAAATGATCAAAATACTGGTGGGACTAGGATGGAATATAGGAATATCCTAACACCCCCCCTTAATCCATCTTGGGACCTGGTAACTAAGACCAAAGGTCACCCAATACAATGAATAATAAAATTCAATAAACCAAGGAAGTGGGGAAAATTTCACGGAAAAAATACCCCCCCCTCAAAACAGACTGTAAGACACACATAGAAAAATAAATGCTCCAAACTCAAGCAAGTGTAATGCTTGGTCATATGTCTAGAGGTATCTTCTTCTTGGGAAGAAGAGGATCATGCTCAAAAAGCATGTGCTTGTACTTGCTCTTCAGATCAAATGTGATGAGAACAAATCCAAAAGTATGAGGATGATCCTTGAACCTGTGATTCGAATCAGTTGAGGTAGGATCAAATCTTTGAATGTGCATATAGTCTTTTGTCTTCTCCTTCGAACCACCATGGGTGAGATTATGCCAAAAAGAACTATTACATGTTTGCTTGAAATCAAAATTAGATTTACGACTTAAAAAGTAGTTTCTTGAGATCTCCTTTGAACCAGTAGGGGTGAGATCAAAACCATCATATGTATGAGAAATTATCCCAAGTAGTGATTGCTTAGAATCCAAATTAGATCCAAGACTTGAATCATGGTTTCTTGAGATCTCCTTTGAACCATTAGAGGTGAGATCAAAACCAGTAATTGCATGATAAATTATCTCAAGTGAATGGCAATGGCCATAATCTTCAATAACCTTTTGAAAGCATGAATTAATGATCATATAGTAGTAAGTAAGAGGTGAGTAATCAAGGAGAGCGAATGCAATACCTCCAATGGCTGAATTTACCTCCGAAACATTCATAAGATCATGATGGAAACCATCAAACTCTAGTGCAAGAGAGGATTTAGGACCTTCTGCAATATCTAGAGTGTGAGCTGGCACAGAAAGAGAAGAAAGTTGGAGCATGAGTGTAGAATCTGCAGGTTCTTTGTGGACAACTTCAATATGAAATGATATTGGTTCATGATCTGAGAGACCATCAAGGGGAGCGAATGCATCACTGGCCTTGCTCTCGAAGGGGTTTGGACCAATCCCTTCATTCTGTCTGCCAAATCTTTCATCCAGGTAGGCCCATAGCTCTTTTGGAGATTCAACATCATCAATGAATTGATGTACCAAGCATCGAGACATAGCAAGCATCATGGTTCCCATGGCTCTGTCACCATTATTTAACCAGTCAATCTTTTCTTCATAGGATTCGAACTCTCTCTCAAAACAATAATCAAAGAGACCATTTCTCTTCAAATGTGCTATCATCTTTGGTTTCCATTCATCATAGCTGAATGGAGAAAGAGGATCATAGTTGAATGGAGGAGGATAGATTTCTTTTGAATACATGGAAGCTGTATAAGACCTGCAAAAAAAATAGAGAATATCTGCAACTGCTACTGCTGCAAAGATGCAGAAACTGCTGCAACTGCTGCACTCAAAATCTTGGTAATAACTTGCAAAAAACTCTCAAGAATGGAAATAAACAATACTCTCAACATGCTCTGATACCATGTGAAAATACTCACAGCAGACCTAAGAGATGATGTATACCTCACAAGAGTAATTATGATGAAGCAGAAAAATAGAAGAAGAGTGGTCAATGCAGTATAATGAGCAACAGAATAATAATACAGTAGAACTTGGATAGAAGCAAAAATACTTCACACACACTAGTTAATTAATCACAATATGGACAAATAAATAGTACAAAGCATGAGGATTCAAATGCCTAAGGTGGCAATTCAAATTAGCCTTCATGGAGTGATCAAAGGATCACTGGAGTGTCATCGGAGCACAACTAGTAGTCTATCTCATAATCGGTGGAGTCATCAATGCACAAGTAACTGTTAACCATCAGTCAAACTGAGTCTAACTTAGTGTGGTAGGTGTAACTGAATGTAACTGGAACATGGAGACACTAACTCAATGAAGGAGGCTCAGTGGAGGGCGCATGAGGAGCTAACTAGAGTCAGAATGGGCAGTCAATTCTCAGTGGAGGTCCATCGGAGTGATAGAGTCAGTTGAGAGTCAGTCTAGCCTTAAATCAAGGAAAGAACTGAAGACAACTGAAGATAACTGAAGTGCAACTGAGTGGTAGGTGAGAGAGGACGAGTGGCTTCCTTAAAACAAGGAGGAAGGGTGCACTAAGCTCTAGGAGGGATAAACATGATCTGAGAGAAGCTCCTGGGGGCTGGCTAACTGAGGGCTAGGTGCTCGACTAATGATTGGAATGCATGCAAACCCTAAATGATGCATGCAAACCCTAAAAGTGCATGCATGACTGAAAATGTAAATGATCAAAATACTGGTGGGACTAGGATGGAGTATAGGAATATCCTAACAAAAGGTACATCAAGAAAGACAAATCAAGTTCTAGATCAAGAACATATGACCATGGTGACATGAAGACAAAGACTCATCCATAGCCATTATAGAAGCTCTACTTACGAGGTATGTATATTTTGGTTCTACAATGGTTAACTTATGAGTTATGCAGGTTACTAGCACAAGTCATTGAAGAGAACAAGAAGACATTGTTTGGGTATGTTAGACATAACTAGCAAACATGATAACCAAGTATGTTTTTCCTATATCAAGTTAGAATCCTACCTTGTGTTAGGATCTTATACTTTTGGATGATTATTCTTGAAGTTAGAAGTTTAAGTAATCAACGGTTTATGCATATTATGTTTCTTACTTTGATTGATGATATAACTAACCAGAAGAGTCCTATGGTCAATAAGAATATGCATGAGTAATAGAAGTCCTCCCTAAAACCTTGAATACTAATGCTTGTGATAAATTACTTGTGTATGAAATGATCATGACCATACATATTTAAAATTATTTAGAATCATAATGTTTTGATAGTATTGAGATTATACTAATGAATGTATGATTATGTATGAGATATTGAGGATGACACAATCATGACACTAGTGCACACTTAAGCATGCATAGTGGTCCAGTATGGATATAAGTGCAAGGACAGGTAATCCAGGAAGCAAAGATCAAGAGGGAGCACACTCCAGTAGTTCCTGCAAGGAAGCAAATATTGAGAGGGAGTCCACCCTATAACCAAACAAAGATAAGTATTTGAATTGTCATTTCTTATGATTACTTAAATGATGTTTTTTAGTCATGTACATACTTATGTTCCTAGATTTAGGATGTATATTATGCATTTTAGAAAAGTTGCATTAATGAACAATATACTACTAAATATAGTAATGGGTAAGTGGCCTATGGTACTGTACAACACTCCATCACTACTTATCTAGAATGAAACCTCTTTGCTGACATGTTGGGAGGTGTGCACACTCTTAACAATGTTCTAGTAGAGATGGAAGGCATCTAGAAAGTTACGGGATATGGATAAATGTTGTATTGAAGCATTGGCTAAGATACTTGCATGACTGTATGACATATGTCTTTATGAGTAAGAATTTGTTCTGAAATATATAAGATGTTTCTAATCATGCAATTGAACTTGTCTTGTAAAAAAGACCGTGTAAAGAAGGACTACAACATTTGTTCCAGCAACGAAGTTCAAAGAAAACTATCTATTGAAGATATTGAAGAATCTGAAGTTCCCAGGATCTGGGATGCAGTAATGGAAGAATGCCATGGTCGAGGAATACCAATCGATCATGAAGAATGATGTTTGGAATGTGGTCCCAAGACCAAAAGGGAAGTCTGTTGTGACTTCCAAGTGGATCTATAAGATCAAGCATTCTGCAAATGGCAGCATAGAGAAATACAGGGCAAGGTTTGTGGCTCGTGGCTTCTCCTAGAAAGAGGGGATAGATTATGAAGAGACTTTTGCTCATGTAGCCAGATACACTTCCATCAGAACAATATTTGCTCTGGATGCATTGATGAAGTGGAAGATACACCAAATGGATATGGTGTAGTTGAAGAGGAAGTGTATGTGGAGCAGCCACTAGGGTTTGAGACACATGACCGAGGGTCACATGTGTGCAAACTGAAGAAAGCCATGTATGGTTTGAAACATGCACCCAAGACCTGGTATGGAAGAATAGATAGCTTTTTGACTATTTTGGGATTTACCAAGAGTAAAGAGGATTCCAACCTTTACTACAAGGTTGAAGAAGGCAATCCAGTGATACTACTATTGTATGTGGATGACCTGTTTGTGACAGGTGAGGATAGTTTGATTGCCGACACGAAGAGGAAGCTTGCTACCGAGTTCGAGATGAAGGAATTGGGTATGATGCTTTACTTTCTAAGTATTGAGGTGTGGCAGAGTGCAGATGGGATCTTCCTTGGACAAGGGAAGTATGCAGTAGAGATCCTGAAGAGGTTTGGGATGATGGACTATAAGGCCATGGCCAGACCTATGGCCTCGAACCTGAAGCTTCTATGTGATGCTTCATTTGAGCCGTTTGATGGCACGATGTATCGTCAGATGATTGGGTCCTTGATGTACCTGACAAATACAAGACTAGATATTTGCTTTGCTGTGAACACCTTGAGCCAGTTCCTGACGGATCCGAGACATGTTCACCTGATTGCTGCAAAGCATATTCTGAGGTACCTGAAGGGTACAGTTGACTATGGGCTCAACTATGATGCGAATCAAAAGTTTAACCTGGAGGGTTATGTTGATTCAGATTGGGCAGGCAGTGTCATTGATCATAAGAGGACTTTGGAGTGTTGCTTCAGTATGGGATCTGGTATGATCTCTTGGTTTAACAAGAAGCAGTCCTGTGTGGCACTGAGTACATCCGAAGCAGAGTATGTTGCAGCTTGTTCGGCTAGTTGTGAGGCAGTATGGATTAGGAAGCTACTGTCTGATTTGTTTGATCTCCAATTGGATGCTACTTGTATATATTGCGATAACCAGAGTTGTGTGAAGTTGTCGAAGAACCCAGTGTTCCATGACAAGTTGAAGCACATTGAGATCAAGTATCACTATATCAGCGATATGGTGCAAAGAGGAGCAATGAAGCTCCTGTATGTTGCAACGGACGCGCAGATAGCCGATGTGTTGACCAAGCCGCTGGCTAGAGTGAAGTTTGAGTAATTCAGAGAAAGACTTGGTGTACTTCAGATCGAAATTCCTTCCAAGGGGAAGTGATGATTCCGGAGACACAGATGCACATTGGCCATTCTCACATAGTGGTAGGAAAGTCCTCCTATGCTGGTAGATGTAAGGGCCGAGCCATTCTCACATAGTGGTAGGAAATTCCTCCTATGGTGTAGATGTAAGGGCTGAGCTATTCTCACATGGTGGTAGGAAAGTCCTCCCATGGTGTAGATGTAAGGGCTGGGGCCAGTCTAGCATGGTGGTAGGAAATTCCTCCCATGGCCAATAACATAAGTGTCGGAGCCATTCCCGAATGGTGGTAGGAAATTCCTCCCATGTCAGTTGATGTAAGTGTTGTGTCTCACATGCTGGTAGGAAAGTCCTCGCATGTTGGTATACAAGGTCTCGTATGGTGGTAGGAAAGTCCTCCCATACTGGAGACAGTGTGATGTGCATCTGGGTTGTGCTCCGTCGACTATGAGGTGATCTAAACACGATGATGTGACAGTAGGGTACACAGGTTTTGCAGAGGAATATAATCAATCTTGATATGCTCTTGCAGGTTTTGCAAAGGCAGTATAATTAGTCGTGGGAGATCTTGCAGGTTTTGCAGAGGCAATATAATCAGTCCTGAGGTGTACCTACTTGATGGCTTGCTCGCAGAGATGATGAATACCTACATCGAGGCTAGGACTACATCCAACATGAAAAATGGATGACTCTGTAGAACTTCCTATGATGAGTAGATTGGAGATTGATTGAGATAGCAGTAGCAGTGACGATGATGCTCCGTGATCCAGTGACGATGATCCAGCTCTAGAATTGAAGACTTGTTCCTATATGTATTGATTGACTTGTGTCAAGAGAATACTTTCCTAGTTAAGAGGAAGTGTTGATGTATTTGTAACTTTGGAAGATATTCACTTGTATATTATATGTATTACATTTGTACTTTATTGTATCCCCAACGGAGATGTATTATTCCTCCGATTGGAAGTGTCGTTAGTTGTACTTGCAAGTGTCGCAAGTTATATTGTAAGTGTTGTAACTTAGACTTGATAGGTTATCAGACCACCCTAGTGGGGTTGGCTTAGTTAGTATTATGTTAAGTGGTTAAGTTGGGGCCGACCTAGTTAGAGTTAAAAGGCAAGTCAAGTTAGTGTATAAATAGAGAGTGTGTCTCTCTCATTTTACACATTCTCTATTCACTCACTTCGCATTAGTGAGAGAAGAGGAGGGTGTGCACAAGTGGAGGAGGAGCATGCTGCTAAAGATATCTATTTCTTGGGTTTGATCATGGTGATCCTTGTATTGGTGCTTATTCTATCTCTGAGGAAGTTGTGGGGTTTTTCACCTTCTTGGTTTTCCCCGGTGAAATGTTTTGTGTCTCTTGTCTCTTGTCTCTTATGATTGATATGTTGTACATGTTGTTCTTTCAATTAAGATCCTAGATCTATTGAATTAAATGATGAAAAACTAACACCTAAAAGGAAAAATTAAGCATTGGAACTCAGAAAACTTTGGGAACACCATCCAAAGGAAGAAACAGTTACACCAGAAGATGAAATAGGTTTAGAATGTAGCAATGTCTTAGGGATACTCTATTGAGTTAGTGGAGAAAGAACAAAACCTTTTAAAATAAATCAATACCAAGGAATAACAGGAAGAGATTCTATGGAAACATAAATCCTAAAATTGGTGGTTGAAAGAAGGTGAGCACAATACAAAATTCTTCCACAAAGATTCCATTTAGCACCAACAGGGAAATAGGGTGGTTCATCTGAAGAAAACAGATAGAAGGTATGTAGAAACTCAAATGGATATGGAGCAGACCCTGAATGAGTTTTTTGAAGACCTCCTGGAGGAACCAAACATCAACTGTCGAGATGCAAGGGAAAACGTTCTCTAGCACATACCTACAGTAATTACGGTTGACCATAACATCATGCTCATGAACCCAATAAACATGGAAGAATTGGATGAGGCAATCAAGAAGATGGCGGCGAATAAAGCCCCAGGACTAGATGGGTTCACCACTAATTTATTCCACACATGTTGGGACTGGTTGAAATAGGAAGTGTTGGAGTTAGTAGAAGAATCAAAACGAACGGGGAGTGTTCTGAAGGCCATCAATGCCACTTTCCTGACGTTCATTTTGAAGGAATCGGGAACAAAAGAACCAGGAGAATTCAGAACAATTTCCCTTTGCAATGTCATAGATAAAATCATAACTAAGGTAATTGCAAACCGGATGCGTCCTCTCCTTACCATGCTGATTTATCCTGAGCAAGCAGGTTTCATTGAAGGATGACAAATTATAGACGGCATAATTTTGGTACATGAAACTATCCATTCCACAAATACGGACAAGATTCCAGGTATGCTACTAAAACTGAACCTATATAAATCCTATGACAAACTTAATTCGACCTTCCTAGCAGAAATGCTAAGGACCTTTGGTTTCAGTGGGAAATGGATAGAATGGGTGATGATCCCAGTCTCCTCGACCTTCTTCTCGATTCTGGTAAATGGAAATCCTTCGTAGCCTTTCTCTGCTTCATGCAGGATTCGTCAAGGGGATCCTTTATCTCTGTTCCTGTTCATCATCATTGCAGAAGGGATTGGTTGAATTCTCAAGGCCATGAAACAAAGCAACTTCATATGAGGTCTTATCCTCAATGACGGCTTGGATCCGCAAACCCATCAATAATTTGTCGACGATACTATGTTGATGGGCCCCTCTTTTGTCCAAGAATCCAAAGGAATCAAAAGAGTACTTGATACTTTTCTGAAATCTAGTGGACTGTAAATCAACAAAGATAAATCCCAAGTTTATTTTTTCAACACCCCGAAAATCACCCACGGGAATATCCTCTGTATCCTGGAATTCACAAAAGGACAACTCCTATCCAAATATTTGGGTGCCCCCCTGGCTGATTCCACGATCCGCCAAATTTCCTAGAAGGATCTTCTGGACAATTTTGAGAGAAAGATGAAACTTTGGACTTATAGAGACCTCAACTTCCCAAGCTAACTTATTTTGGTCAAATTGGTCCTACAAGCAATGCCCATTTACCTCTTCTCGGTTATGGCTGCTCCAAAAGATTTCCTCAAGAAAATCCGCACCATGCAGAGGAATTTTCTTTGGGGAGGGACTCAAGATCATCGGAAGTGGGAAATGGTAAAATGGGATTCCTTGTGCACTCTTAAAGTGACAGGGGGCCTGGGGCTTCATGACCCGATGTCTGTCAACAGGGTAATAGGAGATAAAATTTGGTGGCGGTGGATCATGTACACTGAAGAACCATGGGCAATGTTATGGAACCGTAAGTATGCACTTCACTGGACCAAGCAGAACTTGATCAGGTTTGGGGATGATATACCGGGCTTTCATATCTGGAAAGTTACACAACTAAATAGGGGATTAGTCCAAAGACATAGTTTCTTGAAAATAAGAGATAGAGCTTCCGCCTCTTTCCTTAGGGATGCCTGGAAAAAATCACCTAGACTGGAAAATAGAGATGACTTACAGGATTTGAAGCTTTATATATAGAGAAACCCCCTAGAATGGGTGCAATAATTCTAGGAACCTACTACGGGAGACCAACAATTCAAAAAATGGAAGTCGAAACATTGGTGGCCATCATGCGTTCTGGAGGAGAACTTGGGAAAATTCTACGAGGATCTGTGTGCTTATCAGATCCCGAAAGCAGACGGAACGAACAAAGTCCTCTGGGGATACTCCAATACGCGGAACTTCAATATCGCAGAGGCGGTGGGTCTGCTAGAGGAATTCCACAGACTTCCGCGGGAAGCGAAATGGAGAAAGGTGTGGCATGGGAACCTCTGGCCTAAAATTGCAACCTAAGTTGGATCCTAATTAGCTGACGCATCTTAACCTAGGAAAATATTCTTAAATATGGCATGATTGGTCTATCTCGTTGTTGTTTATGCTATAATGATATTGAAACCATCAATCATTTTTTGGACGGCTTCCCCTTGGCTTCCTCACTCTGGGATAAGGGGGAGGAGAAGTTCAGAAAGAATGCAAGGGTCAGGGGACGCCTAGATCTCACCTTGGCTACTTGGGTATCTCAACCCTTCAAGAACGAGCTCCTTAAAAGAATGTGGGAATTGTTCTCAGGGTTTGTGGTTTGGGAGGTGTGGAAGGAAAGAAACTGACGCATGTTCAAGGGAAAGGAGCATAACATAGAGGAAGTCTAGTTGTTAGTCGAAATTCACCTGAAGGAAACGCTTACCCTCAATCAATGGACACTCAATGTTATTAAAGCAGACAATGCAGAGAGACAAATCTTAAATGATTGGGGTATTTTTAACATACCTATGAGTATTGGTCGACTACGAGCATGGATTGCTCCACCCAAAAGCCCCGACCTTTGGCAATACCTGCCCGCTGATACCTTCAATCTTAATTTTGATGGCGGTGCGAAGGGGACTCCTCGACCAGTTTTTTTTGGAGGAGTGATAAGAAATGATGAAGGAAGTGTACTCAGTATCTTATGGGGAGACATTGACGAAACTACGAACAATGTTGCCGAGCTAGAATTCCTAGTCAGCGGTTTGTGATTGGAAGTGTAGCAGAAATGGTTACCATTGACAATGGAGGGGGACTCCATGCTCATGATTGCAATGGCGGGACGAATCCATAGAGGCTCCGCTATCTCCAAAGTTTCTCAGAACTGGAAGTGGGAGAACAGATTGCACCAGCTTCAAATTCTCCTGCTCACCACCCCAACTGTTCAGTTCATGCATGTTCGACGCCAAGGGAACAAGGTGGCGGATGATTTTGTCAACAAGGGGGTCAAGGCTCGCGTTTCCTTCCATGAATGCCCATTGGAGGACACCTATGATCATGCACTGAGGTGCCGCTTCCTAGAACTCATAGCCATTGACATCGCCCAACTAGAAAGAACACAGGGCCAGAGTGGCGAAAGGTCACATGGGGAAGTGGACATGCGCACCCACACAGGATAGGGGTCTCTTCCCATTAATGATCAATTGCCCCTCTTCACCACTTAGCCTTCCCACATTATTACGATAATTGGAGTCGAGGATGAGAGGAAATTTGGGACTACCAACACGAGGCTCATCATTTAATGATCATATGACATCCTAGTTTTGATCTTCCTCGAGCTGAAGAAGTTATTGCTCAGACGAGGATGGATGGTAGGATGAAGGGTGTTAATTGAATTTGTACCAGCCTAAGCGTGTGGGACTGTACTAATATCTTTCAGACAACATAGCTCATCAAAGATGACGCATGTGAAACCCTGGGCGGGGACGATTTGCTTATGATTATGGGACATGGTGAATTAAGAGTATGTAAAATGGCCAAATCCAGGCAGAGGCTTCAACATTTAAAGGTTGTAATGTTGGACCGATCAAGGATGGCTAGAACCTACAAAATTAGACGCATTCCTTGGTTGGGTGTTATGTTGTTTCTAATTCAATATGGGAATGGGTGGTTAAAGCTTGTAGGAGGTATCTCTTTCTCCTTAGGAACTCTTTTCTTGTGTATAATGCCACCTCGTTCACGAATGCGCAGTCGCATAGGCTCTCGGTGCATTACTATGGAGAGGAATCGTAATATAGAGTAAGGGACTAATCATCGCGGGACTAATGAGGTCAAGGAAGCTCATCCTCTGGATTTTGACTGGGTGGCTTAGTACCTTGCGGAGACGCCAGGCGTCACCGAGACTCAAATTGCACATATGGAAGTATCCCTCCAGTAGGAAATTGAGTCTCATCAGGGGAGACTGATAGTGGCAAACCCTTTCTAGGGAGTAATAATTCTTCTCTCTCGTGAAATCGAGGCTTAGGACCAGCTGATGAAGGAGTTCCAAGAAGCAATTGTGGATATGCGACGCCAACAACAGATAAAATCGATCGGAAGTAGAACACTTGAATATGTTTTGAAGGTGTACAGTGCTACGATTCCAATGGACATGAGGAACCAAGAAACCATGAATGCTAATGATCCCCCAACACCATGAGCCGAAGAACTCTGCAAACTGTTGGTAGTCTGGGTTTAGCCCCTTTTTCTGGTTTGTTTTTTTATGATCATTTTTGTAAATGTATCCTTGTTAGAAATCAGCATAGCAAGCCCAGTGTGGAAACTTATCAGTTTGGAGGTCTTCTGGCCTTAGTTTGGTTTTATTTTGGATGGTTTATAGTGGGGAGAATTTTAATGCCCTATTTTCCCAACATGGGAAGGGTTGTGGTGAGGTGTAATGCCTGTAAAAAATATTTAAATTTTTATATGTAACTTTCTTATTTGTACATTATTAATAGAAGGTATCGATGCTTACTTACAAAAAACAAAATTGTTGGTACCCTTCCCTAATTAATGGAACCCTAACTCATTTAAATAATTATTTATCATCTTTCTAGAAGTCTTAAGATCCTACTTATTGAAACCTAATGTACCTCATTTAAAATATCTCAACATACATCTCATCTCTGATCTTTTGAAGTTGACGTCAAAGGTTTAAAGGGTTTCCTGCTGCTACTTGTTCACCATCCACCTACTGGAGACTATCACACATTTTAGATCTTCCTTTTCTTGATTGTTTTAGGGTTGACATTGAACATTTTCTTACTGATATCTAAGTCGTCCTTCTACTGAATTTTACCATCGCTCCTAAAGATTAGATCTTATCTAATGTTGTAGCTTGACGTCAAAATTTTATGTTGATACTGCCACTTATGTCTGAGCCGTAAATGAATCATGATCTGTTTCCTGAGGTTTGATTGGGATTTGATCTATTTGATAGGGGTTCGATATGATTGATAGGGGTCTAATCTTCCTGATATCTGATTGTTGTGGTCTTATTGGAGTTCGTCCTTATTTTGTGTGACTCATTTGTAAGCCTTGAATCTCTTTCCATCCAACCGTGAGCCCTTCCTTCCTGATGCAAGTCTGTTTGAGGGTAGTCGTAGTATGATGCCATCTTGTTAGTGAGGGTCGTGGGTCCTACAAGTCTGATATGGTATGATGATACCTATTTAGGGTCATATATATACTATTGAGACTTGATATGGTGTGCTGAGACCTATTTAAGGCCATATCTATGCACTGATATTTGTCTGTGGTCTACACTCTATGCTAAGAATTTGTTTGTCATTAATCTTATGCATTGGGACTTAATTGTAGTTAGATCTATGGTGTTGAAACTTATAGAGTTTTGATCTATTACGTTTATTCTTGATTGAGATTGTCATTATGTTTTGACTGGAATTGACGTTCACTCATGTTGGATACAATCTCTCATCTATCTCTCATGTTTGTACTTACCCTCTAGCAAGGGTCATCTTGTTCCTAGTGATTGACTGGCCTATGAGAGGCACAGTCTATTCTGAAAATAAATTATTCTGAGTATAAACTAGGAAGGATCCCACACTCCATGTAAGTATCCTAACTTCTCCCTTTTTATTATTAATTAAACATGTTAGTTAGTCTTCTACTGCTGATTACATGTTACTAAAGATTACTTTAACACATGGACCTGACGGGCTTTTAATTGCATTCTAATTACTTAGAAAACAACTAAGAAGTGTACATTAATTGTCAACCCGAGGTTCGTTGAGAACTTGCGAGTTACCATGCACTATATGTGCAAACCACAATCTTCTCTTACATTGGTTTATCTACTTGAAGTTGTAGTTCAATAACCTTACTTACAAACAATGGTATGAACAGTTACATAGTCTTGGCAAGAAACTACAAACTAAACAACTACCAAACTAAGTTGCACGGAAAGTAAATCACACGACATGAAAGTAAATGCTAAAATTAAATTCACACTTGAAAGTAAATGCTAAACTAAATCAAATGCTACTGGAAAGTAAATATTAAAGCTAATTCACACTATGCAGGAAAAGTAAATTCTAAATCTAAGTTCACAACACACTTGACAGAAAGGTAAATTGCAGAAAAAAAATCTAAAAGCTATCCTTGCCAAATACAAGTTACTGTTTATGATCCAATGGAGTAAATAACATTATTGCATTAAGCTCAATGATTGTAAAATAAAACATTAAATCTCTATCTATGCATTGAAATCGAATTGCAGAAATAAAATTCACACTTCATAAGAAATCACAACTAGTCAATGAAGTACAACTACATCAACATAAAATAAATAAAATCATATTGCAAAAGAAATTATGAAACTAAGATCTAATTGAATCAAAATGAGAGTATAGCTTTATTCCATCATCAATTGGACTGTTGCTCTAAGAGTCCTCCCATAGAATGGAGAAAGAACTCTTATTTATACATGCTTTCTCCATAACAACTAATAAATGAGGATCCAAAATATCCTCAACAAATTCCTAAAAGATTGGATCTCAAAACTAATCCAAGATCCTTACTAACTACATGCTATTTAGAATACCTTTGAAGTCAAATTCGAATTTAGGGATAGAGGCTATAATAAAATAGTCGAAACTCATCCCAAATGTCTCTTAACAACTTTTGACTTCTTAGGTCCATCATATATTTGATAGAGATCTTCAAATCTTTGTGAATAAGCCAAATATGCACTCATATCCACCTCCATTTACCAACTTTTATTTAACATCATGATTTGAGACATATAAGAATAATAGAAATAATGGATTTATAAAAATCCATTACTCCTAATTAATATCTTTCTCCAAAGTTGGTGGTTGAAGGTAAAATTTGAATTATTGACTTTCTGTAATGTTGTAGATAGAGTTTCCATAATGCTGCAGATAGAGTTTCTGTAATGTTGTAGATAGAGTTTCTGTAATGCTGCAGGTAGAGTTTCCGTAATGCTACAGATAGAGTTTTCGTAATGCTGCAGATGGAGTTTCCGTAATGCTGCAGACATAGTTTATGTAATGCTGCAGATAGAGTTTTTTTAATGTTGCAACAAATGTTCTACATTGCTACAAAACTCCCTCAAATATGTTGTAGCTTCTTCCAACAATTAATTCAATATTCAAAGCAAATACATAGTATGCTAATTCCCTCAATGTTAGTCAAAAATCAAATGAAATACTAAGACATGTAATGGAAAAATTACTTGAGCATAAAAACCCGGATATGAGCGTAAGAAAGGATTAATGCATGAATATGGATAGGAAAAAGGAATTATAAATAAGGTGAAATGGTGGTAAAAATATGCTAAATCCAAGGCCTGTCATCTCCCCCAAACTGAAAATGTTGCATGTCCTCATGCAACCTTGTGTCAACCAAGCTGAACGATGTTCATTTTTAATGCAGGCCTCAAAATTCATTGTCAACAAACCACCACCAATGTATCTGATCATCAAGAGGTATGAAATTTCATCCTGAACAATCCTCCATGCCAACTTAACATTTTTATTGCAACAATGCAAGAAAAATTATATTTTGTAGCCAATGGACTGACAATTTGCAGCTTTCACAAAAAATGTCATTTTTCCAAAAATATGAACTGTGTTTTTACCAAACTTGGCAGGGGTGTTAGGAATGCCATTATGCTTTTCCCAGCCAAAAATTGGAGAAACCCACATCACGGTTTTCGAGAAAATGATAAAATGGTTGTAGGTGACTATGCTTGATTTCTCGAAAACTATCAACTGGGTTTTCACCAAACTTTGCAGGGGTGTAAGGAATGCCTGTATGCTTCTCCCAGCCAAAAATTGGAGAAATCCACATCACGGTTTTGGAGAAAATGAGAAAATGGTTGTAGGTGACTATGCTTGATTTCTTGAAAATCATGCATCGGATTGAGCTGAAACTTGGTGTATTTACTCTTCTTACCCTGATGCTTATCTCCACCAAGTTTCACAAAAGACCAATTCACCATTTGTAAGATATTTGCAAGTCAATTTCTGCACTTTTCCAAAAATATGACTGAGTAAAAACATGGTTTAGCCATCACAAATTTCTCTGTCTTAAGCATTTGGTCCATTTATCTATATGACAACATTGTAATAAGTGATGGATGAATAGTTGCAAAGCCATATTTCCATGGTATTATACATAATTTGTTTCATTATGACCATATCATGCCCAATTACTGTGCCAAAAAGTAAAATTTGAAAAAAAAAGTCCCTAATTTCTCATGTTGTTCCTACATTTGCAATCTTGCTGGCAATGTGTTGTAGAAAACCTTCAACTACTGCACCATAACCTGTGTAGCATTAACAACAATATTGTGGAGATAACTTCACTTCTTCTCTGTTTTTTGATGATCCATCATTTTCCTTTTATTTTGTGACCATTGTCATCGGCATTATAGTGGAATAACAGCCAATGTGCATGTATAAGCAAAAAATGGCTTGACAACAACAGCAATCCACCACATGAAAATACCATATCTTCATAAGCAATCCACTCATTTTCATAATGCCATCATTTTCGTCCCAACCAGCATTACCAACAAGAACAATAGACTATTTCAACTGAGTTGCTGGAAAAAAATTGCAATACCTCAACCAACATAGAGAACTTGCACCATTCCTATTGTCCGTGAATTCTTTACTAGAGTGTAGAGTAGCCAACAAGGTTATCGCAATAGAGCATATTGATAGTAAGGAGAGCCATGCTTCAAATTTAAGAGGCTACAATGTGTAGGTTTTATAATGCTACCATTAACTTGGAATAACCATCTTTTCCCCCAAACTAAATAATTTCCCTGTCCTTAGGGAAAAGAAGAAAGGAATGGAAAACATAGGCATAGTCAATATATAAACAATTGCTGCTAAAACACTAAGTACAGAGATCAAAACAAGTTCCCTTAGCAGTTTGTGTTCCCTACAAAATTTTTTATCCAACATATCTCCAAATACTAAAAAGAAAAGAACGATCATGGGTATCTCCTTCAATTTATATCATTTTTAGGGATCTCCTTCAAAGATTTCCTTCAGCATTGGCAGAACAAAGATTTATTGCATGCAGCGATGTCACCATCATACTGGGGATTTTGTCAAATGCCATGTTAAGTGTGACAGTCACAATGCTATCCAAAAAATATCATAAGGCTGACTTACAAGCTGCTACAGGACTATACTAATCTTTAGGGAAGATTTACTTATGGTTTTGTATCCTTTTCAAATATTCTAATCACTTAGCAACCATACATTCCATGATACCTGCTATGCTCATAAAACAATCCCCATTACTCTTAAAAATTATGCCATGAACTGAAGGCATGGTATTCTCTATAAATGGCAGACTTCAGAACACTAGCAATATTCATTTCCCATAAACAAAACCAGTGTCAATAAAAACACAACTGACCTTACTTCTTCCCATGGGCTGTGGTCTCTTAAATCTGGACTCATCTTCAAGTTGTGAATAATATGCAGCAGCTTGTGGGGGTGGGAACCAATAAAGAGGCTAGAAACCTCGTTTCTCACTACCATAGGACTGTCATAAGGGAAAACTACCATGCTTTTCCTTGATGAGCACTAACAAAAACGAAATTGGTGGAGCAAGTGATTGGAATATGTTGCACTTTTGGCCATGTCAATAATCAATCATTTTATGTCACCAAAATCATGCAAGTTTTACAAACAAAAACATAAGCATCCATGTGGGAGAGACATGTATTAAGCCAACTTTTCAACACAAATTAATTTGAAAATTAAAACAAGGTTGACTAACAATATTCTTCCCAATGATTGTGCTCTATTATGTCTACTCACCTCATGCTGTTGCTAATATATCCCCACAACCTTCCCCAAACTGAAGATGGAGCATGAATGCGTTGTTAAGACACCTCATTTACATGAACTAATATGCTGATTTTCTACTGTCAAGAATGAATGCTGCTATGTTTTCCTGTTCCATCAACATATTCATATGTAGGAATGGCTTCTACAACAACTTATTTTTCTGTAGGTTCTTGTGGCCAGCCTATTCCCTTCTTCCTGTAGTGTCTTTGGCTTGTAGATGAGCTTCTCCATTTTTTCTACTGCTGGTTCTTGTGTGACAACAGTAAGTTTCTTCTTCCAACAATTTATTTGGCTTGTGCATCAGATGCTATTTTCTTCTCACTGCTGGTTCTTGTGTGGCAGCAGCAAGACTTCCTATTGTTGGTTCTTGTGTGACAACAATAGGGCGTATGCAACATCCTTTTATGTTTGGGTGTTAGGAGATGTCGGAGTGGACTTAGCTAGGGAAGTAAAGATGAGGTAATTTTTAAATGGAAGGGTGAAGGTTTGGGTTGAGAAAGGATGGTGGAGGATGGAAAGGAAGGATGACGAACAATGTAAATATTATGATGTGTAATGGTGTGGTCACGATAGGTAATGGTGTAGTCATGGTAGGTAATGGTGTGCCCCTTCCCCCAAACTAACATATTTTACTACCCTTAGAAATATAGGAGGAAGTAGTGAAAAAGGCTCAAGTGATTTTCCAAATACAAATCTATAGCATTCAATGAACTTGACTAATAATAAAGAAAATAAGCATACCTGTACCTACCTGTGAATATCATGAAATGTGTAGCAGCATCCTGAGAAGCATGAGATCTGATGTGGTCCAAAATGGTGTAAAAACTGACAAGAAAGAGCAATACCGAATCCAGAGCTTGGATTTGGAGATGAAAAATGATCTTCTGATGTAGTAGCAAATTTTGGAAACTTTATTTAAAGAGCATGATGGAATACTTTATTTCTCACTTATTTGCAAACCTTGCCCACCAGCAAGCTGGTTTTCAGACAAGATCTATCTGACTGCGCCCAGAGGGTTTTCACAATCAAAAACTTTTTATTCCCGAGGGATGTCCGCCAGCAAGCTGGTTTTCAAGCATTCCAAGGTCTGATGGCACCTGAAACAGGTTTTCACCATCAAATTTATTTGGAAAGGGGGTAGGGAGGTGAGGGAGCTTGACATTGTAAGTGAGCCAAGTTTCTTTATTGTGTGGGTCAGGGATGGAGGGAGCAGAAAGTCATGGGAGAAATGGAATGGTGGGGGATGAAGTCAATTTGATGACAGTGGTGATATAGATGATGTTCATGAGAAAATCTTATCAACCACATAAGGAAATGAAAGATTTATTAACTTCAGCAGGCATGCATATCAAAATGGGAAAATGAATTACATAAGCATACCATGGTGCTAGTGAATGAGCATGATTAATCTTAGGTCTTCTGAAATGATTCTTTACTGAAATCAGGGATGTGGAAATGGGAATGTGGGAATGGCACTTGACCTCTAGAACATTGATCTTCAGCTTCTTCATATGCCTCATTCTGGATCCATTTGCCATCTTTGATAAAAAGTCTTTTGGTTGTTGTCTTTTGGTTAGACACTATCGGATTAGGCTTCTACGAACTTGAGCTTCAAAAGTAGCACATATCATGCTAATGAATCTTCATTTTTTGATTTCTGGAGAGAATTCCCATCAGCATTAAATTTGGTCTTCACGAATCATTCATCCATAGATTAACCTTCTTTTAATCTTCCAAGGACCTGCAAAAACAATTAGCACTTACCTGCAATAAAATGTGAGCTCATGGAATAAGAGAGGTGATTAGTCCCTCTTAATCCCAAACATATGCAAGATAAATACAACAAATTCTTATAAAACAAATTCAAGGAAGATAAAACAAAAATTCATTTTTTACCTGTTGGAGAGCGGTGGCCACCTTAGACAACCCAACGGTAATTTGTGAATAACTTCTTCGTTTCAAAACCGATTTGAGTGATTCCAAAGCCAAATGAAATTGGATTCAGAGGGATAATTCCAGTAGAAACAGGTTTTGAAAATGTATTAATATGGTACTCCAAATCTGCTAAAGAACATCATGTAAGACAGACTGGTTGCAATTTCCATCCTAGACCAACAGTCAATGATTTGAGAATAAATTTTTCGTTTGTTGACGGATTGACTCGATTCAACTTGGAGGTTAAAGTAGATTCCCATATGTACCTCCAATAGAAAAAAAAAATTTAATTCAATAAGAATTGATGGGTCGAATATGCCAAAGTACAACTAATGAGACAGAGTTTCGGGAGTGCTGATTTATGAAATGCAGTTAGTATTTTGGGCATAACTTCCTCATATGATATCGGATTTGAGTGATTCAAATTGCATTGTAAACTATATTCATATAAGAATATTCCTTAGAAACAGGTTTTAAAAATGCATCCATTTAGGTACCCAAAAATTGAATGTCCCAACTGTGTTATTGGGTTGTCTACCCCACACCCAGTCAGTATTTTGACTATAACTTTTTCGTTTGAAATCCAAATTGAAAATTTTAAATTGCGTTAGAAACTAGATTCCAAGGGCTACGTTGGATAGAAACATATTTTAAAAATGTGTCCATATGGTCTCTCAAAACACGACTGTCCTGACTGCGTTTTCAGTGAGCCCAACAAGCCAAAATGCCAAAATAGCCAATTTTTCAGTAAAATGACGATTTAGATGAAAGTGAATGTTTTTATGGAGATAATTTCAATGTAATACATCAAATAAAAAATAAAATCAACAATCCATATGTTTTTTGAAGGTTCCGCAGTTGAGCTATGGATCCTCAAAAATTGAAAAATTTGCAAGATATGAATAAATGATTATATTCAAAATTCAAAAATTGTATTTTAGTGCTAAACGATGTATTTTTACGAATTGAATAACATATTACATACCCCTTTTGAAATTTTTGAGTCTTATGTACTCTCTCTTCAATGGCTTCCCCTCAAATCCTCTTGAATCCTTCAATAAAATCTTCATTCGCCAAGCCTCATTCCTCTTTCCAAGCTTTCTGCAAAAGACAAATTAGTAACATGTGTGGCTCTTACTGCACCACATAATCATCATCTTGAATCTTTGATTTTATTCATGAAAATAGAAGGCATAAACAAACCTACTGCTATTACATAAATTATTAACATGGTTCAGATTTGCAGAGACTTGCGGCTGACTATTACACTATAGCAATGCTACAGTGAGGTCGTCTTTGCGTCTTACTTGTCTCTGCGCCTCCATCCTTCAAAAAAAAATGCATGTATAATAAAAAAACAAATAGCTCACTACCAAAGGAAAATTTACTCAAGCAAAAAAAAAAAAGACAGTGGTTATGGTAACTCCCCGGCAGCGGCGCCAAAATGACGGGCTTTTTAATTGCATTCTAATTACTTAGAAAACAACTAAGAAGTGTACATTAATTGTCAACCCGGGGTTCGTTGAGAACTTGCGAGTTACCGTGCACTATATGTGCGAACCACAATCTCCTCTTACATTGGTTTATCTACTTGAAGTTGTAGTTCAATAACCTTACTTACAAACAATGGTATGAACAGTTACATAGTCTTGGCAAGAAACTACCAACTAAACAACTACCAAACTAAGTTGCACGGAAAGTAAATCACACGACATGAAAGTAAAACACACGACATGAAAGTAAATGCTAAAATTAAATTCACACTTGAAAGTAAATGCTAAACTAAATCAAATGCTCTTGGAAAGTAAATATTAAAGCTAATTCACACTATGCAGGAAAAGTAAATTCTAAATCTAAGTTCACAACACACTTGACAGAAAGGTAAATTGCAGAAATAAAATTTAAAAGCTATCCTTGCCAAATACAAGTTAATGTTTATGATCCAATAGAGTAAATAACATTATTGCATTAAGCTCAATGATTGTAAAATAAAACATTAAATCTCTATCTATGCATTGAAATCGAATTGCAGAAATAAAATTCACACTTCATAAGAAATCACAACTAAGCAATGAAGTACAACTACATCAACATAAAATAAATAAAATCATATTGCAAAAGAAATTATGAAACTAAGATCTAATTGAATCAAAATGAGAGTATAGCTTTATTCCATCATCAATTGGACTATTGCTCTAAGAGTCCTCCCATAGAATGGAGAAAGAACTCGTATTTATACATGATTTCTCCATAACAAATAATAAATGAGGATCCAAAATATCCTCAACAAATTCCTAAAAGTTTGGATCTCAAAACTAATCCAAGATCCTTACTAACTACATGCTATTTAGAATACCTTTGAAGTCAAATTCGAATTTAGGGATAGAGACTATAATAAAATAGTCAAAACTCATCCCAAATGTCTCTTAACAACTTTTGACTTCTTAGGTCCATCATATATTTGATAGAGATCTTCAAATCTTTGTGAATAAGCCAAATATGCACTCATATCCACCTCCATTTACCAACTTTTATTTAACATCATGATTTGAGACATATAAGAATAATAGAAATAATGGATTTATAAAAATCCATTACTCCTAATGAATATCTTTCTCCAAAGTTGGTGGTTGAAGGTAAAATTTGAATTATTGACTTTCTGTAATGCTACAGATAGAGTTTCCATAATGCTGCAGATAGAGTTTCTGTAATGCTGCAGATGGAGTTTCCGTAATGCTGCAGATAGAGTTTATGTAATGTTGCAGGTAGAGTTTCCGTAATGCTGCAGATAAAGTTTCTGTAATGCTGCAGATGGAGTTTCCGTAATGCTACAGACATAGTTTCTGTAATGCTGCAGATAGAGTTTCTGTAATGCTGCAGATAGAGTTTCTGTAATGTTGCAACAAATGTTCTGCATTGCTACAAAACTCCTTCAAATATGTTGTAGTTGATTCCAACAATTAATTCAATATTCAAAGCAAATACATAGTACACTAATTCCCTCAATGTTAGTCAAAAATCAAATGAAATACTAAGACATGTAATGGAAAAATTACTTGAGCATAAAAACCTGGATATGAGCGTAAGAAAGGATTAATGCATGAATATGGATAGAAAAAAGGAATTATAAATAAGGTGAAATGGTGGTAAAATATGCTAAATCCAAGGCCTGTCAGGACCTACTTGGTAGTGTTAAAGTTGAAAGAGATGAAAATTATGTTTTAAATTATATTGGTTGTTTACTACTATACTATTCTGCTTCAGTCCTAATTTTTTGAATTCAATTTTGCATTAAAGTATATGAAATTTTTTTTTCTCTGCATCAAACCTTAACCCTAGCAAAAATTTAACAAAATACATCCTCATTAGTTGGATATCCAGTTGTATAAACTCATATTCAGCTGATAGTGCAGTTTCTTGCTAATTCATTTTTAGTTTTTCTCAAAAATAAGTATCTATCAATAAAATATCACTCTTGACCCCTTAGAGAGTGATAGATGGTTGCTATATTTGCATCTATTCAGGTTTTAAATTTCACATATGTTCAAGTCCATAAACATGAACGCTTCTTTTGGTTGTTCAAAAATACAAGAAATGTGTAGTAGGTGTTTCTCTAATAAGCCATTTTTGTTTGATTTTCATACAATTATAGTAGTATAATTTAATTATTTATAAAAAATAGGATCACTAGAAGAAAGACAAAGCACAGAAACAATGAACACGAGAATTTATCGTGGGAAACCCAATAGGGAGAAAACCCAACAACCTTCGTATAGAGATGATCAATTATGAGAATAGAGTACAAGAATAAGAGAGAGAAAATGGAATATCTCTCCTTATGAAAACCCAAAAAATACATCTCCTTGCTACAGATGCGAACTTATCCTCTACTAATGCGAACTAGCTTGTGATGAGTAAGTGACCAAATGAGTCACTTTTCCTCTCTATTTATACACTTGCAAAACTAGATTTTTCCCTAACTGGGCCGACTTGTCTAACTGAAAGGACCAACTTGTTTTGGGGACAAATAAAATAATGTTTATTAATTATTTTCTTTGTGTAATTTATCCCCAAGGTTTAAATTGATTCTTTCAATGGTTTTACATGATTAATTACATCAATATATTCTCTCGTAGCAGATACAATAAAATACAATAAGAATGAATTCTGAAGTTTCACTAATTCCAACACTCCCTCTCAACAAGGAAGGTATTCTTGGACACGACCATCATCAGCATCACGATCATTTGCATATCATCTTGTACATCACATCTGTTTCGATCATATCTATACATACTAAAAGGTTTTCAACACAGTCTCAGTCCATCGAGAGGTGTCATAAGTCAACTTCTCCACTCAGTCCATCAGTGGATCTATACATCAGCTCAACATTTCTACATAGTCCATTGGATATTTCAACAAGCATCATCTCATCCCAATCCCTCGGGAATCAACACAGTGTGCATCTGCTCATCCCTGTCCTTCAGGAAACATGCACCAACTCAACCATTCCTTCAGTGAGTCCAAGAGTAGTGTGTGCTAGTGTGCATCATCCTCTCCATCCCATATCAATATGTCTGAGAGATATCCTCACTCTATCCTGGAGTGATCTGGAGAATTAAATGGCCTCTCCATCCTCCCATACCTGGCTGAGAACCTATATGAGTAGAGGTACAATCTTCACACAACCATCTACTACCTATCCATCTCTAATGCTGATGGGATCCTCCCATACCTGGATGAGAACCTCGACGAGCAGAGGTACAATATTCACATGAAAATCTACTACCCGTCTTTCTCTACTGCCGATGGGATCATCAAATACCTGGATGATAACTCGAACGAGTATAGGTACCTATGTGGAAACAAGATTCACAAGACCATCTACTACCTTTCTATCTCTACTGCCTATGGGATCCTCCCATACCTAGATGAGAACCTGGATGAGTAGAGGTACCTGTGTGGAAGCAAGGTAAACATCTGTCTTCATTCCATATTTCCCTCTCAAGGAGGGACACATTCCAAGTCTTCCACGAAATTATTCAAACTTTATCCTGGGAAGAGGCTTGGTAAGAAAATATGCAATCTATTGATATGTCGGAACTTATTGTAACTCGGCCACACCTTTCTGCACCATATCACGAATGTAGTGATACAAAATCTCAATATGCATCTACTTTTCATGGAATATAAGATTCGCTAACATCTTTATACATCTCTGGTTATCACAGTGAATCATAGTTAGATCTGGAATTTGGCCAAACAATCCTGCAAGGATTTTCTAAAGCAATATATCTTCCCGATCTGCTGTACTAGTAGCCATATACTCGGCCTCTATAGTGCTAAGTGTTATTGAGGTCTGCTTCCTGCTGCACCAGGAAATAACCGCAGAAAGAAAGCTGAAAAAACACCCGGAGGTGCTCTTCCCATCTGTAGCACATATGGCCCAATCTAAGTCTAAAAAAATTTGCAATCTCAAGTCACATTCTGAATCATATCTCATGCCATATCCCACAGTGCCACACAAGTACCTAAGCACATGTTTTGCAGTAACCCAGTCAATCTGTCTCGATTTGCAAATGAATTGGCTGATATCATTCACAACAAAACATATATTTGGTATGGTGTTGGTTAGGTACATCAAATATCCAATTAGTTTGTGATACATAGTGGGATCAATCAAACCTAAATTTAAAGCAGAGTCCCTTAGCTTCTTCATATTTCCATCCATTAGTTTTTCCATGGACTTGTAGTCCAACATTCCGAATCTCTTCAGAATATCAATGGTGTATTTTCCTTGACTTAGGAAAATATCCTTATGCGTCTACCATACTTCCAATCCCAAGAAGTAATGCATCAATCCAAGATCCTTCATTTCAAACTCAGATGCAAGCTTCTTCTTAAAACATACAATCAGTTTCTCATTCCCGGTGAGAAATAGATCATCAACATAGAGTACCAAAATCAATGGCTCATCATCCACAACCTTGTAGTAAGGGTTGGGGTCCGCATCACTCTTGGTGAATCCAAAGCTCACCAAGTATCTGTTTATCCATCCATACCAGGTATGAGGTGTCTGCTTGAGTCCATATAGGGCCTTTTTCAAACTGCATATACGAGACTCCTTTCCATGGACAACAAACCCTTATGGTTGTTCAATATATAATTCTTCCTCGATAAAACCATTGAGGAAGGTGGTATTGACATCCAGCTGATGCAAATTCCATCCCATAACTGAAGCTATAGAAATGATCATCCTGATGGAAGTATATCGAGCCATAGGAGCAAATGTCTCATCATAATCAACTCCCTCTTTCGGAGAGAATCCTCTGGCCACAAATCTAGCCTTGTGTTTTTCAAGAATGCCATCTTCTCTATGCTTGATTTTGTAAAGCCACTTGGAAGTCACTACTAAATCCCCCTCAGGTCTTGGTACAACCTCTCACACATCATTCTTCATGATGGATTTATATTCTTCCATCATGGCATCCTTCCAAACTTGGTGCCTGGATGCTTCTTCGTAGGTGCTAGGTTCTGAGTCAATGATGTGACTCATCAATGCTACATAACTCAAGAACCTATGAGATCTATTACTTTCTAGAAAAGTACCATGTGGAGCTTCATGCCCCTCTACATCCTGCAATGTTTGTTGTGCCCATCTAGGCCTCTTCTGGCCTATCGCAATATATGTGGGAGAATCAACTGGCTCAACTAGATAAATGGTCTCAATCGGTTCATCCTTCTCTGCTAGCTCCCTCTGAACTACTGGAGGGGGAGATTATATCATCTCCTTTGGTTCTAGTATCTCCTCATCATCGATCTCCATTTTAGATCCTCTTCCTTTCCTGATAGCCATCTCTTCTTCAGAGGAAACTTCCTTCCTGACTTCAATCTGCCTCGATCTTGGAATGTAAATTATTTAGGCCTTTGAAGACTCATTGTATCCAATGAAATTTTCCTTATTTCCTGAAGTTTCTAACTTAGTCCTCTTCTCGTTGGGAACATGAATGTAGACTAGACATCCAAAATACGAAGGTGGCCCACTTCTGGTTTCACTCCTATGAAAGCTTATTCCAGAGTCATGTTCTTCAATATTTTATGAGGGCATCTGTTTTGTACATATACAATTGTTCTATATGTTTCTTCCCACGAGAACATCAATAGACTCTAATCATGTATCATGGCTTTGGCTGCCTCCACAATTTTCCTATTCTTTCTTTCCGCAACCTCATTTTGTTGAGGGTTGTAGGGAACGGTGAGCTCCCTCTTAATTCCCACTTCCTTGCGGAAATCATTGAAATATGTAGAGGTACATTCTCCACCATTATCTGATATTAAGATATTAGTCCCATTTCCCGAAAAATTCTTGACTTGTGCTTTGAATTCTTTGAATTTGTTGAGCACTTCCTCAGATTCCTTGGTCTTCAGAAAATATATCCAAGTCTTCCGTGATTAGTCATAAATAAATGTTACATAATAATTATAGCCACCCAGTGAAGCAATAGTCATGAGTCTGCACAAGTCCGTGTACAAGATCCAAAATTCCATTAGATATGCTCTCACTATTCAAGAAGGATCCCTTGGAATTCTTTCCAAGTGCACATCTGATGGGTCCACAATATAGGTATCAAGTGAATTTCCTTTTACCATTAGGGAGCAATAAACGAAGCCAAAATCACCCCTTTGTGTAGGATAGGATGTGATTTGATTGACTATGAAATAATGTTGGTTAAGTAGTAATATTTTCTATGTTTAGCATGTTTTTAATCAGCTAATCAAGTCAATGAGAACCATGTGCGAATAATTTCAAGTCCAAAGATAATTATGAAGATCGGAAAGTCAAGCTCCAGTTAACATCTAGAAGAAGGAATCGAAGATCATTTTTTCTTGATTTCTAGGGACGAGTCTAAAATAGATTGATCTCGTGATTCCCAATGTAGGGACTGGGGTTGAAAATATGTAATAAGTAGATGCACATGGATAGCATGGGGCCTAAGGACTTTTTGGTTATTTTCTGTTTTTCAGACATTGTTACACAACACTCAAGTTTTACGATTAATATGGATTTTACAGTAGTCTAATAAAGAAACAACGTTTTATATCAACTATGAGTTTATAAGTTTAAATTATCTCCTGTAATAGGATTGAGGTTCCCTTGATTGCATAGAATAGGATTTATGTGTTGTATTTCCATTTCGATTCATGCATTCTGTGGTTTATGATCAAGCAAGTACTCATGGATTATTCAGGGCATTATTTATTATATCGAATTTATTTATAGACATGATTGATTTATCTGTAGCTCTGTGCAATAGTATGTGTAGTTTTAATATATGGCATTTGTAGTCATGTAGGTGAATTCTGTAAAGTTGGCTTACAGATTCACACTCTTATGCCCCAAACAGTTTTCTTTATTAGAATATATTTATGCTTCTCTTACAATGTATTTTTTTTATTTCAGTAGAATAGATTCTTGTTTTTAATAGATAGATGTATGCTTTTGATTTCATTAGATTGGATTTATGCTTTCAATAAATAGATGTCTACTTTTGATTTCATTAGATTAGATTTATACTTTCAATAAATTGATGTCTACTTTTTATTTCAATAGAATAGATTCATGCTTTTAATAAATATATGTATGTTTTTTATTTGAGTAGAATAGATTCATGCTTCTAATAAATAGATGTATGTTTTTTATTTCAGAAGAAGAGATTCGTGCTTTTGATAGATAGATGTATGTTTTGATTTCATTAGAGTAGATTCATGCTTTCATCCCTTAGACGTATTCTTTCATCAAAATAGGTTTATGCTTTCATAACATAGAAGATTCATATATTTCATTCCCAAATCCGGTCATTCTAAATTAGGATTCTCTTTTCAGTGCACATATAGTGCCGAGTACCTATGAATTTTGTATGATCCCTGGTCGATATTTAAAGGGAGGTTCTTGAATTCAGACCTATAAAAAGGTAAGCATTTTTGAATTTCCACCAACATCCTCAACATATTCCATCATGGTATACATGAAGCACTTGTAGACCTGTCACTATATTTCTTAAAGATGGAATATATTTATAGTTTAGATGAGCTAATATTCTGTGTCATAGCTCACCCATGTTGGTAGAATCATGAACTAATGCTTGAGCTGGTGGAGTGCTCAATCGTTAAAATCTCTCATCTCTGACACCAATTATCTTTGTTGTATTTATGATTGAGTCATTGCACCAAGAAAAGACTTCCCCATATGAAAATGCAAATTTATATCCCTTTTCCTCCAAAGCATATATGGAGAGAAGAATTATTTTCATACTAGGTACATAAATCACATCACTCAAGTATAATGTGTCACTAGACTCTAACTGAAGGGAGGTATCCCCAAATCCCTTCACAGTGTAATTATTATCATCCCCAAGTACAACACAGAGATGTGATTCTTTCTCAACTATTTCTGATAAATTTTCTTTATAACCAATCATGTGCCTAGAAGCACCATTATATATTAGCCATGTATCACTAGCGGTGGGAACAATACATAATAAGGTTTATATGAAGAAGAATTATGTTTGATCTTAATTCATTTGCTTCTTATGATGATGGTCTTCTTCTACATCAACAGTTGAGGCTTCATGCTTACTTTTGTTTGATATTGGACAATTGATGGCATAATGTCCATAGGTTTCGCACCTGAAGCATTGTATATGTGAGAGATCCTTCTTCTTTCTATTCTGATATGGAGGAAGGATTGATATCCTACCCTGGTTCTTGTGATTGTGAAGATTTCTTCCTTTTCCCTTTCCTTTATTGGCATGGGCCATGAATGCTTGACTCGCATCAGGTTGAGTGCTATGAAGTTTATGTTAAATTTTGAGCATTAATTCACAATACTCTAGGATCTTTACTAAGAGAATAACATGTACAGTATATCAATGCATATCAATCATAACAAGCATGTCAATCATCACAAGAAGCAAAATCATGAGAGACAATAGACACACAGAGTTTCTGTGGGGAAAACCCTAAGGTGAAAAACCCCACAACTTCCTCAGAGATGGATAGAGCAATAGCACAACCAAAGTACAAGAGATAGACTCCTCTTAGCAGTTGATCCTCCTCCTCATATGTGCACCACTTTTCGAGTGAAGGAAGTGTGAGTTCTGAAGTGATCCAAATAGAGATCTCCCGATCTCTATTTATACTTGTCCTGTTTGCCCAATAAAATTATGGGGCCGACTTGTCTAGCTAGGTACAATAACTTCATATTACATTATATCGGGCCGACCCCTTACAAGGTGGTCTAATAACCCATCGGCAAGTTAACATACTTGCGACACTTGTCAATACAAATGACGACACTTCCATATAGAGGAATAATACATCTCTATAGGAGTACAATAAATATATAAATGAAATACATTCTGAAGTTACATATACATCAACACTCCCTCTTAACTAGGAAGGTATTTCTCGACACAAATCATCTAGCACAAGTCTTCTTCTCTGGATCATCATCAGCAAATCATCATCCTCGAATTATCGTCACTGCTGTTGCTATCTCGATCAATCTCCGAATCTACTCGTCATAGGAAGTTCTACAGAGCCAATCCTTTTTCATACTGGATGTAGGCCCACAACCCGTAGATCTTCATCATCAGTGGCCATACTGTGGAACCTAGGACTGATTACGTGCGTCAACAAAACCTAGCGCAGAATATAGGTTCTTTTACATGTTGACCTTCACAAAACCTACTCAGAGCATCCCAGGGTGTTACGAGCAAACCACTCTACCTGTCTGGATCTCGATAGAGCATCCCAGGCTGTTACAAGCACACCGCTCTACCTGTCCGGATTTTAAAGGATCTTTTCTATGTGAACTTTCACAAAACCTACTCAGAGCATCCCAGGATGTTACGAGCACACCACTCTACCTGTCTGGATCTCGATAGAGAATCCCGGGATGTTACGAGCACACTGCTCTACTTGTCCGGATTTTAAAGGATCTTTTCTATGCGAAACTGTAGCAAAACCTACTCAGAGCATCCCATGATGTTACGAGCACACTGCTCTGTAATGTCCCCTCCCATCATACCAGCATGATAGAGAGAACGTGATGCTAAAGCTGGGCATCTAGCCCCATGAACTTATTAAATAAGCATTCACATAATATAAAAAGACATATGGAAATGTATAATTATAAGAAAACACAACAGAAGTAATTTCAATTACACATCCATCATACATTCAAGATATTCATCAAATAAATAATTGCAAAGTTAACACAAGAGAATACTTATCTTATAACAAAGTAGTCCCAAGCAACTGGCTATGCAACTGCAACATTCCACCCAACCATAGGCCAGTTGTGATCATCAATATCTCAACACACTGCCACCCCCGAGATGGGCATGATCTCTACAAGGAATTAGGGAACAATAGACTCACACATAGCCCAAAGATACACCAAATCAACCAAGCCAAGCTACAGTTGGGTTTATCAGGCTGTTAGGCAATGGAAGGAAGAATTGCTAAGCTAGTGGGATCATCCATAGAGATATGGGCACCCTCTGCAAGATCTATCTAGCTTGGTCCCCACAATACCTACACACCTGGCACAAGGAATTATTCCCTTCACTAATACACAGTCCCTCAGGCCATACCTTCCATTCTAGTGTTCTTCAAGGTGTGCATAGAAGAGCAACCAGCCCTTTTGATACTCTTGAGAGGTTACCTCCTCACTAGGTTTATCAAGCCAATTCTGGTCCACTTCCACTCCTAATTCTTGCTCATAATTTCCAACCAACACAGGGATGCACCCTACAACAAAACACAAGTGCTAAAAAACGTGGGCAACCAAAACGAACTGGTGGATGGGGAATAAACCCTGGGAGAGAAAATTCATTTTCAGAAAACGTTTTTCTGCATTTCAGGGGCAAAAACGACCTCTATAAACCCCCAAAACGTGACTCCCTTTCTCCTAGCCACTGTGTAACACAAAAACGAGCTCCTAGCTATGGAAAAATGCAGGAAATTGGTAAAAAACGTGATGGGGAAAGACCGGCTAGCTCAGACTGCGTGAGGGAGGAAAAACTATGGGTTCAGAATGGCTTTGGGCACCATTTCGTGGGTGTTTTCTTGCCCCATAAGCAAAAGTACGTTTTTCCAGGTTGATGGCTTGCCCATGCACGAAATTGGATGCCATACCTCTTCATTCCCAAGGCATTAACTGCCTCAACCAATTTCTGGAAGAATTAAATGATTGGGTGCATAAGTCAAAATGGGTAGTTGAGGGTTTATTCATTGACATCTGGCTTATCACCATTGGCTCAAGGGTTTAAATAATTTCCCTCCCTATTCCTTGTAGAATCATGCCCCATCTCTTTGTTGCATTGCATAGCCAGTTGTGGGTTTTTCATTAAAATTCGTATTTACATGATGTCTTAATTTACATTGTGCGGGTTTTTCATTAAAATTCATATTTACATGATGTCTTAATTTACATTGTGCCTATCTAGCACAAGAACCATAGGCATCTATTTTTTTTAATTGCCGATACATAAAACGCTAAATCAGTGATGGGGCCTTGGCCTTGAGCTCCTCACCATGATTAAATAACAATATTTACATCATTTACGATTTAATGCAAAGGGGGTCAAAATGGGGACATTACTCGCTCTACCTGTCTGGATCTTGATAGAGAAACCCAGGATGTTACGAGCACACCGCTCTACCTGTCCGATTTTTAAAGGGTCTTTTCTATGCTACCTGCACAACCTGTCCACGACCATAGAGTATCAAACTGATACTCACCATACATCATCCCGATGTACATCATCACATGATCAACCTGATCATCATCATACCATCAACCTGATGCGTATCATCTGGAGCAACATCCTGAAGCTCGTCATCTGTGATCATCCTGATCATCATCGTAGCATCAACCTGATGCATATTATCTGGAGCAACATCCTGAAGCTCATCATCTGTGATCATCCTGATCAAACGGTATATCCATATGATGCATACAAAGTATCTACCTCATACATATCATCATACATGATCTACCTGATCATACGAATGCATCCATCTGATATACATAATGCATCCACCTGATACACATAATGCATCCACCTGATACATACATTGATCTACCTGATCATACAAGTATCCACCTGATACATATACAAATACATGATATACCTGATCATACAAGTATCTACCTGATACATATACAAATACATGATCTACCTGATCTTATCCAGCATCCAACATGATGCGTACATACATACATATAAATGATCCAACTGATCATATAGAGCAGAAACTAGAACCTCATCCTAATGCTCATCATCCAGGGCTTACATCCATAGCCATGTGAAGGGTCCTCCTTCCACCATGCTTGGAATGGCTTCAGCAAATGTGTCCATCACTTCCTCCTCGAAGTGTTGTCGATCTGAAGAACGCCAAGCCTCTCTCTGAAGTACTCGAACTTCACTCTGGCTAGTGGCTTCGTCAGCACATCTGCAATCTGCTCATCCATCGCAACATACAGGAGTTTCACTACTCCTCTCTGCACCATATCCCTAATATAGTGATATTTGATCTCAATGTGCTTCGACTTGTCGTGGAACACCGGGTTCTGAGACAGCTTCACACAACTGTGGTTATCACAAAAGATACCAGTAGTCTCCAGTGGAAGATCAAATAACTCTGACAGTAGCTTCCGAAGCCATACTGCCTCACAACTAGCCGAACAAGATGCAACATACTCTGCCTCGGCTGTACTCAGTGCTATGCAAGACTGCTTCCTGCTAAACCAAGAGATCACACCTGATCCCATACTGAAACAACACCCAGATGTGCTCTTCCTATCTGCAGCACTGCCTGCTCAATCTAAATCAACATAACCCTGTAGGTTAAACTTTTGAATCACTTCATACTTGAGCCCATAATCAATTGTACCCTTCAAGTACCTCAGAATATGCTTTACAGCAACCAGGTGAACACTCCTTAGATCCGTCAGGAACTGGCTCAATGTGTTCACCGCAAAGCAAATATCTGGTCTCATGTTCGTCAGGTACATCAAGGACCCAATCATCTGACGATACATAGAGACATCAACCGACTCAGATGAAGCATCACATAGAAGCTTCAGGTTTGATGCCATAGGTGTGGCCATGGCCTTGCAATCCATCATCCCGAACCTCTTCAGGATATCTACTGTATAATTCCCTTGTCCAAGGAAGATCCCATCTGCACTCTGCCACACCTCCATACCTAGAAAATAGTGCACCATCCCCAAGTCCTTCATATCGAACTCGGCAGCAAGCTTCCTCTTTGTATCGGCAATCAATCTGTCATCTCTTGTTACAAACAGGTCATCCACATACAGGAGTAGAATCACAGGATTTCCTTCCTCAACCTTGTAGTAAAGGTTGGAATCTGCTTTACTCTTGGTAAAGCCCAAACTAGATAGAAAACTGTCCATCCTACCATACCAAGTTCTAGGATCTTGTTTTAAGCCATACAAGGCTTTTTTCAATCTGCACACATATGACTCCCTGTCATGTGTTTCAAAAACGAGTGGCTGCTCCACATACACTTCCTCTTCAACTACGCCATTCAAGAAGGTTGTCTTGACATCCATCTGGTGTATCTTCCATTTCATCGTTGCAGCCAGAGCAAGTACTGTTCTGATGGAAGTGTACCTGGCTATAGGGGAAAAATTTTCTTCATAATCTATTCCCTCGTTCTAAGAGAAGCCACGAGCTACGAACCTGGCCTTGTATTTCTCTATGTTTCCATCTGCAGCATGCTTGATCTTGTAGATCAATTTGGAAGTCACAACAGACTTCCCTTCAAGTCTTGGGACAACATCCCAAACATCATTCTTCATTATTGATTGGTATTCTTCGATCATGGCATCCTTCCATTCTTTCTTTTCCGCTGCTTGTTCTTAATTGGAAGGTTCTTTGTTCATGATATCACAAAGTAAAGAAACATAGCTGGTATGTGATCTGGTTCTCTTCTTTGCTCTGTGTTCTTCTTCTGGAATGCCATATATTTCTGCATCTTGAATGAGCTCTCTAGCCCATGCAGGTTTTCTCTTGTGAGATTTATTCTCACGGGGTGGATCTACTGGTTGTTGCGGATCTTCAATTTCACGATCAACATCTGGAATTGCTTCAGTCATGGTAGTGTCTTGAAATCTAGTTTCCTTAGGTTCTTCATAAACTTCAACAAGTGTCTTCCTTGATTTGATGAATGCTGAGTTTTCATCAAATGTTACGTCCCTGCTGACATCAATCTTCTTGAACCTTGGAAAGTATATTCTGTAACCCTTCGAGCTTTCACTGTAACCCACAAAGATACCCTTCTTTCCTGAAGGATCTAGCTTAGTCCTCTTTTCCTTTGGGACATGAGTGTATACTGGACAACCAAATATTCTGAGATGGATGAATTCAGGTTTCTTACCAGAGAATACCTCTTCTGGTGTCTTGCTGTACAATATCTTGTGGGGAGTTCTTTTCTGCACATATACAGCTGTCCTAGCTGCTTCTGCCCATAGATGCATAGGTAGATCCTGGTCATGCAGCATTGCCCGTGCTGCTTCCATGATTGTTTGATTCTTCCTTTCTGCAACTCCATTTTGTTGTGGATTGTAGGGAGCAGTCAACTCCCTCTTAATCCCTGAATCACTGCATAGCTTCTTGAAGTCACCTGAAGTGAATTCTCCGCCATTGTCTGATATGAATGTCTTTATTTTCTTATCAGTTTGATTTTCCATCAAGGCTTTGAATTCCTTGAACTTGTCAAGCACTTCATCTTTGTTCTTCAATAAATAAACCCAAGTCTTCCTGGAGAAGTCATCAATGAAAGAGACATAGTAAACATACCCACTCAAAGAACTTGATGACATCGGACTGCATACATCGGAGTGGATAATTTCCAAGATTCCTTTTGATTTGCTTTCACTGCTTAGAAATGCCTTCTTTATGTTCTTTCCTTTTGCACATCCTTTGCAAACACCTTCATGCTTGGTCTTGATTTCAGGAAGACCTTCTACAGCCTTACTTGCAATTGGTAATGCTCTGTAGTGCATATGTGCAAGTCTTCTATGCCAAAGTTCACTTGGCTCCATGGAATCATGCACCATGGCATGTTCAGGTTGTCCCTTCAATTTATACAATCCTCCCTCTTGCCCTCCAATCACCACTGCATCATCAATAGTTTTACCCTTTGGCCACATTAGGACTTAGCCATCTACAAATGCAACCCTCATACCTTTTGCATCTAATGCAGACATGGAGAGTAGATTCTTCTTGATCCCAGGTACAAATAGCACATCTTTCATCTTTAAGGACTTTCCAAATTCTAGGTTGTAGGAGGCTTCCCCACTTCCTTTGATAGGGTATTGATAATCATCCCCAAGTTTCACCTTATGGGGTGATTCATGTTCAGATAGATTTACAAAAGATTCTTTAAACCCAGTCATGTGTTTGGAAGCCCCACTGTCAATTAACCAATCATTACAACCATGACAGATAGTACCTGTGAGAGCAGAGATTAGAACATACTCTTCTTCGCTTGATGATTCATCATCATCACTTTCTCCTCTAGCTTTCTTCCTGGGAGGTTCATCATCCTCAGTAGCATGAGCATGATATCTTCTTTTGTTATTCTTCTTCTTCTTGTTGAAGTTGTTGTCTTTCTCCTTCTTGGGACAGTTTGAAGCAAAGTGTCCCATTTCATTATATTTGAAACATCGAACATGAGATAGATCTTTCTTCTTGTGATAAGGGTGAGAATGTTTCTTGTTTTGAGATTTCTCCCTCTTAAACTTGCTTCCCTTAGTGTGAGTTGTGACAGCTTGATCTTCATTCCCCATCTTTTCTTCTCATACCACAAGCCTAGCTTCTTCTTGAGAGAATTCCTCCCACAATCTACTAAAAGAGATCAATTTCTTTCTTGCACAAATTCCTTGAATAAAGGAGTCCCATGACCTAGGTAGGCTTTTCAAAGTGGTCATAACAACTTCACCATTGTCCACTACTTCATCCACAGCTTCAATTTGTTCCTTGATCTGAGAGACCTTGGAGAAGTAAGATTGAATGGTCTCTCCATTCAACATCTTGACTCCTTTCAATTGATCCTGCAGAGTCATCTTCTGATTTATGTTCTTCCCTTCAAATAACTTGGTCAAGGAGTCAAACATCTCCTTAGGTGTCTTTAGAGATGACACATGTGGTATGAGATAGTCTTTGATAGAATCAGCAATGATTCTCTTTGCCTTGACCAAGTTCTTCTTATGCAATACCTTAGCCTCTTCATCCTCTGGGATAGGGACCTCAGAGCTGATGTAGGAGTCCAATTCATTTTCTTCCAGGATTAACCCAATCCTATACTTCTAGGCTCGGAATTTATCAGCCCCTTCAAGCTTATCCTCAAGCTTGGTGTGGTGAGACATTTTAAAGAGAACTTCAAATGGAAATAGAAGAGATTTAGGTCTTACCACTTGTTTTGTTGAAAACTGGATCTAGTCCTGGATTAGGGTTTGTCGGAAAAACCCCCAAAAATTCAAAATGTGAATTTCAACTTTCTGAAAGGATAGAAAGATGCGCCTTGATGAGTTGATCAGCTTGGTGAATTCAGAATTTGAGATCTGCAAAGTTTCACTCTTCAAAAATGCCTTTTAGTCTTCCCAGATTCACTAGGGAGGACCCTGAATTAGGGTTTGCGTTTCCCGGAGATTTACCCAGCCAAAAATCTCTATCCAAAGCTCTAAACTTCGAGTTTTCCAAGAAGCTTCCAGCTATGTCTTCAGATTTCAGAAATTCCTATTTTTGTGGAAACCCTAAGTTTTAGGGCCAAATCTGAAAATGCTCAGAATTGAATTCTGATTGGACAGATAGATTCTCCTTAATGAGTAGAGTCAATATACTATACTGCTTTTCCAAAATCTATGGAGAGAAACCCAATAAGCAATCAACCCTAGTTTCTATCACTACACAATGTCTTCTTCTCAGGTTAGCTCTGATACCATGTTAAATTTTGAGCATTAATTCACAATACTCTAGGATCTTTATTGAGAGAATAACATGTACAGTATATCAATGCATATCAATCATAACAAGCATGTCAATCATCACAAGAAGCAAAAACATGAGAGACAATAGACACACAGAGTTTCCATGGGGAAAACCCTAAGGTGAAAAACCCCACAACTTCCTCAAAGATGGATAGAGCAATAGCACAACCAAAGTACAAGAGATAGACTCCTCTTAGCAGCTGATCCTCCTCCTCATATGTGCGCCACTTTTCGAGTGAAGGAAGTGTGAGTTCTGAAGTGATCCAAATAGAGATCTCCCGATCTCTATTTATACTTGTCCTGTTTGCCCAATAACCTTATCGGGCCGACTTGTCTAGCTAGGTACAATAACTTCATATTACATTATATCGGTCCAACCCCTTACAAGGTGGTCTAATAACCCATCGGAAAGTTAACATACTTGCGACACTTGTCAATACAAATTACGACACTTCCATATAGAGGAATAATACATCTCTATAGGAGTACAATACATATATAAATGAAATACATTCCGAAGTTACATATACATCAACGGTTTATGTCTTGTTACAATCCTCGTCTCTTCGTGAGTACAATCTGCCCATGACCTATCAAATTTGGGAAACTTGGTTTGACCGCTTATGCTTTGAATGAATGACTCGCAAGTTGGTGGAATACCATTTAGAGTAGTAATGGAAAGCTCCTTATCATCAAGGTGTTTTCCACTAGAACTTAGCTTGTCCCTTAGTTCTATGATCCTCATGAAGTATGAAGCAATTGATTATGAATTGGACATCTTCATATCCCATAGTTGGTTCCTCAATGTGAGAGTCACATTGATGCTACTATGCTCAAATAGATTCTTTAGGGTTTTGAACATTTTTCTATCTGTCTTCTTCTGAGATATTTGAGGAACCAAATGGTCTTTAATTGAGTCCAACAAGATTCTTCTTTCTTTGGCATCATTCTTCCTCCAATGAGACTTGTCTTCCTCAACTTTTGGTTCTAGAACCTTATCATTTACAAAATTCAAGAGTTCATTCTATTCTAATATGAGAAGAGCCCTAGAATTCCAAGAGATAAAATTGGAAGCCCCATCTAGATGATCTTCAACCTTCATTCCAATCATCTTGACTACAGATCTGGACCAAACACCCTAGCAAGAGCTAGGTTAGAAATGAAGTTTGGATTCTTGAGAAAATGAATCCACAGATGGATGCACCCTATCAAGGCGAGTTGAATAGAGGTAAGATCGAACCAATTATGTGGGATAAGCACCAGAAAACTTGAAACCCTAATTTCTACTGCAGCTGCATAATTAGGTCAAAAAATGAAACTTTTCAGAATTGAAAAATTCCTTCACCAATAGATGCACCTTCCCTAGAGAAAAGCTTTCAATGCTCTTTTCCAGCCAAGGTGATGAGGGAAGGCCTCAGAATGTGAAACCCTAACTTATGGAAATGTCTTCTTCTAGTACTTCTATGATACCATGTTAGGTTTTCATACAATTATAGCAATATAATTTAATTGCATATAAACAATAGGATTACTAGAAGAAAGAAAAAGCACAGAAACAATGAACATGAGAATTTATCCTAGGAAACTCAATAGGGAGAAAAACTAGCAACTCAATTCTGATAATAGAGTACAAGAATAAGAGAGATAAAATGGAATACCTCTCCAAGTGAAAACCACAAAATACTTCACCTTGTTGTAGATGTGAACTTCTCCTCTACTAGTGCGAACTAGATTGTGATGAGTGAGTGACCAAATGAGGCACTTGTCCTCTCTAATTATACACTTGAAAAACTGGCGTTTTCCCTAACTTGACCGACTTGTCTAACTAATAGGGATGACTTCTCCTGGGGACAAATAAAATAATATTTATTAATTATTTTATGTGTGTAATTTATCCCCAAGGTTTACATTGATTCTATCAAGGTTTTTACATGATTAATTACATCAATATATTCTCTCCTAGGAGGTACAATAAAATACAATAAGAATGACTTCCATTATACAATAACAATTTTCCATTATCCATTCAATTTTTTTTCATATTGATAATATTTTAGTCTATGCCTTATGAATGGTTTGTTAACTCCTAGAGTATCTGTATCTATCATCATCTAATCCAAATGAATATCCTTGACCACTTTCAATTGATGGAATTATTACTCATTGTGACATTGATTCTACTTAAATTGCTAGTCACGTGCTTCTCAAGTTAGAGGTCAATAAATGCAATAGGTAAGGCAATGTTAGAATGGCTTTTAGCCTCATCAAATTGTTCCAAGAAGGGAATCAACTATCACAACTATTATAGGTCATGAGTCAACAATAGAAATGGATTATTATTGATGGTTGTTTTGGTTGGTTACAAGATGGTTTAATAATATGGTTGGAAAGACCAATTGGAAGAGGATTTGTCATTTCAAATCCAAGGGTGGCAACTAGGAAATAAATCTTCCCACAATAGAGTGGTGATGCATTAATTAATTTAATTGTCATTATATGTAGTAGATACATTTAGATTAAGTAAATGAAGTAATAAATAACTCAACATGATATACAGTGTTTTGTTTGCATGAGACTGTATTCCAACTCTCCAATGGGACTTGATATTTATTAGAACTTAGAAGCAAATAGAGCATGATCAAATAATGACTTGAACTGGTTATTTTATTTCATATTCTATTGTGTATTACTATAATATATACCACAAAATTTATTTCAATTTAATATGCCCATCATAAAACCATTGTGAAGGCCCCAACTTAAATTTCAGCTCATTGCACATACAATTATCTAGCATTAAAGTATAGCAACTTAGTTAAGATAAGATAAGATAAATTTATTAATGTCAAGCTAGTGACCACAAAAGTAAGTCGCGGATTAAAAGAGTATATCTAGAGAATATATGTAGTATAAATACAAAGTGGGAGTGTCAAAGCAAATCCAAGATCAATGCTAAGAGTATAAAAACATAAAGAAAATCCTAGAGTAGATTAAATTGAAGCAATTTCCTTGGGGGAATATTTAAGATACCAATATGGAAATCTAGTTGAATCAATATTACTTGGATTTAAATTTTACGTATTAACATGATGTTGCATGAAATGGATAAACTCAGATATGCAACACTATGAAGTTTTAGACTTATATGTAGTGCTAATGGTGGTGCATGCACTAACTCTCTACATTATGTGCACAATGAATTAAGGATGAGTCTAAATCACTGTAGTGTGAGGAAAGAGAACCAACTGGACTCTAGACTCTGGAGATCAATTTCAAATATCCTTGAAGGATTTGTTTTATTACTGAGTTTACAAACTTATGCCATTCTGTAATCTTTATTTTATGTAAATAAAATTTTGTCCTCAGACAAGATAATCGTTAAGCTACTATTAATTTAAAAAGGCTATGGAGGAACCATGACATTAGGTGTCCTTCTTATGTTTGAAATTGGAGATGGATGTTACAACATGTGTTGATCCATGTATGAACAAAGATATCAAATCGCGTCCCATGTGCCCTTAACCAGATACAAAAACAAAAAGCATGGCAGTTGACATGCAATGTTGCTGCAAATCCTTCACAAAATATAGTGGAACTTGAATTAATATTACACCACAAGTTAATTTGTGTGTCTTGTGAGCACGTCAACTAAGAGTTTTATTTGCTCAATTTGATACATCGATCAGTTAATGGCAGTGCACTTCTTATTGACTATTTTTGTGCAATCTGATGTGGTTGATTTAATTGCTTCTAAATTGAGTGTAGCCACAACCAATCATAATTTGACTGTTCATGTGTGGTGTGGATGTTTTAAGAACAGAGGCCAATGGATTCTCCTCAACCAAAAGATTGGGGTTACCCGATTCATGTCAAGTGGTGATGAAATTGTTTTTTCAATTTCCTACTCAAAATTGTTGCTTCAATTTCCTCCTCAATGGGCCCCCAACAATGTTGGACAATTGTGCAACCACAACCAAAGATTCACTTATATGTGTTTCTGTTAATAACTCAATTCATTATAGATGAGGAAGCTTATCCAATGTCTCGTGACTCTATGGAAAACTGATAACCCAAAAAACTGTTTGGTATGTTTGATGTTTGGTTGTTTGTTAGTTTTTATGTTGTTTGTGACTATAACCGGGGCTCTGAGGCATGTACTGAAAATATCTAGGAGGTTAAACAAACCTTGGTGACCTCTCAACACACATGTAATCTAGTTTTGTGTGTATAGATATAATGTTCTTCTCACTCTTACAAACATAAAAAAATATTGATACAAAAATAGATACGCCGTATGAATAACCTTTCCATTAGGGTTTTAGATTTAGCAAGGTGAAATCTCCTTCTGTTGCAGTTTGAGGACATGCATTTATGCTGGTGTGTCCATCCATAGAAATCACAAACACATATAGCTCAGATATAGCGCCCAAAAAAAGCTTTTCTTGGGAAGAGTTGATGAAATAGAGTTCAAGAAGGAAACATATGAAGATAATCATACCAGCTACACCTATTTTATCAACAAGCTTTTCTACCAATTTTGAAATTCTATTCCTTCTTGAGTCCTCAACCTCCTATGACAACACTGCATGCACTACTCAAGTCTAGTTATTCAGCATCCTATGATGTTTGTTTCAACCAAATTGACTTCCCACTAGGCTCTGCAATTCAAGTAGTAAACATAATCATGATGTAAGTAGAATAACATCCGTGTTGTAACTTTTAAGCCTCCGAAACCAGTCACAAAATACAAAAAAAATGTAACCATCTAGAGATCCATAGAGGGTATTACTTCAGTAAAAAATAAAAAATCACTAACAGTACCATTAATAATGCACATAAAGAATGCAACTTGTGACCAAGTTTAAGCAGGCTAGATTATCTACATCAAAGAATTTATCCCTGGTAGAACAGTTGAATATGTGTCTTTCAGATGCATTGTAAATGACAAAGAGTGAAAATCATGTATTTATATGCAAATAAGATGTGTTTCATTCACCCCATGAATATGCATAAAGAAACAATTCCGCATCTAAGTTTTAGACATCAATGGTTGAAATTGGAGCTACATCCACATTTGACTTGTCTAATGAAAACAAAAATGGGAATGAAGTTGGCCTAATGCTCATCATGTAGGGACCTGATCCAACTTAGCAAACAACATAGAGAGCATTTCCAACATAGATTGGAATGAAGGAAAGGATAAGTGAAGTTAACAAAAAGAAAAGACAAGTTATGTTTCAAAATACTTTCCAAATCTATATTCACAAGTCCCAAAGTATTATTACTTTTCCAAATTCAATACCATATAATTGTACACAACAATTTCCGGGGGTTAGAACATCAATTAAGAATCAAGAGAGTATTAAAATATAAAAAATGCAATGGAATGAATTATTTCTATAAGAGTAACAAGTAACATTTTGATGATTACTCAAAATTGTGTTATCATGAATGAGAAAATCATTATTAGTGTTAAATCCTTGATGGGGGATATTTGATGCCATAAGGCTAATCACTTGAAAACCCTAAATAATTCAATGGATAAACAAAGTAAAGAAACTAAATCAAGTTCCATAGCATTTTAAATGTTAAATAATGATGGTCACCTAGTTGAGAGTCTTCTGGTATAAATCCACCACCCAAGGTGAGCACATTCTCTTGTCGAGTTCATGTTGGAGAGATGTGAGGCTCAGATAGAAAATTGGGAGCTGAAAATGGAGGGAAACAGACCTCCCTAGTCTTATATTTGATGCTACCGGTAAAGGGTTACATAAAGAAAAGAGTGCAAGATCCGTTGGGGAATTCAAGAAGACATGGCAGTGGCCTTGTCCATGGAACTTTGAACATTCTAGGGCCGCGATGACCTTCGTGATGTACGTGATCTAGGAGCCATATGTTTTATATGGGAAGTCCACGTTGATTGCCCCAATATTGTATGAGCAGATTGAGGGGATATCTGGATTTTTTGTCTGGATCTGCTTCTGATTCTACTCCATCTTGCTCTCTGATGAGCGCAAACTAATTCCTTCTTAGCCATTGGCATTGCCTTATTATTTTTTGTGCTTAGTTAGTGTGCATATGAGTACATGAAAGCATGCAGAGGATTCATAGTTTTGAATTTGGAGAGTGGAATTATTTGTTTACCTTGGCAGTGGGAATGCATATTAGGGATGTGTGAATACACTAAATTCTAAATTCATGTATATGAGCATAGATCCATCTGAAACTTTTGGAGGTGTATATTTTTTTAATCTTAATTTTTTTACACGAAAAAAATTAGAAAAAAATTACACCTAAAGAAATTTAATTACTCTTATTTTTTATAGTTTGGGTTTAAGATAGATATATGTTGGTTTTAATTTTTTTATTTTAAGATTTGACATGGAATTATTTATTATTTGGTTTTAATTTTTTATTTATGATCCTACATGTTATTTTTAATTAATTTTTATTTTTTGTAACTTTATATAGAGTTAAGTGGCAACATCTCTCCCATACTGGGATGTAAAGCACCAACCATAAAGGTGTTGAACAAGATCATCAAAGATGACATTTATAGGAAGTTTATACAGATCACTTGGGTTAACCTCCCTTGTGGGTTACACCCAATGATTTCCCTTTATGTTGAGAATTTCTTGGAGCTCGGGGATGGGTTCATCTTTCGACCAAAATATACATTATAACACTGGGTATATGATCTTTTCATTCCTCTAGGCCAGTTCAGAGTGTGCTCTCATAGACTATGGGTAGAGACAGACCAACATATCGATCGACTAGACAGGATCTATTAATTATGTTATCTACAGGAGGTCAATACTAGGGAGCACTTCATTTTTCAGTGCCCCATTTACTATGAGATCAGGGGAAGTTTCATTCCTTATTCAGGAGGGCTTATACCCTCACGAGCTTCTTCAGGGATTTGGATCATCAGTCTTTAGCCTTATACATATAGGAGGCCCTCGAGATCCCATCCCATGCTCTTAAGCCTCGTACTAGAAGGGGCACCAAGACACATAAAAACACCAATGCAGCACTGGAATCCAAATCAGTGTGGACCCATGGGACATTCCCTCAACCCACAAGATTCCAGTGACATGGCTAGATCAGATCCCCTCCCATGAGATGGATGATATCCCCCAAATCTCATCGATGCACTACCTCTACCAGTCAACAACATAGTGGGTGTGTTGTAGGCACAACAGATGCCATATTTTATCCAAAATACGAGAGCCCCAATTTTACAAGTAACTTAGTCAATTTTGGGGTTGTTCATCCTGTTTGCCATTCATTTTTTGCCTTTGACTTAATTTAATTTAGTTAGTAATTTTCCTTTTTGAAAATTTATGCATTTTTCTATGTTTTGTGAGTTGCGGAAAGAAATAATTTGTCCAAAATTTTGATCTTACCGCAACCCGCAATCCGCAATGCAGATTGCATATGCTTTGTTTTTGCACATGAAATTTTTCTTTCCGCAACCTGCAACCCACAAATGCTGATTGCAGAATGCATAAAGGTTTTTCAAATAAGCATACTTTATGCAACCGGCCGCAACCCGTAATTGCAGATTGGGGGAAGGTTTTTACTACGCATTGTGTTTAATGTCCCGCAATTGCGGATTGCGGATTGTGGAAAGGTGGTATATATTTAAAGTTAATAAACGCCTGCAATTGGAATCCCGCATCTTGCATCCAGACCGTTGATTTAAGATGATCCAACGACCCTGATTGCATCCAGTAGAATGGTTTAAAATTTTGAATTTCTGATGTCTGGTTGTCATTTCCAAGTGTTAATCAGGTTCTCGACTGTGTTTTTCTTGATCAAGCATGAAATCATTGAATCTAATGATTGCTTAATGATTAAAACTTTGAGATTTGACTGTTAATCACATGCGTTATGATGTAAATTTATCTGATCTTACGCCAAATTCTGATTGGTGCATGCTGACTGATATTTCGCTTCCAGTGTTGATAATCACAATCGACAGACCGTAAAGTTGCAATCATGCCAGTTAGTTACGCTTAGTCAGCATCAAATCTTGTTGTTTTATTCCTTATAAAGACTAATATTAACAATTTGTTGGTTTATAATGTCTCATGCAAGGTTTTGTTAATTAATTCTATGATATTTTCTTCTAACAATTGCATGTTGTAAGCAAAATGCAAAATAATTTTAATATTTCAGTCAGACTTGGTAATGAGAAAGAGACTCAGCCAGTGGAGTACTCTGAACCTATTTCTCCACCATTTGAAGCTGATGTTTCTGATGACAGCACAGATAGTGAAGAGGAATATTGTGAGATTCAATTTACGCATGCTCGAATCCCTCTCAAGAAGCGAATGAAGATTGATGAAGAGTGCGCCGATCAAGATACTACAATTTTTCAGGACTTAATCATCAACTTGCCACCTCTGATTCCCACAATTCCTCTCAAGGAAAATCCGATAGCTTATTTTTCAATCTTTGAAGATATTTCTGACCATCGTCAATCCAGGGAAGATTCCATAGTTCCCTTGTCAACTATCATCAATAGCTCACTATTTATCTAGATCTTCCACGGTTTGTGACAGGATGCTCCCAAAAAAAACATGTGGTGTAATATTTTTAAAACTATATGATGTCCAATTGGGATTCTAATTGGCCTATTGTTCCAATGTATAAGGAAATTTAGTTGTTTGCGCCAAGTGGCAGCATCTCCTTGGCCATTTTTAGGATAATTTAGTTTTGATAATCCCTGTTCTATGGGGAATTTTATCCTTTCTAACTATTATGTAATTTTATTTAAAAGGTAGATAGCTCATAGAGGGGGGGGGACAGAATCGCCAAAAGAGACTAGATATGCTCTGCTGTTGCATACTATGTAATGTTTTGCAGGCCTTAATACACAGACAGTTTTCTTCAGCTACCGCTTTTGTTATAATTTGTCAAATGTCTTTGATGGATTGTGATCTTGCTTCAACATATTTATAAGTATTGTTTATTATTTGCAATTGGTAACCTGCATTGATTTGTAGTTTCGATTTCTCTCATCTCATGATCTATGTAGTTAGATGTTTTAAATGAATGTCTTTACCTAAAACATTTTATCTATTTCTACAAATGATTCACAACAATCAGTAAATCAATGTTAATTTTTCAATTAACATTCCAGTTACAGGTCAGCTTGTATTCCCTTAATTCTTAAGTTATTGTTGGTTAAATGTCTTTAGCTGATTATATCTTGAGCTACTGAGTCAAGAACCAGTTTTGCATGTTTGTTAAATTGGTGAAAATTTTTAGTAATTTTCAGATCCAGCTATCATGTGCATAACACAGCGTTCCTTTTTAGAATAGATTTAACTTAGTTTAGATTCTTTTCAAAGTAAGCTAACACTTAGGATTAGTAAAACTCTTCTCTTTTCCTTATAGGAAGACAGATCCTTTCTAGGATCAAATATTCACAAGTTCTAGTGGAGGGCTTTGTATCTGTGGGTGTTAACCAAACCAAACAGCTCGAGGATAGGGTAATACTTGCGTAGGATTATTTGAAGCCTTTGGCTAGGTTTTCATCCCCTGTTGTTTTCCTTGGACACCATTCCAGCACCTACACCCCCGAGGCACCAAAAAATGGCGCTAGAAGGAGGGCCACAAGTAAATTATGCCTAAATGAAACACCAGCAAACCTCCTCAAACAAGAATATCGATTGTCACACGCAGGCATCAACTTCTGCAGAACAACCTGTGCAAGGTACAACCGTCATTCCTACCACTCCTGTGATATAGCAAGAAACCATAAGGGCGACATTGTTTTCGTATCACCCACTAGGGGACCCCTCACACTCGAACAATTACTCAAAGGTTCTTCTAATAATGTTGCTAGGTTACAAGGAAGGATCGCCGAAGAGCGTAATCAGGGACTAGTAGCAATTCATCACCAGAATACCGATCCGCAAGATAATACCTCTGATAATAAAAATTCAGGTGACCACAATCTTGAACAACATAATTCACCTTGCCACAATCTGCTTCCTGATTTCAACCTTGACACATTATTCGAGGAAACAGAACCAGACCAGCCACATGTTGCGACAAGTGGACCGCCACCTACACCTCCCTCATCTTCATCATCTTCGTCAGAAGAATCCTCAGATAGTGACTCATCTTCCAGCTCATCCTCAGAATATTTACCTATGGCAGAGGGTGGAAACAGGACTTAGCTCGACCTGGATGCTGTGTCTATACTCGGAGACCAACACACGATCCCAAAAAATCCTGAGAAATGGCTTTTGAAGTTTGATCCTAACGAGAAGTCACCTGCACTTGATCACATCAAGACATTCATGCAGGCCATCATACTTAGGAATGTCATACACAAAGACGTGGTCTACAGTTTATTCCTCTATACTTTCCAAGGAAAAGCGTCCACTTGGTACTTTGCCTTAGAATCCATATCTATCACTTCATGGGATGAATTTGAGATAATAAGACACCCTAAGACCCTGTAATTGATTTGTCTTCTATGAAAATCTGAGGTAAAGAAATAGTAAAAGATTATAACCAGATATTTTCATATCTAAAAAATAGGATTCCTATTACTCTTCTCCCTGCGGAAGAGCTCCTGGTTGCATACTATGTAAAAGGTTTACCGATCCCCATTACTATGTGGGTTAAACAGGAACACAAAAACAACTTGCAAGAGGCCTTTGTTGAGGCCATTCAAGTTGAGAAGGATATGTTTTATTTGAAGGATAATCCGGATACTTCAGCAGAACAACCTTCCACTTCACGTAAGAAAACTGATGTTCCACCAAAACCCACTGCACAGGAAAAGGACCCTTTTGAAATGAGTGGCATGAATAAATTTCTCTAGAGGAACTCTAACGAAGTGGTATACCTCAAGAGAACTAACACTGAGAACCAGAACACAAACATGGGATTCAACAAACAACCATTTACAAGACCCTATCAGCCTCCACAAAACCAAGTCCCACCCAATCCTGAGGAAGGATTGAATTCTGAGGAAATTCTATCCATTTTCAAAGCCTTAGTTTCATAATCCCATCATTCTCCTCATCTCCCAGATCAAGAAACACAGGATAATCAAGATCCTGAACCGTCGGATGAGGAAGAAGATCAACAGATAAATACTATTAGTTTATTTTCAGAATTGCCCATGGCTGAGGAAGAAGACGATCCTAAAGCAGTGTGTAATGTCCAACACCCTTACAACACAAGGAGTAAAGGACAACCAATGCAAGAAACTTCTCCTTCTACACCCATGCCAAACAGAGGAAAGACAACCATACAAAAGGACACAATTATCCCTAAGATAGAAAACAACTTGATTGATGACTTAAAGAGGTTTAAAGCAAATATCTCTTTATTTGAACTTTTGAAGATCCCTGCTATGAGGGACAGTTTTCCCAAAAGCATAATTTTCAACAAACCTAGGGAGACTCAAAATAATAATCTGGAGCCATACAACAAAACCAGCAGTCCAAAAACTGTTGGAAAGAAGACACCCCCCTTTCTATTGACTTTTGAGATCTTTAACAGAAATGTTCATAATTGTATGGTAGATTCAAGGGCTTCATCCAATGTGATTCCCTTATCAGTTTGCAAAAACTTAAATTCCTCTTTGGATCCATGCCCCACTCAGATTGTTCAACTTGACCGATCCAAAGTGAGGGTAGTGGGAGAACTGAAGAATGTCATGTTAACATTATCTGCTGGCCCAAGAATCCAACAGACTATGAATATTATTGTGGATGACATCCCAGAGATGTATGGAATGTGGTTGAGCAGAGATTGTTCGGAAAAACTTAAGTGTTACTTTGCAATCAACTGGTCTCACTTATGGCTTCCTTACAATGGGAGGTCAAAGAGGATAAAGATTAGCAGGGAACCTTATATGAAATAGATTGTCACAGACTTAAATGATCCCAGTTAACCTGCTACATACTATAGCTCATATGTGGAACACTATACATCCGATACATTTTTTGGAGACTTACCTGCAGATTTGTCACCCGTTGAGAGTGCACAGAATTAGTCTCAGATTGTCAATTATACATCTGTTCCATTCTCAGGTAATATTGTACATAATGTATACAATGTAAATGCCAATTTTAAGTTAGATTTGAATGCATGGACTCTGTTTTTCGATGGTTCCAGATCTAAAGAAGGAGTTGGTACAGGTTGTGTCCTCATCGATCCAAAGCGAACCAAAACCATGATTGCCTGTAGGCTTGAGTTCGAATGTACCAACAACAATGTTGAGTATGAGGCCCTGGTCCAGGGACTCAGGAAAGCAATTGACATGGATGTTCAGGTAATTGAGTGTTATGGAGATTCAGAAATAATAGTTAAGCAGGTGAGAAACAAGATTCACTGCATATCTCCTCATTTACTTAATTATCGAAATTTAGTAAGGGACTTAACTAATTCTTTCTCTTCTTTTAATATTAAGTCAGTCCCAAGATCTCAGAATTTTGATGCTGACCTGCTAGCTAATACTGCATCCAGGCTGATACCTCTAGAAGGTTTGTCACCGAATACTTTTTCTATCGAATTAATGTACAGACCTTCAATTCCGGACAATATAACCAGTTGGAAAGTGTTTAATGATGACCAACAAATCTTAGACTTTCGTATAGCTCAAGACATGTTTCAAGATGTTTCCATTGATGAAGCTGAGCACGATAAATCTCTAGCTGATCCCACTTGCACTGCCAATTTAAATCCTAGGTCAATTATCAATCTGGAAAATTTCTACGACCTCCAAGATAAGTTCAAGCAAAAGATAAAATGTAAAACTCAGAGTTCCTCTCTCAATTATGAACCAGTAAACTTGGGAAGTGAACAGAACCCTCACATGATTAATCTAGGGGTTGATTATTCACCTGAAGAGAAGCGAGCTTTTATCAAACTATGTAGAGAGTTCAAAGATGTCTTTGCTTGGATGTATAACGAGCTGAATACTTTCGACACTAATGTTATGCACCACAATATACCAATGAAGACAGACACTAAACCCTACCAGCAGAAGCTGAGGAAGATGCAACCTAGCTTGGAACCTTCTGTAAAAAAGGAGATGGAAAAGCTGCTTGCAACAAGAATTATATTTCTTGTTAGACACACACAGTGGATCACTAATTTAGTACCTGTTCGCAAGAAAAATGGTGATATTAGACTCTGTGTTGAATTTAGAAATCTTAATAAAGCTTCCAAGAAAGATAACTACCTTGTTCCTCCTATGGAACAAATCTTACAGAGAGTTGCAGGTTCAGAGATGTTTTCTCTCCTTGATGGTTTTTCAGGATACAAGCAACTCCTGGTTTCTCTTGATGATCAATTAAAAACACCTTTCAGGACCCCTTGGGGAACTTTTTCCTACAAGCAAATGCCATTTGGGCTGATAAATGCAGGTGCTACGTTCCAGAGAGGAATGGATATAGCCATCAGAGGAATTATGCATGATTTTGTTGTTGTATACTTAGATGATATTACTATTTTCTCTAAAAAATGACATGAACATTTGGCTACCCTAAAACAGGTATTCGAACGTTGTAGAAGGTATGGAATCTTGTTCAACCCCTAGAAATCAATCTTTGCAGTGACTGAAGGCAAGATGTTGGGATTTATCATTTCAAAAGAAGGTATGATTATCGATCTGGAACGCACAGAGGCCATCGCAAGGATCGGGTTTCCATCTTCGTGCAAAGCCATGAAATCTTTCCTTGCTAAGATGAATTTTGTTCGCAGATTTGTCCCAAATTTTGCGCAAATTGTTAAATCGTTGCAACAGATGATTAAAAAGGATGCACAATATAAGTGGTCTAATGAGCAACGAAACGCTTTTGCTGAAATTAGGAAGGTTGTTGCGGAAGCTCCCGCCCTGATGCCTCCTGACTTCAGTAAAGATTTCATTTTATATACTTTCACCACTGATTTTTCTTATGTAGTTGTTCTTACACAGAAGTATCCGGGAAATCTTGAAATCCCCATTTCTTTCATGAGTTCAACGTTCAAAGGATATGAGCTCAATTAATCCCAGATTGACAATCAAGCTTATGCGGTTTACAAATCAGTTAAACATTTTAGGCCGTATTTATTGAAATCTAGGACTAAAGTAATTGTGCCTTATGCAACTATCATAAACGTTCTTGTTTAGAAAGAATTAGGTGAAAAGAGAGCTCACTGGATGACAAATCTGCAAGAATATGACTTGGAAATCAGACCAACAAAGATAGTGAAAGGACAAGGTTTGTGTCTGCTCACCGCTCAGTCAAATGATCCTGTACGACAACAAATTGAGTGGGAGAAAGAAGAAAGCACCTCGGCAGGTTCTGTGAATGTTATCACTACTCAAACATCTGACTGGTATGATGACATTAAATTTTTATTGGCTCATGGGTATGCTCCTAAAACCCTTGACTTTAAAAAATGCAAAGCCTTAATATTAAAATTTGCACCATACCAATTCATAGATGGTGTTTTGTTTAGAAAGAATTATGATGGCGTTTTCCTTAGATGTCTAGAGAGAGGTGAAACTGATAATATTCTTTTGGAATTTCACGCAGGACCTGCAGAAGGACACTTCTCAGGAGAAACCACTGCTCATAATATCTTATGGGCGGGTTACTACTAGCCTACTATGTTCAAAGACGCCTATTCTTACGCCAGAAGATGTGAACCATGTCAGAAGTGTGTTGGAAAAATGAAGAAACCTACATTTCCCCTGCAGCCAGTCACAGTTCAATTCCCATTCCAGCAGTGGGGCCTGGATTTCGTCAGACCCATTAATCCTCCTTCCCTGCAACACAAGTATATTTTGACAGCTACAGACTACTTTACCATATGGGTAGAGGCAGTCCCTCTGAGACAAGCAAACACAAGCCAATTGATTTCATTTCTTGAAAGTCAAATAGTCACGAGGTTTGGTGCACCTGAATTGCTAGTGTTTGACAATGCTTCATACTTCTTCTCTGTTGAATTAACTCAATATCCCCTTGAAAAAGGGATAAAATTAAAATTTTCTGCCAATTATTACCCACAAGGAAATGGATTGGTAGAGTCTTCTAACAAAAATTTAATTAATATCTTAAAGAAGACAGTGGCTACTCACCACAAAGATTGGCATACCTAGTTATACAATTCTCTTTGGGCAGATCGTGTCACTCCTAAAGCATCCATTGGCAACTCCCCTTACTATTTGGTTTATGGTAAGGAGGCTATATTACCAGCTAACCTCATAATCCCTTCATTACAGCTGGCACACTCAGTACAAGAAGATGATTCTTCCCCACTCCAACACATAATTGATACACTACTCAAGCTGGAGGAGGACATGGAGAAGTCCAAAAACAAGCTGTATCAACATCAACAACTCGTGAAGAGGTGGTTCGATCAGAAGTCTTCATCTGATAGGGAGTTCTTTGTGGGGGACTTAGTGTTAAAATGGGATAAACAACATAAAGACAAGAATTATTACACTAATTTCCAATGCTTATGGCTAGGTCCTTTCATTGTTACAGAAAAGATTGGTCCTAGTATTGTCTGGTTACAGACACTGGAAGGTATTTCAGGAACCTACCCAATGAATGTCCAGCTGCTTAAAAAGTAATTTGTTTGAGGAGAGCATGTTGGTCTACTTGTACATAAAGTGTGGTTTGTTTTCTTTCCTTCAGTTTTGATCGATTTTTCTTCTATGATTGATTTTCTTTTGAATAAGTATGCATATTCGGCAAAGGTTGTTGATCAGTGTGTCTCAGGTACCATGCCAGCTATTATTTCATTCAGCATATATCAGCAAATGATTTTCATGGATTCAAACAGTCAATATTTGCAGGGCCTTGATTGATATCTTCCCACTATCATCAACATCGTTTAAATATTTGTATGATTAATTGAAGTTGAAGAGAAAACAAGGATTCCTTACCCTATGTTTCATTAGTGAATGGCATAATATCTTATAGCCTGGTTAGCCTTATCTATTCTCGATGCCATTCTAATCACCTTGACGGTAATTCACTTAAATAAAAGTAGATTACAAGATGGCGGGTCTTATCACAAGACATCCCATTACATTCATAGATGTTGAAGTGGAATAACATCTCCACATCTAGTCACCAAGCTAGGGGGATGACTTTCAGCAAATGCTGGAAGGTGGGAGATCCTGTCACAAGTCGGACCACTCATGATCTGCAAAACATCGGTTAGTAACACTGCTAATGTATGGTCACCAAGCCATGGTAGTGTCTTGTAGTCTATGCATCAGTAAATTTCCCTTTTGTTTTCCTTTCAAGACAGTCTGTTGTACATAAGGATAGGGGGGTCTTAATACAAGCCAACCCTACCATGATCATGGATTTGATTTTGGACTGGAATTACCACTTATGGTTACCAAGCCATGGTAATTGCTTTCATCCTAGAAAATGGAAAGACAAGGAGTCTCCTTACCAAGCTAGCCTGCTCAGTTTCCAGGTCAAGTTTGTGAATGGAATTGCCAGCATCTGATCACCAAGTCAGGGAAATGGCCTTGTATCAACAAAAGTCTTGTGATTCATGTATTATAATCTAGAATGGCTCTGATTTTATTCCAAAGGTTAATTATAAATCTTCCCTATTATGATTGCATAAGGATATAGGATTTTTGTTTGCTCCTAGACTTCCTTATCAGATTAAATATCATCATTAATTGGTCCTGGATGGGAATGTATCAATCATATGACTAACTCTGTTGTTTTGATTGTGTTTTCATGAGATCATTTTGTAGATTGCATGTTGAAACATCAGTTGCTGGCATATCTTCCTTATAACTAGGGATTTCATTCACAGAGATAACTGGTTCTTCCCAGCACATCGCCATTTGTTGTAGGCACAACAGATCCCATATTTTATCCAAAATATGGGAGCCCCAATTTTACATAAAAGATTAACTTAGTCAATTTTGGGGTTGTTCAGCCTGTTTTCCATTCATTTTTTTCCTTTGACTTAATTTAATTTAGTTAGTAATTTTCCTTTTTGAAAATTTATGCATTATTGTGTGTTTTGTGAGTTGCGGAAAGAAATCATTTGTCCAAAATTTTGATCTTTCCGAAACCCGCAATCCGCAATGCGGATTGCAGATGCTTTGTTTCTACACATGATTTTTTTCTTTCCGCAACCCACAACCTGCAAATGCGGATTGGGGAATGCGGAAATGTTTTTTAAATAAGCACACTTTATGTACCTCCAACCCGCAATTGTGGATTGCGGGAAGGTTTTTACTGCGCATTGTGTTTTATGTCCCGCAACCCACAACCCGCAATTGTGGATTGCGGATTGTGGAAAGGTGGTATATATTTAAAGTTAATAAACGCCCGCAATTGGCATCCCGCATCTTGCATCCCGACCGTTGATTTGAGATGATCTGATGGCCCTGATTGCATCCAGTAGAATGGTTTAAAATTTTGAATTTTTGATGTCTGGTTGTCATTTCCAAGTGTTAATCAGGTTCTCGACTGTGTTTTTCTTAATCAGGCATGAAATCATTGAATCCAATGATTTCTTAATGATTAAAAATTTGAGATTTGACTGATAATCACATGCGTTATGATGGAAATTTATCTGATCTTACGCCAAATTCTAATTGATGCATGCTGACTGATATTTTGCTTGCAGTGATGATAATCACAAACGGCAGACCATAAAGTTGCAATCATGCCAGTTAGTTACGCTCAGTCGACATCAAACATTCACAAGTTCCAGCGGAGGCCTTTGTATCCGTGGGTGTTAACCACACCAAACAACTTGAGGATAGGGTAATACTTGCGTAGGATTATCTGAAGCCTTTGACTGGGTTTTCATCCCCTGTTGTTTTCCTTGGACACCATTCTAGCACTTACACCCCCAAGGCATCAACAGGGTGATAACATGTCTCTAGGGAAAACAATTATGATCCATATTCTTTGTCTAAGGAGGCTTTAAGGATGGTTGTTGATATTGTGGAACTAAACGATTTGGGTGGGGTAGGAGTGGGGAGGTGTAGAGTGAGATCCATCTCTCTCTATTTCCTTTCACTCATGGAATATTGAAGCTTATGAACATTATTAGTGATTACTTCAGTTATGTAATGGTATTCATGGGCATTTCTATGATATATATTTGATGATTGTTTTTTTTTATTTGCTTTAGTAACATAAATTGCAATAGAAGTATGTTTGTGACTCTTTTTGATGTTTTTCTAAACTAGTTTTCAGATGGTATGATCTTTAAGGCCTTTAGGAGAATTTTTCGGGGGCTTGCATGCCAATTTATTGTGGGAATTTATTATATGCTTTGAATTGCTCAAAGATATGGCATAAGTAAAACCTAGTTGACTTATGAATCCAACTGATGATTCAATGCAATTATACTAAAATGTCATTGATGCTTCTCTAGCAGATATGATAATTGATAAATGAAGCTTCAATGGCGGCTGCCATGAAAATGGAAGAGCATAGGCCATGTCACAAAAGAAGCAACAATAGAAGTGCAATTTGATGCAATATTGATAGAGTAGAAGACATCTTCTCAAAGTGCTAGAATGCACCAAATTAGGTTAATGGAACTCAACAACACAACATTCACTAAAAACTATAAACAAAGTGGATAATGCATCTCTCAGTAAAGAGAACAATAAAAGATAAGTTAACTCTAAATATGAATCAAATAAATAGCAGTAAAAAATAGCATACCAAAATGGGTGGAGCATAGCAGATACCCAATCCTAGAAGTGCACAAAATACTAGACCCACTTCACGACCAAGCTAGTCTTAATCTCAAACTGCTCTAGCACTTTTCTTGAGAAAGTCAAAGAAATAATTGATATGGAACTTAAAGAAGACATGGAGGATGTATCTTAAGTATACTCAAGGGTGTTCTGAGTTGAATTCATGATGGGCGCCAAGATACAGGGGAAATTACTTGAGAGAATGCATGGTAGGTGAGAGCAAGTGTGACCTAAGATTTAAATGGAGACTTTTAAGCTAGAGAATTCTTTAAAGATAAAGGTAATATACACCATAGATACATATAAGTATGGATCATAAGATAAACGAGATAATATGGTACATTTGTCTCCCCAAAATCACAGAAGTTCAGGTTCTCTGTCACTTGGTAGGTAATTCACCCATCACAATAGAACCTATGTTGCTGGTACGTGTGAACTAATTGTGTGAAAACTGAATAGAACCTATGTTGCTGGTACGTGTGAACTAATTGTGTGAAAACTGAATATTGATGGGTAAATATTGCTTCACCCTATAGGATTGTCCACAAAGTATATCTATGCATTTTCCACACAATGTTTTTTTTTTTTAAATTTTGACACTGGGTTCAGATGTACTTGAGCATATAGTAAAGAGTAGGATTCAACAATACAATGAAAAAACTACAACTTTATGGAAATTAAAAAAGTTAATAAATATCCCGAGTCTCTCGGTTTCTTTCATACTACTGAAAAGGAATTGTACTTGTAGCTAGGGTTTTACCCCTAGCTTGTGCCAATGAGCACCTACTAAGGAGAATGGACTCCTTAGTAGCAGTTCAGTATATTAAACTAATTATGCAATAAACAAAACATTAAATTATTTCTAATACAAGCATAAAGCATAAACACCAAAATGAAAGAATGTCTTTGTATTGATGTTACCTTGAGTGTCAAGGTTGGTGAAGCCCTTTGCAGTGTCCAAGAGGATGCTCCAAGCTTCAAGAATGCTCCTTCTCCTTCTCCAATGTTGGGGATGGGCCAAAGGTGGCTCTCAAGGTGAAACTAGTTCAAAGGTGGACTAGGGTTTCGAGAGAGATTTTGGCAGAGTAAGGGTGCTTGTGATTGTGGATATGGAATAAGGGATCTCCATCACCTATTTATAGTTTTTTGGTGGTGGAGTGCTGACCCATGGTTTTAGGAAACACATGGTTTTGGGCAGCTGTATAGGGTTTTTTCCTCCTTTTCCTCATTATTTTATATTTTTATTCCCTTTTTAGGGGATTTTTGCTATTTTTGGAGGAAAAGGGGGTTTTTTAGCCTTTTTTAGGCTATTTTGATGGTTTTTTTGGCCTTTTGGAGGCATTTTAGGCCTTTTGGAGGCTTTTTAATGGGTTTTTTTGGGGTTTTTTAATGGAAATATGGTAGGAAAATGGACAAATGAGTCATATAATGTGGTAAATGAGCTAGTGAGCACTTTTTGGGTGTTAACAGATTGCCCCCTGATGTGCGAGGTCAGGAGCTCATCGTATGGCCGATGGACATCATAAGTCATGAAGGGTTTTCCTGGGATATGGAGAGAAGAGAAGAAACAAACTGGAGCCCGGAACAATGATCCCGAACAACTGCAAGAACTAAAAGTACATAACCTCAATAAAGGATGAGGAATCATCTGATCATATGGACGAGGCGGGCATTCCCATGCTCGTATCAGGATATAACATAATAACAACAATGGGGTCCAAAAATGGGGACCTGAAATATACATGACCTCAAATACTGACTGAGGAATAATCTCAATATATGGACGAGGCGGGCATACCCATGCTCGTATCAAGATACATAAATATAACTGTGAGGCCCAAAAAAGGGGACCTGTAAGATACATGACCACTGTGTACATCATAAGAGTCCAGAGGGGACACAAATCTGGGACATACTGCTGAGTGGATCATGTGTGAACTGCAGAACTGGTGCACCGGAACAATCAACAGTGCTACTGGGGTCAAACTCTCCATGGTATATGGAACTGGAACGGATCTGGAACGGAAACTGGGTACTCAAGGAAGCATGGAACTGGATGGCTTCCGAATACAGACGCCAACGCAGCCCGGACATCCACAGGAACATACAACTGGGTGTTCCGAAGTGACTCACCAATGTGCTAGAGTCGGGGGAAATCCGGGGTCTTCGACTAAAAACTGATGGGATATAATCCTACGCGATCCTCAACGATGCGATCAAGGTGCTGAAGTCGAGCATGTGAGGAACAACCACTCGGAGAGGCAATGATGTCTCCTCTCGGAATGATCCGTAGGCACCTACCACAGATGGTGATAAGTCCAAGGCGTAGGGACCTCTGGGCCTATCCTCTGGAATAGAGGAGCTGTCGTCGACAGAGGGAGACCTGCCCCTATCAAGGCAATGATGTTTCCTTGACAGGAGCGCGAGGTACAAGACCGAAATGTGATAGTGCTGATGGCAGGACTGATAAACTGTGGGGGGACAACTGGGCAAGTAGAGTGGGTGGACTCAAACTTCCTTTGTTCAGAGTATGATAATGGAAATGATCTGGCAGCATATGAAACTGACTCAGGGGAAAGGGATCATAGCTGTAATGGATCTGGGGGAATAACTGGCTGAGGGAGACTCAAGCTGGTGTAACGTGGCAGGAGACTGCAGAATACTCTGAACAAAGGCGACCTAATTGGGGGTGCTGCCGAGATGATCGATCATAGTGCCAGGAGGCACAGGAGGGTACTTCTTCATGGGTTAAGGAACTAGAAGAAGTGTGTGTAAAATGGTACTGTCGTGTGGATTTTACGAGCCCAGGACAGTTCATGCTCGTGGTTGCTTTCAATTTTAAGGAGTCTGAAAGCGATAAGAAGACTCTGAAGTGATGGAATGGTACTGTCGTGTGGATTTGACGAGCCCAGGACAGTGCATGCTCGTGATTGCTTTCAATTTTAGAGAGTCTGAAAGCAAGTAAGAAGACTCCAGGGGGTTGCTTTTTCGTAGATTTAGTCTCCAAGGCCCAAAGAAGCATAAAAGGATGCAATGAAGAACTCTTCTAGCCGGTGTGACTAGAGTATTCCTTTTTCGTAAGTAGTCTACCAGGTCCGGAAAAGGGTTAAACTTATACCAGATAGACGCCCTTTCAGGTATTTTAACGAGCATCAAAGGAAGCAAGATTGCTCGGCGATCTTTTCATTCTTTTAGGAGTCAGAAAAGAGCTTAACGGAAACTCCCTAAGTGCCTTTTTCGTAAAGGAGTTGTCCGGCCCGAAAAAGGGATAAAATTATACCGAACAAAAGGAATGGCCAGGCAAGGAGGAAGTGTTCAATCAAGGTTAAGTAATGATGACCAAGAACGAGGGTAGGTGGGAACACTGATGGACCTCCTTGCGGGGTAGATGAGATGGTGGCAAAATAACGAAACATTTGCAGTATGACAGGAGTGAATGGCTCATGTAAAAATGTGGAACAATCCGATGGCGGCCGATGTGGCGCGCAAACCGAGGCAGCAAGGTGTTGGGACACAATGTTGGAATTGTACCAAGTGAGAGCGAGAAATGATCTCAAGCATCATCACGGGCTCGGAAAAATGAATCCGGCGATATAAAGGATGTCAAAAACGGGTGACGGCCGATGTGGCACGCAAACCGAGGTGACGGGGGCATTTTGAAAAATGCCCGGAAAATCTGGAGGTGAGAGCGAGAAATGATCTCTAGCATCATCACCAGCTCGGAAAAATGAATCCGATGATATAAAACATGTGAAAAACGGAGAACGGCCGATGTGGCACGCAAACCGAGGCGACTAGTGGCGTCTGAAAAATGGGTAAAAAATGACAGGACAAAAATAATGCAACGAGGTGACCATCATGACGGTCACGTCGTGCTGATTCCAGTGGTGGAAACGGTTTGTAAAAACAAAAAATGAAAAAGAAAGTACTGTACAATGCAGACCAATGAGGCCGCGGGTTTCTTTTTTATGGGTAAAAACGCTTAAGATACAACCCATTACGAGGGTTGCGCAAAGGACGGCCTTCAGAGTCAGCTAGGATGTATGCCCCCTTGCCGAGGCAGGTCTGCACGACGTAAGGGCCTTGCCACATAGATTCAAACTTCCCTTTACCGGTTTTGTCATGGGCTTGGTCATAGGCGAGGACGAGGTCCCCTTCGTGGAAAGTTCGAGGGTGAACATGTTTATCATAACCGGCTTTGGAGCGGTTTTTGGCAGCTTCGATGTTCTGGAGAGTGGCCCGGCGGTCTTCATCGGCTTGTTCGAGGTGCAGCAGACGTTGCTCGAGGGGGGTGGTGTCAGGGAGAAGCTCAACGGCGATCTGTAAGGCAGGGATCTGACACTCGATGGGGAGAACAGACTCTATACCGTGAACTAAATGAAATGGTGTAAAACCAGTGGCGGTCTTAGTGGAGGTGCGATAAGCCCACAAAGCAGGGAACAACATGTGGTGCCAATTGGACTTATGCTTGTCAACTGTTCGTTGGAGGATGGTTTTAAGGATTTTATTGATGGCCTCTACTTGGCCGTTCCCTTGGGGGTAGTAAGCAGAGGAGAATTGGTGCTCATACTTAAGGAGGGTGGATAACTCACGCCAGACGGCATCTTCGAAGTGTGAACCATGGTCAGAGACTAACTGCTTAGGAACCCCGAATCGAGCGATGACATGGTTGAAGAAGAAGCGGGCAGCAGTGTCAGCGGTACAATTGAAGGTAGGCATGGCCTCCGCCCATTTGGTAAAGTAATCAACAGCGACAACAATATATTTGTGGCCGTTGGCAGACTGGGGTCTACATTCCATGAAGTCTATGGCCCACTTACAAAAGGGACCAACGGTGACGACTGGGTGTAACAGAGCAGGAGGTGTCCGGGCCTTGGGGGCAAAAAGTTGGCAGTTATGGCAGTGTTTGACCGCAGTGATGCAGTCAGTAAAAAGTGTGGGCCAGAAGTATCCGGCGCGGACGACCTTTTGGGCGGTGGCCATCCCTGAGAAATGGCCTCCGCAGGCACCGCTATGACAGTCATTAAGGACGTGTTCAGCTTCCTCATGGGTAAGGCAACGACGAAGAATTGTGTCAACTCCGCGCCGATAGAGGACATCGCCTAAGAGAAGATATCGAGAGGCCTGGTGTCGGATGCGACGGCGTCCATTTCGTGTAACTTTGGGTCTGAACTTCTGTGTACGTAGGTATAACAAGATATCACCGTACCATGGGTCATCGGACGAGATAGTGAGCAGGTGATTGTCGGGTAACTCATCGGAGATGGGTTTGGCCGGGAGAAAGGAAGGGAGATCAGTGATGAGCTGGGCGAGCGGGAGGGCTTTAGTGCTCTTAGGTGTTTTGAAGGTAAGGTCATATTCTTGGAGGATAATGACCCATTTGGCAACACGACCTTGGAGTAGCCTCCGGTTCAGAAGATATACCAGGGGGTTAGAGTTGGCTACGACGGTGGTATGACTCATTAAGATGTAGTGTCGCAATTTTTGAACGGAAAAGACTACTGCGAGGGCAAGTTTCTCTTCATAGGGGTAACGTAATGGTGGACCAGACAAGGTCTGGCTAACATAGTAAATGACGTGCTCCTGGTGAGAATCGTCTTCTTGAACTAAGACTCCAGATACGGCATGCTCGGAGGCCGACACGTAAAGGATGAAGTCTCGAGTGAAATCCGGAGGGGAAATCAGAGGAGCTTGTGTGAGGGCCTTCTTGAGGGCCTCGAATGCAGCTTCTGCTTGCGCATCCCAGACAAAGGGTACGTGGGTGCGGAGTAGGCGCAAGAAACCATGTACCGTAGTGGCATAATCAGGAACGAAGCGTCGAAGGAAGTTAGATCGCCCCTGCAGACTTTGGAGCTGCCGGAGCGTGCGAGGAGGAGGGAGGTCTAAAATAGCTTGGACTTTTAGAGGGTCAACAGTAATTCCTTTCTGGGAAACAATGAAACCCAACAATCGGCCTGCCGGTACGCAAAAAACACACTTGTGTGGGTTCAAGCGAATTTGGTATTTGCGACAACGCAGAAAAATTTGCCGAAGGTCGTTAAGGTGGTCTGATCGTTTCCGGGAACGAGCTGTAAGGTCATCAAGGTAGACTAGCAGGATATGGACCAAGTCGTGGAAGCAGTAGGTCATGGCCCGCTGGAAAGTGGCACCAGCATTTTTGAGGCCGAAAGGCATGACGCGATAGGCAAAGGTGCCCCAAGGGGTAGTAAAGGCAGTTTTGTACTGATCTTCCTTACGGATCTGAATCTGATTATATCCGGAAAAACCATCCATGAAGGAGAGGACCTCATGTCCCGCACACGCATCTATGAGTTGATCGATGAACGGCGTGGGGAAGTTGTCCTTGGGACAAGCATAGTTTAAGTCACGGAAGTCAGTGCATACGCGGATGGTGCCTTGCTTTTTGTTAACTGGAACAGGGTTTGAAACCCATGTGGTATAGGCGATAGGATAAATGAACCCTGCCTTGCGCAGCTTCTCAATCTCGGCCTTGACAGCTGGGAGTTTTGAGGGATGAATGGGGCGCTGTTTCTGACGAACAGGGGTTACATCAGGCCATGTGTCAATGTGGTGCTCTATAATTGCGGGATCAAGACCAGGCATTTCGGTATAAGACCAGGCAAAGACATCACGGAATTCTTTGAAAAGGTGTGTGTAGTCCTCAATCTCTTGTTTACTGCAGAATGCTCCTAAAGTAATGAGTTCAGGGGCACGACCTGGAGCAGCAATATCAACTTGGATGACAGGTGAGATGTTGGCCATGTTGCCCTCCTCGAAGGCATCAGGAGCAGGAATAGGGTCCTTGAACCAGTCAACCTTGGTGGGGAGGAAGTCTTTGGATTCGACCGCGTATTGGGTAGCGGTGCTAGGGGAAGACGCTTCTGGAATGAAATAGGAACGGTGGTGCATATCATCCCAAGGATAATCCGGGGCAGTTAGGGCCTCAAGAATCTCCTCATCAGTACGGAAAGTCTGTGTCGTCAAATCGGTTGACGAGGGGGTAGTGGAAGTATTGGTTGAAGAGATCATGTAGATGGTATTAACCTCTCCGGAAGGTGAAGAGTCTGGGGGGTAGATCTCTTCAATGGTAGGTGGTGCCGTCTCAAGGTCCAGATTGTTCATCTCATAAAGAGCTGCTCTGTAATCCGGGAGATCAGGACAATGATGTGAATAGTGCCCGTAAATACCGCAGATGGCGCATGAGTGGTTGGTACGTAGGGACTTATCTTTAGGCTTAGGAGTGGGGTTTAGTTCGACAGTTGGGATGTTGGGGTCATCATCGAGCGTTTGCATGTGCTTCTGTAATGCGGGTAACTGTGGGCATTGGTGGGTCGCATGGCCCAACTCATCACACAGCGAGCATTTGGGAGGAGCATGAAACACTGGAGGGTTCTTGACTGTCTTGGGAGGTGGGACAGCAGTGTAAGGTTGTGGACCTCTGCCCCCAGTGGGTTGAAGAGGAGGAGGAGGTGTCGTGGAGGACGAAGGGGTAGGGACCCCGGGAGGTGGGTGGGTGGTAGTAGCCATGGGTTGCACCGGCTGGAGGACGACATCAGGTGTCGGCGGGCGAACGGGAGGCGAAAGGTACCATACAGGTAATCCCAAGGTTAACCCATGGAGGCTAAGGGTAGCCATGACCGGGGCGCTTACTACTCCTGCTGGAGGAACTAGGAAGGGGATCGTATGGATCGGTGTAACACCAATGTGACTAGGTACCAAGGGTGGTTTAGGCAACAAAGATGGCTGATTGTTAAGTGGTAGGATGTCATGGGACAAGGTACATAAGTCAGACATTTCGGGCGTGGATGATGGCGGAGGAATGGATTGAAAGGTGGAGGTCATCGGCGCGTCTGAGTAGACTCCAGGCCCCGTAGAGGAAACGAACGAGGTGGAGGCAGGAGAAACAGGTTGTTCAACCATGGGGAGAACATTTTCCGGTGCCGCGGGAGCACTGGGATCATAGTAGGTGAGCTGGTCAATCTTAACCACGCGTCCTTCATGGGGGAACATCATGGTGCGAAAGACAGAAGAGGCAACCGCCCGCATGGCATACATGTAGCTGCGGCCAAGTAGAAGGTTGTAATCCAATTGGGCATTGATTACCTCTATGTCAATAAGAACTGTTTTACCACCTAACTGGACAGGAACGTTGGGCAGGAGGCCTTGGGGCTGGGCCGAACGACCGTCATAGGCACGTAACGCAGTGGTGGACTGCTGGAGAGGAGGGGATCCTAGTTTCTGCCATACAAATGTAGACATAACGCATGTGGAAGCACCCTCATCAATGATGCACCGATGGATAACAAGATTCCTAACGGAGACTGTAACTTGGAAGGCTAAGCTGGAAGGTAGGCGTGGTTCAGACTGGTCTAAATCAAATGCCATCAAATGTGAATCAGTTGGGTCAATCCCCCCGATGGCGGAAAGTAAAGTCTTGCGCTGGGAAGGGCAGTTCTTCAAGACTTCTAACGCAGACATGGCTGCGGGAGATTGGGCTAGGTCGTCTACAATGTTGTAGTTTGACGCAGCACGTGCATTAGGGTTATTATTGATTCGGCGCAGTGGGAAACGAGGTGCTTTCGCAGCGCCGTCTGTGGGAGGCGGAGGTATACGTAACGCCTGATCGGTGGGGTGGGCGTTAGTAGTTTTATCCGTGGGAGTGGCTTCAGAGGTGGAGCCATATTGGTTCCGACGGGTCTGGAGGTTGACGTCAGCGGATGACATCATCAGTAAGTGGTGGGTACCTGAGTCAAACATGGGTTGATCAGGGGCAGCGTAGGTGATCTGTTGTTGTTGGGGTTGCACGTTAGCTTGAGGGGCCAACGGCTGAGTGTTCACCACGCCTTGGGTCGGTAAGGGGTTTTGCAGCACCAAAGGGGGTTGCTGAGGTTGGGGGGGGTTGGGCGGTGCTTGGGGAGCCGCATGCCCTTGGCGATGGGCCTCGTCAACCCAAAGCTGCCGAGCTCGCTCCAAGTGTGGGCAAGCGTGGGTGTAATGTCCATAGACTCCGCAAATAGAACAAGGGTGGTTTGTTCGCAGATTGGGGTTTTTGGCCTGCTTGGGCGGGCGATCAGGGTTTTGATTAGCGGGGGCCGCATTGTTATTGTCAGGGGGATTAGCCGGTTGACCAGCTTGGTCTGCAGGTTGGTTGTTTCCCCGATTACGGCCCTTGCCGCGGTTCTGTTGGCCCTGGTTACGTTGGTTATTCTGGTTTTGCTGCGGGTTATGTTGGGCGTAAACCTGTCCTTGGGCAGCAGGTGGATTTTGAGGTTGTGCAGGTGCTGGAGCAGGCTGCGGAGGATGATATGCAGGTTGAGGCTGAGCAGGTGCAGCAACTTGAGGGGGTTGTTGATAGGACTGCGGAGCCGGTTGTGGATGTGCCGCAGGGGCTGCCTGGGGCGGATAATAAGCTGGTGGGGCTTGGGAAGGCGCAGGAGCTGAGGCAGCCTGCTGATGGTAGTAAGGCTGAGGGGCGACTGGAGGAGCATAAGCAGGAGTCGCATACCCGAAGCACTGTGGTGGACATGAGGGACCATGGGAATGGTGATGTGTCATGGGAGCATATGAGTTGGTTGCTCCAGACTGGGAGGTAGCCCTCGACAGGTCGGGGCCAGGGGTAGGTCGTGCTATAGAAAATGGTTGGGGATGCGAAGAAACACGGCCAATGATACCATCTGCAGCGTGGGATGCCCCCGGCGCATCATGATGGGAGGACTCGCCGCGAGGGGCGTCAGGTATGATGGTATAAAGGTAACCCGACTGGGCGTAAATGAGGTCGAACTGCTGTGCCTTAAGGATGGCCTCTTCTTCAGACTGGGGTCTTTCTGAAGCTACATCCTTAGCGATGACAGGAAGCAGGGACTTGAGGAACCAATCGAGGAAGATACGGTCATCTAGTTTAATCTTGCATAAGCTACGGCGTCTACGCCACTCATGGATGTGGTCCGTGATATGGGTAGCTGTGTTTTGTCTACAAGATAGAAGGATCTCAACGCCCGCGTCATAGCGGACTGGCAACTGGAAGAACTGCAGGAAGGTCGAGGCCAGGGAAGAAAAGGTGGCGTGGGTCCCATGAGGCTGCTCAATATACCACTTGGCTGCAGAGCCAGTGAAGGTGCGCTGTAAGAGACGGAGGCGAACAGAGTCATCCACGATGGAGTTAGAGGAACACCATAGGTGGAAAGACATGATGTGGTTCTGTGGGTCCTCACCGGCCTTGCCCTCGAACTTAGGGATGTCAGAGGGTAGTTTGGTAGGCATATGAGGCCACATAGGGTCGTGTCGAATAGGATCGTTGGTCAATCTGGCCAGGTCAGGTAGGTTGAGGCTAGCCATGAACGGCAAACTGGAAGAAGGCTGTGACACAGTAGTGCTGTGGACCAAGTTGGGGCCAGTGCCCCCAAGTGGAGGGACAAGATTTAGGGTGGTGCCCCCAAGTGGGGGAACTGAGGTAGTGGAGGATGGTCCAGCACCACCATGGGTAGTGTGAGCCACTGATGTAGTGGGGATAGGTATTCCCGCTGTGGGAATAGGTACCGTGAGGGGAACGGTAGATGGTTGCCCCATGGAGGGCATACCAAAAACAGGTGTAGTAACTGGTGTAGTGGTGGATGTGCCACCAATGGTCCCTATGACAAATGGAGTGGAAGTCGTACCAGCCATGGGGCTAGTAGGGGCAGTATAAATAGGGTTCTCAGACTCTTCGTCAGAATCAGAGGTAAAGTAAGGTGCGTCACTATCTGGTGACGGAGACCTACGTCGCTGACGGGTGGAGTCAAGTGACAAGGCTCTAGATCTGTGATGAGTGGTATCAACGGACAATGATCGGAATCTATGACGAGTGGTGTCGAGAGAACCGTGCTGTGGGGGCTCGCCCCTGAGGCGCCGAGAATGTCTCGGGGACTCAATGGTGACAGATGGTGTCTAAATCTCTGTGGGTTGAGGTGAGTATGAAAACAGCTCAAAAATCCTAATGCAACCGAGTGTGCAGAAGGAGAGCTAAAAAGCAAGGCACTCAGGCCAACAACCAACTCAAAACACCCACTGCAACAGCTGTGCTACAATAGGTGGAGTAACAACAAAGATGGTCAGAATACCAACAAGCAGCAGGTTTCCTAAAAAAGAAAAATGGTGGACTCACTAGACCAAGGGAGGTAAAGGAGCATGCAAACACCTAGCTAAAAGTATTCTGACTTAACTAAACATATCCTCTGCAAGGTGATGAAATCCAAGTCAGACAATATGAGTAGGAAAGCCAAGTGGCTATGATATCCCCCTACCGGGAGGGATACCGGGTAGTCAATCCTAGAAGAAAGGCAACTAAGATACCCCGTTCATGACACGTCCAGAAAGGTGAATCTGCCGTTTAGTTCGTTGACCGCAATACCCCTATACAGGGATATCCCGCGAACCACGAAAGGTAGCCCTTCGGTTACTGAATGGAGTGCGGTATTCCACTCAGGCCTCCGGAACCAGTCTCCCGACTTCAACCCTCCTAAGGGAGAGGCCCTCTGATAAACTGGTCGTGACCGTGCCAAAAAGTACTAGGGGATTTTGGTTCCCTAGTTGGACAACAACTATGTCTCAAGTGAAATGACCAAGGGGTGTTATTGGAAGCCTATCCCCCTGATCCTACCTAACTACAATGATTCTTTAGTGTTCCCCAAGTGGGGTTAGAATGTTGGTTTAGTTAGGTACTTTTTAAGGCTCACTTGATTTAATGTGACAGAGTGTGTGCTCGTGAGGTGTTAAACCCAAAAACAGAAGTGCCACAAGGGAGGGCAACTTCCAATCTATCAATAATGCTGAAATTGATTCTTTTAATTTGCAAAATTTTCTGAAAATAAAAATACTGAAATTTTAAAAAGATTCTGTAAAAGGAACAGAAATTATGTTGCAGAAAGGCTGTAAGGAAGTAGGCTGCAGGTGGGACAGAGGGCTGTTCAAATGCAGAAAATATTGCAGCAAGAGGGGCTGGGCTAAAAAACAGGAAAAGAGCAGAAATCAGATCGCGGGTCTGTGGCGGGTCAGAACAGGCCGACCGCGGGTTTGAGGGCAACAGCGGCGATCAGGTCGCGGCTATCGGGCCAATAGTTGCAGTCGGGACGCAGGAAACAGGGGACAAGGCACAGTCGGGTCGCGGCTATCGGGCCAACAGTGGCAGTCGGGACGCAGGAACAATGGAAAAACAGACAGTCGGGTCGCGGCTAAAAGGCTAACAAGCGCAGTCGGGACGCCCGAAAGAGGCAGAAAGCCGCAGTCGGGATGCAGGAAAAAGGCCGACAAGCGCAGTCAGATCGCGGCAAACAGGCTGATTAGCCACGGTCGGATCGCAGGTAACAGACTTGAATCCGCTGGCAGAGCGTCGGAAGCAGTCTGAGAGCCACGGTCGGATCGCGGGTAAAGGCCTGAAAGGCGCGGTCGGGACGCGACTGCAGAGGAAAAAGACGCGGTATGCAGCGGCCGAAAGGGACAGCCGAAAGAAAAAATTTAAAAACGGAAACCAGAAATTCGAAAACTAGGGGAGTCGCCAAAAACTGTAGCTAGGGTTTTACCCCTAGCTTGTGCCAATGAGCACCTACTAAGGAGAATGGACTCCTTAGTAGCAGTTCAGTATATTAAACTAATTATGCAATAAACAAAACATTAAATTATTTCTAATACAAGCATAAAGCATAAACACCAAAATGAAAGAATGTCTTTGTATTGATGTTACCTTGAGTGTCAAGGTTGGTGAAGCCCTTTGCAGTGTCCAAGAGGATGCTCCAAGCTTCAAGAATGCTCCTTCTCCTTCTCCAATGTTGGGGATGGGCCAAAGGTGGCTCTCAAGGTGAAACTAGTTCAAAGGTGGACTAGGGTTTCGAGAGAGATTTTGGCAGAGTAAGGGTGCTTGTGATTGTGGATATGGAATAAGGGATCTCCATCACCTATTTATAGTTTTTTGGTGGTGGAGTGCTGACCCATGGTTTTAGGAAACACATGGTTTTGGGCAGCTGTATAGGGTTTTTTCCTCCTTTTCCTCATTATTTTATATTTTTATTCCCTTTTTAGGGGATTTTTGCTATTTTTGGAGGAAAAGGGGGTTTTTTAGCCTTTTTTAGGCTATTTTGATGGTTTTTTGGCCTTTTGGAGGCATTTTAGGCCTTTTGGAGGCTTTTTAATGGGTTTTTTTTGGGTTTTTTAATGGAAATATGGTAGGAAAATGGACAAATGAGTCATATAATGTGGTAAATGAGCTAGTGAGCACTTTTTGGGTGTTAACAGTACTTAAAATTTTGTATGAATTGTGCTTAAAATTTTGTATGTTAATTGGAAGAAAAACATACCTTTTTAGGACAACCAGAGAGAAAAAAAGTGAAACAACATAGGTGAGTTTGTTCGCCTTGTTGCAGAGCTTCTAAACCCGTAGACACTCACACGATGCTTCCAAACGTGAATTCATTTGATCTGATGCCTCGTCAACCCAACCATGCTAGGGATATCCTGAAATTATTGTATTCCACGAAATAACATCTCGTTGAGCCATTTTTCAAACACTTGGCGTGCATCCATCAAACACCTGCATTTGGCATACATGTTGATGAGATTGTTGCTCGTAAACATATCTAGATCAACACTAGTTTTCATGACGTAGGCATTAACTTTCTCTCCCGTCTTCAAAGTTATGGCACTGATACAGCCCTGCAATAGGTTATTATAGACAGTCGAATCTCCCCATATGCCTGCTGTATTTTCAAACTGGTGCAGGGCATCTAATGCCTCTGCCAATCTTCCATCTCTAGACAATTTAACCACATGAACAGAAGTTACATAAGAGGATATATATCGCTTTGCCATTTTTCTATTGACTTCCATTCGATGTCCATGGTAGCAAAATTCTTACTAACATTATACCTTTTGAATAACGATGTTGGATTCCATATTCAAACAGAATTAATTGCAACAAATGGATTCTTATGGAGCGAGTAAAGTGCCTTGAAACTTACAGTGGTGGAAATAAATATGCCAAACTTCATACTTTATTCATTCATGCCGGAATATTTTGTAAAAACACATTATCAACCCACAACCACTCAATCAAAACCTAAAATGTATAGCATAAAGACATTGTCGAACGAGGAAAATAATGGAAAACATATTGAACAAAATCTTGCAGCATGAAAGAATGATAAAGTTCAGTTTGTCTCGTTAAACCAATGTAGTTTAAGGTGTTTTTTTAGGTATATTTTGAGTGTATTTCATGGTAGGTGTGTTTTTTTTCTTGGAAGGATATATGCTCAAATTAAAAGGCGTGTTTTTTTCTTGAAAGAGTAAAGGCTAAAATGAAAACGTTTTAAGGTTAAGATATATTTAAAAATATATTTTTATATTTTTATGGATTTAATTTTGAAATATTTATAAATTTTAAAATAAAAATTAGTTTTTAAGTTATTGATATTTAAATTAATTTTATCTTAATAAGAAACATAACAATGAAAAAAATGAAAAGGGGATTAAGGTAGAAAGGAAACCCACAAAACATTAAAAATAAATAAATAATTTTTAATACTATCAAAAGAAAAGAATGGTGGACTCATGGAAAGACCCAATTTATACATATGATATTATAAAGGTAATAAAAAAATTTAGAGGTCGGTGATCATTGAACACTTACTAGTCATTAAATTTATTTGGAAAAGGATAGTATCATGCCAAGAAAGTGTAGTGGACCAAAGAGAAGGTTTGAGAGACCTAGAAATTGAGTTCAATATAAACACTATAAATAGATATCAAGTAGCGAAGCTGCGTGAAACTTGGAGACCTTTGATTTATTTGTTGCAAGATCAAAGAGCTAACACTTGTCAATGAAATTTCCTTGGGTGTGAAAAATTGATTTTCCATTTGATTATTAATGAGTGAAATAATAATAATTCATAGGATAAATGTCCTAAAGATGATCCAAGGTTGGGATAAAAATGTTAAGGTTTAAAGAAAGGAATGTAGATTTTTTTATTTTTTCAAGAAAAATATTAAATGCTTTTGATAATGATAAATTCTTAAATGCTTTTCAAGAAAATTCTTAAAAGAAAATGATAATGATAATGATGTCGATGATGAGGATGATGCTAGTGATGATGACGACAACAATGATGATGGTGGTGGTGGTGGTGGTGGTGGTGGTGGTGGTGGTGATGACATTGATAATGATGTGATTATATGAATATGATGATGATGACGACGACAACAATGAAAATGACGATGATGATGACGATGATGATGACGATGATGATGACGATGATGATGACGATGACAATGATGATGAAGATGATGATGATGATGATGATGATGTTGATGAGGAGGAGGAGGAATATGATAATGACGATGATGATGATGATGACAATGACGATGATGATGATGGTGACAATAAGATGAATGATGGTTGTGATTATGATGATGATGGGCTAGAGTAAATTTTTAATCTACATGGCATGTGCAATTGTTAAGGATTACATCAATATTGGCATTTTCATTATCATAATCATCATCATCATCGTCAGCATCATCATTGTCAACATCATCATCATCATCGTCATCATCATCATTGTCAACATCATCATCATATAATAACATTTTCATCATCATCATCATCATCCCCATCCTCATCATCGACATTATCATTTCCATTGTCATCATTGGAATCCTCATCATCAACGACATCATTTTGATCATCATCACATAATCACACCATTATCATGATCATTGTCGCTATCAACATCATCATCACCACCACCACCACCTCCTCCCTCTTTTTGTTTTATTAAATCCATCAAAGCCCACATAATTTTTTTTCTCTTTTTTTGAAATTGACTTGACCATTGTCGCTAAAGTTGGCACACATTGCATCCACTTTTAAGCCATCCCAATAGAGTGTTCCTAGTTTTGCACCTAGATAGCCTAGGATAAGGAAAAGGGAAATGTAATTGATTTGGGATGCTACTCTAGGTGCTAAATGCACCTAGTTTGAATTTTTTTTCAATATTAGTTCCAAGGGAAAGAGAAAAATGTTAGTAATGTCATGGAGAATGATGATGAAAATAAGAATGGAAATGAGAATTACATGCATGATCATGACAATTATGATGGTGACGATGACATTGACAATGATGATGATGATGAAAACAACGATGATGTTGATGGTGTCAATGATGATGACATTGATGATGATGTGATTATATGATGATGATGAAAATGACAGTGTTGATGGCAATGACGACGACGATGATGATGATGATGAAAAAAAAATGACATGAATGGAAATGATGATGATGATGCCAATGATGATGAGTCACATTGGAATGTGGAAATTGCAAAAGTATCTCTTCACTACTAATGCCCCTTCCATAAGAGGATCTGGTGAAAATGTGAAAACGCTACATGAGCAAGACATCCTACTACCTTTCAAGAATTTCATAAAGGACATTTTCCCTCACCTAACTAGTCGATGGGTCTTAATAATTAGTAATTGTCATGATCCTCACTATCATAAACATCGCAGTTGTTATCATCATTTCGATTGTCATATACATCGAAATTATCACCATATTCATAACTAGTGTCATCATCATATATCATCACGGTCAATGTCATGATTATAATCGCCATGATCATTGTGATGATGAAAAAGGAATCCAACCACCTATTAATCAAATGAGTTTCATAGAAGAGATTTTTCCTCTGGTTGGTAATGTAGGAATCAATTGTCATCGTTATCATATTATAATCAAATCATCATAAATTCCATCATGCTTCATCATCATCGTCGTCGTCATATAGTTAGGGTCACTCAAATGTCATTAGGATCACTCAAATGTTTTTAGGGACACTTAGATGCCTTCAGGGTCATTTAAGTGACATTAGTGTCACTCATATGCCATTATATTCATTTAGGCTCCATTAGGAACAATCAGGATCTAATAGTGCTATCACATGCATCATCATCATTGACATCGAAATCATCGTGATCCTCATTGTCATTGTCATCACTGTCGTTATCATAATTTCCATCATCATAGAGATCGGCATTATCACCATAGCCATCGTCATTGTCATTATCAATGTAGTGATCATAATTGTCATTGTTATCATGTTGTAATCAAATCATCATCAATGCCATCATCATTGTCATCATGCATCATCAACAACATCCTCATGTATTAGGGTCACTCAAATTTTGTTAGGGACAATCAAATGCCATCAGGGTCATTTAGGTTCTATTAGGGTTTCTCAAATGCCGTTAGGGTCATTTAGGTTCCATTAGGATTAGTCAAGATCAAATAGTGCTATAATTGCCTACATCATCATTATTGACATTGACATCATCGTCATCGTCAACATCCTAGTCAACATCGTACATATCATCAATGCTATATTTATCATTTTCAGGATGCAACAATATCATCGTCATCATCATGTCGTTAGAGTCACGCAAATGTCGTAGGGACACTCAATTTCCAATAGGGTCATTTAGGATTAATTATGGTCTCTTAGTTTCCAAAAGGGACACATAGGTTCCACTAGGGTCACTCAGGGTCAAATAATGTAATAACATGCATCATCCTCATCATCCTCATTATCATCGGCATCGTCATCATCATCATAATTGTCCTTATCATTGTCATTATCACCATAGACATCAACATCAATGTCCAACACAACCCTCTCAAATCTAAATCTAAACTCTAATAACCAATAGCCTCTATCCCATCAATTAAGTAACTCATATGTTGAACTAGGATCAATTCTAGGAGGAAAACTCAGTGCTATTTTGGGAGAAAATTTAGGCGCACTACTAGGAGAAAAAACATGGTGGTACTTTGGGAGAAAAACTAGATGTTATACTAGATGTTATTGTAGACGCAAAACTTGGTGCTAAACCTACCGACAATTAGGAAGCTAAATTAGGCGCTAAAAATGGTGCTAATCCTAGCTTAAATCTTGGTGCAAATTAGGGAGCCAAACTAGGCGCAACTATTGATTTAAATACTAGCGCAAAAGATTAAGCTAAAATTGGCGCTAAGCTTGGCAGTATGGAGGACATTATTTCTAGCACTAAAGGAATTAGCAAAACCAGGTTCTATGCCTAGCATTATTCTTGGCGCTAAAGTGGACGATGAAGTGGATGCTAAAGTGGACACAATAATGGTCTAGTTTAGTGCCCAATTTCAAAAAAGGATGCAAAACATGCCAGGAAAAGCGCCATCTCCTGAAATAGCGCCAACTTTGCCTAGAAAATGAAGAAAAATACACTAAAAGTGTTAGTGGACGCCAAAAAGGGAGCTAAAGGAGATGTTAATCACAGGTTTTTGTTGTATTGTATGCATAGTATTCTTCACCCTAGTGGTATCATAGCGTGGCTAGGGAAAATCATCTACAATATACTACCTATAATTGGGTGGAAATTTGCTCTGTCTAAATGTTTTGCTTGGTATTCATCTTTCAAAAAATATAAGTATCTCTTGATTTACTCTAAAAATGCTCGATTTGTTCTGAATAAAGTTCTTTGAGGTTTATAGTTTTCAATGAACTCTTGTTCTAAATATGGAGTGTTGCTAATCTTGAAGTTGACCATGTTCTGACATATGAGAAAAGTTCTATCATAGATCATAATGTATTAATTCATTACATAACAAGTGTTAAAACTCAAAACATCCCAAACCCCAAAAGGGATACAAAAATGTCAAAGTTCGGGAAAAGGGGTTCAGGATGTTTGGCATAAGCGCTCAAGGGCCCCAAAGTGTATGTAAATACAGATCGAGGTTGAGAAGGAGAACCAAGTTTTTAGGACCAAGAGCTAAAATAAATAGCGATTGGGCACTAAAGAAAAATGGGGCACATGACCGAGAGTGGGACCAAGTGCTCGAAACAAAAAATGAGCTAGAGCATGAGTGAGTAGATCATGAAAGGGGATGAGATATTTATGGTGAGAATCAATAGTGAATCATGAAGATGCAAGGAATATAAGAGCAGCCCCAAGATCCATTGTCCAAAAACGACTAGGATGTGTGGAACATTGTAATTGGTAACAACTCTTTGAAGTCATTTTTAAAACCACCTGAGACATGAGTCATTACTACTCTGGTTTACCAAAAGGTGCTTTTCTACCTATGGTTATATAAACATAAAAGGGGCCTCTATGGATTAAAGGGAAAGTAAGATGGCACACATGTGTACCACTCAAAAAGGACACGTGTTATGCGAACCCAACGACATCAAATGGTGCCATCCCAAAAAATTACAATAATCGCACACCATGTGTCAAAATTAAAATTGGATAGACCATTAAAATGGAAAAATATTCAAATTTATTATACTCCGTTGAGAATGAAAAATAGGGCCACCTACGTGGATATTACAGTCAAGTTAGCATCACTACATTGTACATAAAGTCGTATGCTAATGAATTTTTACCCTATAGGTAATTTTCATTTTTACCACTGTCATTTTACCTTTGCATAAATAGTAATTTTACCCATGGATTCGTCATCAAAAGATAAACCCCTAAAACCCATCAGATCTAGTGACAAGCACCTATATGACCATGAGGCTGATGTCTTTGAAACAATCGTGACTACATCGGGACTCCGTAGCATCATCCTAAAAACTCAATCTAACTTTTCTTTGAAGTGTGACCCATTCCATCTGTGGGAAACAAACCTAACCCATGTAGTTTATCCCTTAGCTGTGTATTTCCAAAAATTAATCCATCGGTTCTCTATTAGATACTCATATGATAAACAAGTGATTTTATCCCTTGACCAAACTAGGACCATGTGGATCATGTATGTAGATTCCCTAGCTAACGTATTATGCTTCCCAGACTTACGAGCCCTACAATTTTTTTATGAAGAAGCCATATCCTCATCCTATCATGCCTTGAAACTTGTGCAAAAAGATAAAATTTTATCCCAACATTTGAAATAAGGCACCCCTGTCCCAACCATTTCACTTCCTTATGTAATTGTTGATTTCTCAATAAAATCAGAAGAAGCCATAGCCCTATTATGTATCATCTTGGGATATGATGATGACAAGGTGGTAGATGAAACCATTCTGGGATTCTTAACCCTCTTGACTCCCTCACCAGCGGTTATCCCCCCCATATTTTACCTTTTCCATCACGTGGATGAGAAAATCCACAACCACCAAGAAAAATACCTTGCATTGGAGAGATTTAGATACCCATCAATGTTATTTTATATGTTTATGTATCAAAATTTTGAACATTTTAAATGGATAGAGATGACAATTAGGGACCAAGAAGGAAAACAACTCCCGATCTATACATCGACATATATGATCCTTAGGAAACCAGAAAAATCAAATTTTAAAGAATTTACAAACAAGGTCATGACAATAGCATACTCCTTGTTACATGATGCACTCCTCCTAGATTTTTCCTTGAATATTAGGAACTTTTGTATCTTATCCCTGATACCAAAGTTGGAGATTGGTTCTTGTACATGAATATTATATTGTTTTGAGGGTATATGGTTTTGAAGAGGATCCTTACAATTTACCTACCTTTCTGACTCCAAGAGTGTTTTCCATGGATTTTATCAAACATAGATTTATATATGATCAAGTTCACTTTGTAAAGTATAAGCATTCCATCACTTTTAGGATGCCCAAAGATAGAGGACCTTTCTTGGTAAAGACCAAAAATGCACTATCTTACATAGAAAATATATTAAATCAGTTGAATTTGGAAAAGATAAAAAAGTGGTCCTATGAACCTCACTAAATCATTTCCAAAAAGAGGGTTGAAAATAAGGATTCAACATACAAATACATGCCTCGTCCTGACTAGGAAAAAGTGGAAAACCTATTTACTTGGGAGTAGGTTCAGGACATTCTTGGGAAATGATGCAGAGAAGACCCCTATAGAATCACAAATAGGTGCTAACATAACAGCTGAAGAAACCAGTACAAACATGGATGTAGAGGGAACTAAGGTGCAATCACCAAGCAAGAAGACAAGGTTGAAACTGAAAAAGAGGGAGAAGAGGAAATTGTTGAACATACTCAAACTGAGGATTTTCCAAATGAAGTGGAGGAATTATTAGAAAAATCCCTAGCAACCAAAGAAGTGCCACATATTACTACCAGAAACCACCCTTCATTGGTGCTTTCCACACCCTTAATGCAACAAGGATCATCTCTTGTAGGCCCATTTCAAGTACAACCAAACCTACATACTAAGTATATAGGTATAATATTTACATAATTAAAGAGTTCAGAAGTAAGATAGATATAGGAACAAAAATATTACTAACTACGGAAGATCGCAAAGCAGATACTCTCAGAATGTCAATTCTGGAACCAAAAGTCCCACCCCCCCAATCATTTCATGATTGGAATCCAGATGAGTACAATGTACATTTTGGGAATTCCATCCCCCTTAATAGAATTGATTTCTATAGGAAAGCTAGCGATATGTTGTGCAAGGATGTGTTTGAGTCCTTATCTAATGAAAATAAGTTAAGAATGGCATTGCAAAAAAATGACAAGCTTTTGAAAGCATTGAAAACAATTGTTAAATCCAAACAAGTTACTATCAAGGAGTTGGAAAGTAAGATAGTGTCCCTAGGGGTAAATCTAGTTGATACCTCTCATGCCCAATCCCTCTCGCAACAAAAGGATAATGATATTGTGTATTTAAGGAAGAGGTTGAATATCCTTGATGTAGATCTTATTCAAACCCTAGAATTGTTAAAGTTGTAGGAAGATAAGGAAAGGGTTTATGATAGTATGAAGCATTATAATTCACAGATGGAAGAGTACATGAATGAAATGAATGACCTAGAGTTACAAATTCCTTCTATGAAATCAAAGCAAAAATCCTTTTCTACTTAATCAGTTCCCCAAGCAATATCTTCATCATCTCAGGAGACCTCATCCCACAGATGAAATAGAGAAATATAAAAAAGAGCAACCCTTGTAGACCTCAATAGATCATATAGTTGAATCCATGGAGGAAGATGTTCCACCTAAGAAGATTGATAAGAGGGTCAACCGAATAAAAGAGCTTGAGGAGGAAATAAGTAAAAATATGACCTCATTGAATATTTGGAGAGTGAGAGAGATGATTTGAAGAAAGAGGTCTCCAAACTAGTAATAGATATGCAAGGGAAAGATCTCGAAAAAGGAGCCAAAATATTTATATGGGAAAAATAGCACAAGAGATCCTCAACAAATGGGACCATTGTGAAGTAGTCGAAGATGAATTAGAACTGGCCACTACATCTACTAAATAAAAGAAAAAGGATAGAAAAGATGCTTGAAGACAAACCTAAGATTGCACCAGAAGTAATCATCTATCTAAACATCTAGACTAAAATAAAGTTAGGAGAATTACAAATTCCAATAGAACTTATTTGATCAAATTGGCCAACCAAATGTTGATCAAGCAAAATCTATTGAATATAACCCATAAAAAAAATAAAGGATTTGACTTTAGAAGTTATATTTTTTAAAGGTTATCCAAAGAGTTGATAGCGAAGGGTCTGCATCACTTGTGAGATGTTCATGGATATATAGATAAGAAGGAAGAGTACCAAGATCTCTTGATGCAAAAGAACAATGAAAAGGGAGAATTTGATGAGCTGTATGGTCCACTGGGAGGGGATGTTGTAGTCAAGGAATTATAATGTTGAATTTGAAATATGGATAAACTTGAAAAAATTTCTAAGAATATTACCCCTTATATCTTATGAAAAAATCACAAATGTTGAGATAACTTTATATTCTCTAAAATCTCAACAATATCCTATGGGAAAATATTGACACCAAGATTCCAAGTATAATAAGCTTTTGTTTTCACCACAAGAGGAGCCTTCTATACAACCAACATGGAATCCAACATGACAACCTGGTGTACATATTGAAAAGACATTCACAAAACCAATTCAATAGGCTTTCATGCCACCAATGGGACAATAGTTGGAGCGGGTAGTTTTCCAAGCGATACGATAGATATTAGGGCAAGCAACTAGCCATCCAATAGGGTATCCAACTATGTAGACACAAGTAAAAGGGAGTGGTCAGTTACCTCATCCAAAGGCCACTAAAAAGACTTCGACCAGGAAGAAGTAAAGGAAAAAAGAGGTAGTTAGACAAGTTTGACCAAAGTCTCAATAGAATGAAAATGATAGAAGTGAGGACAACTGGCAAGGAATTTAGAGAAAACATAAAATGGTTAGCTTTTCCTCTCACATAAAAGGAAGATTCGAGCTAAAATGTAGGGCTGGTATATTTTTTAGAGGGCCTATTAACGAGCTACTAAGACGATTTTGTATTAATTGTGTATATAGGAATTAATATATAGAGATTAATATTTTGGTGTATTTCAACAAATGTTTCTCTTCTTTATAATTGTCTCCCTACTATCAATTCTAGATCTAATCTGTATCTGTGTAAAATTTCTTTAAGTGTAATTAAATCTTTTGAGCAGCATCTTTACACTATATTTGTGTTAGTGATACGAATGTATGTTGAGTAGTGAGATTGAATTTGAGATACCACAGCTGAAAAGAATATGGTACCTTTGATAATTTTACTAAAAACATGTATATTGAGCATGATGTTGTATTTATAAGCCTCTTTGTCTAGAATTTAGAGGGAGAAGTCAAAACATTATTGAGATACCTTCCAGTGGCCTCCATAAACTCTTAGCTAGTCCTTGAAACCACATTCATGAACCAATGGGGTGAGAAAAGATACCACCTCTATTATTTGATTGAGTTTGTTTCTTTGAAGAATGGGGAACATGTAGGAGATTTCAATAAAATATTCAATAATATTTACAATAAAATACCTTAATGCATCAAACCCTCACAAGCAACTGCAAAGGTCACCTATGAAATGTCTTTTGAACTTGAATTTTCCATGATACTGAGATAAAAAAAGGTCTGTGACCTTAATCAGTATGCAACATGATGTAGTGGATGTTGAGGGAAATATGATAGCTCCAGGAAATTTGAAATAGAAACAAGATTCAAACAAGAAAAGGGCAAAAGAAGAAGTTGGTACTTCTAGGACAAATACGGAAACACAATATGAAAAATAGAGGATTTGTCAAGAGTAATTAAAGATCTTTCCAATAAGTTGAAAATAATTGAAGTAGAAGGACACAATTTTGCAACAAAACACCTCAGGGTGGAGGACAAAGAAATCCTAATCAGTGTAGAATAACTTTTAATTCATAGATAATGAGCAGAGATAGTAGAAATCAAGATCATCCCATACAACCCCCTATAAGAGAAAATGATAACAACAACTTTGCATATTTACCAGAAGATGAAGAACACATTGAACCATTAGATGAGATGTTGTGGATGTAGGATGAGGATGACATGATCCATCATGGATCTTACACGATAATATTATGAGAATTCTTTGCAAGAGTGAAAATATGGAAATAAAAAAGAACAGAAGAAAGAAGAAGATAAGATGTTATCAAATCAATATAGACTCTTTGTTGATAATTTGTAGGTAGAGATTCAAAGAAATATGACCTAAGGCCTAGAAACTCTGCAAGAAACCAAAACCAAAATCCCCCTTCCAAAATTCCCCTTTCAAATCAGTCGACTAATAAATACTCTGATATTGCAATCTCTGCTAAAAACCTATTGCACCTAAATACATATCTTGTAAATATGCCTCCCAAATTGTACATAAAGAAGCTGAAGTACCCCAACCAAAAACGGATGAGCCTAAAAATAAAGAGCCAAACTGATTTGTTGCTTCTTTTGATCTTGAGCATGAGCTATCAAAAATCAAAATCCATGTACCTTTGTCTGAATTGGAAAGGAATCCTACTCACCAAAATCAAATCTAAAAAATGCTAAATGTATTAGTGCCAAACATTTATCCTAACACCCTTCACCTCTTAGGTGATAATCCTACTATTATATTAGGCCCCCAAGTAGAAGAAATATATGAAAATATAGCCCCATCTTATATAATCCTCAGTGTACATGGTAAATTACTTCACAATTGCATGTTTGACTCAGGAGCCTCTCATAATCACCAAGCCATACCATGGCCTTTAAAGTTTTGATTCCAACAAAAGTGAAATTCTTGGGAATCATAAAGGATCCGGTGGTCACATTATCTCCACTACCCACAAAGAGTGTCATGATGGATGTGCTAGTGGTAGATGTGCCTACTAAATATGGGATGCTATTGTATATGACATGGGATAAAAAAATTGGAGGCACAATGCAAATGGACATGAAGTATGCATCCATCCTAGTATTGACTAGAGAAAGAAGGCTTTATAAGGAGGATAAATTCACCATATGTGGTAAGTGATGACAATAGTCCAAATAATTTTCCTATGTATGGAATGGTGCATTCTAGCAATGAATCATAAGTATGCAGACCCTTTACCCATAGAAACCCCTTCTCATGACTTCTCATTTTTCCTAAGCCTAGTATGGAAAATGAAATTTGATGGAGCATCCCCCGAAGAAGAAGAAGGGGATGGAGTGATTCTATTCTCTCCCACAAATAAATAAATTACTCTTTCATTTAAGTTAAATTTCCAAACCATAAATAATGTGGATGAATATGAGTCTTTGATATTGGATTAGAGGCTTCCAAAAGGATGGGAATTACACAGCTCATTGTTTTTAGAGATTCAAAATTAGTGGTGTAGCAAATACAAAATATCTATCAGACAAAGTTCCCTAGGATGAGGACCTATAGAAATCAAGTGTGATACTGGATAGAAAATTTCGCTCATGATTTCAATATCACTATTGTTCCAAGAGAAATGAATCAGCAAGTAGACTAAATATTTTTCATCCCACAATTTTTTATTTTATTTTACCCTACACCAGTGTATATCTTATACAATTCACTGATGCGTTGGAGTGAGGTAAACGCACCGCTAGTTAATATAAAAATATTAAAAAAATACGCATTTTTTTCTTTTAGTTACAACTTGCGTCAGTGCTTCCAATTATATGTTGCACCAATGCATGCTATTTAGATATCTAAACATACCGTAATTCCTTTTTATTATATTTTTAAAAGATATATCTTGAGGAAGGAGGGTAGAATATTTTGGCTAAAATTGGTATGTCATTTATGTGGTCACACTAGCACATCATCATTGTTTAAACACACTGGTCTTTGTTGGCTGTAAAAATAGAAAATATTTTTTTCACTCCGCTTAACAGGGATTTCGATCTTGATGCGATTTGTTTTAGTATGCACCAGTGCATAGTTACTTGAGGTGCTTTGGCGCATCTTTTATGCATCAAAGAGCCAAATAAAAGCATCCACTAAAACCTCCTTCTGCCACCTCCGCTAGAGACCTCCACTATAAATGAATATTTTGGCTCCTTATAGAGGAGCATTCACATAACCTACACTAGAGGGTCTTTACCTTGTAGTGACACCAACAAATAATATTGTCTTTACAATGAGGTAAACAATTTTTTTATTCTTTATAGAGATGTTATTTTTGTTGAGATGAATAAAAATAACAAGTGTATTGAGAGGGAGCTTGACCATCTAGATAAATTTACCCATGTAAAGATATTTCATGAATTGGATAATGAGATTCCACATCTTGAAGGGGGGATCTCTATCTTGGATCAATCTTTGGAATCTTCTTTTGCAGCACCATCTCCCCCTCATGAATAAATTCCTTCCACTTCACCGTAACAGGAGATTCAATTTGATGATGTGATTGAAATAATTGTAAAACTAAAAATTCAAGAGAATGAAGCACCACCAACTGATCAACCTGGAACTTCATGAAAACTTCCAAAATGGGTCACAAAGATACTTGAAAGTGTCCATCCTGATGAAGTCAAAAATATGGGAACAAGAAGTTCGACCAGACAAGGCGATAGAGGAGATGCAAATAAGTTTGATTCAATTGATATAGAAGATATGGATGTCGCATATGGTTGTGAGTTGAATTTATTTGCTAACCTTGATCCAAATTCCTTTGAATAAGTTGCTAATTATGGTAATTTGAAAGAATCCATGCACAATGAGTATGATTGTCACATTAAGAATGGGGCCTAGAAGTTGGTGTACCCTCCATTTGGAACCAAACCAATTGGTTGCAAGTGGGTCTATAAGAACAAGTATAGATCAGATGGATCACTTGACAAGCACAAGGAAAGTTTTGTGGAGATTCTTTTTGCATAGAAGGAAGGAATTGACTATGAGGAGACTTTCTTCCACACATCAAAATAGGTTACGATCCACACATTATTGTCATTGGCTACACAAAATGGGTGGAAATTTCATTAGATGGATGTGAAAACTTCTTTCTTGAATGGAGACCTGAAAAAAGAATATTTCATGTCTCAAAGAGAAGGTTTTGTTGTGAAAGGGAAAGAAAAAAAGGTATGCAAAATCATCAAGTCATTATATTCCCTAAATCAAGCACTTCGTGCATGGTATGAAAAGTTAACTGAGCATCTTCTGAAGTTAAATTTCAAACATGTTAATCAAGATGATGCAACATTATTTGTCAAGAAATTTGGAATATCTGTTGTATATCTTGTGGTGTATGTAGATGATATTTTGATGACAGGAAACAATGAAAGCTATATTACATCCATTAAGAAAGAGTTGAAGAAGGGCTTTGAGATGACAAATTTGGGACACCTTCACTACTGCTTGAGAATTAAAGTGACTCAAAATTCCAAGTATATATTCATCTCCCAGATGAAGTATGTTGGAGATATTTTGAATAGATTTCACATGACTAATTGCGACCCTCTCTTGACTCCAATGGAACAAAATTTGAAGCTCGTATAAAAAGAAAGAAAAACATTTGAGCATGGAACCAAGTACAGACAGCTTGTTCGAAGCCTTATCTACCTTACCACCACTAGACTAGATGTTTCATTTTTTGTTGGGATCCTTTCAAGGTTCATGAAAAAACCAAGTGAATGATATTGGTCTGCTACAAAAAGAGTTCTAAGATACTCGAATGGGACTCAAGACTTTCGACTCAAATAGTCTAAGGTGGATGACTTCAAACTTATTGGGTATTCTAATTCAAACTTTGATGGTGACAAAGAGACAAGAGTGTGTACTTTAGGCTACCTTTTGAGTCCTGGATCAACAATTGTCTCCTGGAGATCATGCAAATATTCAATTTTAGTAGATTCCACAACAGAGGAAGAATATGTTGTTACTGCAGAATATGTTGTTACTTAAAATGTTGAAAAGAGAGGTTTGCTGAATTTTGTAGAAAAAACTAGTTGGTAGACTTCATGAGTGAAAACTGAAGCAGCTTGTGGGTGGTTACAGATTTGACAGAGGCGTCAAAGAACCAAAAAACTAGCTTTGATGCATGCCTCATGATAACTAATTCAAATATCGATCGGGAAATAGAGTAGACAGTAATATTGACTACATGGTGTTGGCTACTCTATGTCCTCTCTGCTGAATCCTCCTAGTTAAAGAGTTTTCTTCAATAAAAAATATATTTTTTCATGGAGATCTCATTACTTAAATTGTGAAGAGATTATTATTTATTTCTGAAAACTTCTAATTGTGTTTTTCTTTTAAAACTTATGTTCAAATCACCCAAAATTAAATTCAAATTTATATTATACAGGCATACTCATCATCTAACTAACTGCGTGTCATATTGTAATTTATACTGAAACCTATTTAAGGTCGTTTTAATAGTTTCATAATATATATATATATAAACGCATCATCTAAATGCTGGTTAAAGTGTCTGAAAAAAAGGATACAAATTGTGAAGAATTATTATATATTTATGAAAACTTATAATTGTGTTTTTCCTTTCAAACTTATGTTCAAATCACCCAAAATTAAATTCAAATATGTTCAAATCACCCAAAATTAAATTCAAATATGTTCAAATCACACAAAACTATATTCAAATTTATATGTTAAAGTCATACTCATCATCTAAATGGAACCTATTTAACAAATTATTTGTAATGTCATTTTAATAGTTTCAATGCTTGTTATATCATAGTGTACTTTATAATTGAATTTGGGTATGAACTCATTATAATAGTTACAATTACATAGATATCAATCAAGATATAAAATAATAACAATAATAATATGTTTTAAATAATAATATGTTTTAAATAGTTTGTGTTTTGTTGTAAAATATTTGCTATTTTCATTTACATATTTTCAATAATATTAATAAGTTATTAATTGGGTGTAGTTTGAGTAGGTGGGAGGAGTAATTGTTACCTTTTCCCAACTTATATATATATATATATATATATATATTAACAGTTCAAATGAGTTAAATTTTAAAGGTTATGTTTTGATTTTTTTTATTTAAATTTTGTCTAGAGTCTATTAGGGTTTCAAGTTATGGTTTAAAGAACCTTATAGATTTATTGTGTATGGTCATATTGAGTGAGTGTATCTTTACAAGCCTATTAATCCAATAACCTTTTGTCCTAAACTGATAATTAAAGGTAATAAGAAGACACTTAGGAGTTGGTTAAGTTCTACCTTTTGTCTTAAAGTGATCATTCAAGCTAATAACAAGACACTTAGTAATTGGTTAAGTTCAACTTGGTCTAATGCGTCTTTGTGTTTCTTTAGTATATTTTTGTAACTAACTAAGCAGATTGTCATGATTATGTTTTAGACATAAATTGATCTAATTATTCATATTCTCCTCTATAATAATGCCACTTGATCGATGGATCAACACCCCATTGATCCATGGTTTCTATTTAAAGAACATGGAGGTTCATTTGTTTATGATTGATTGCAATTAAGAGATGATCATTTAATTTTTTTTCTTTTTTCACTAGTATATTGCATCAAGTCCATATTAGCTCAAGCCATGGACATATCACTCATGGTCTGGTTGAATTCTCTCACATCACTCAAGTACATTGACTTATCCCAGACACTCATTATTTCAAAGCAAGACAAAATGAGGCCCACATCACTTCCAAGTAAAACAAAATGAAATCCACAAAGTGGCACACAAAATATAGGAAAAACTGAAATACACAAAAGTGGCATACAAAATAGAGAAAACAAAATGTTCAAAATCCAAACGGAGAGGCATCCAATTTCTTGAGGTGTTATTTTTTTAATGACTTTTTATTTGGTTTTAAATTTTTATTTTATGAGTGGATATGAATTTTTTTAATTATTTTTTATTTGGTTTTCATTTTTTTATTTTATGAGCCGACATAATTTTTTTAATTACTTTTTATTGTTGGTACATAATGTGACATCGTCAACTAGTCAATGCACAAGCATAGGTAAGATTCCAATGGTTGACTAGGTAGAATGCTCATAATATAATCCATTGGAATGTCATCAACACAACAGGTTCATTAGGAGAAATTTTTTGGTATCTTGTTTCAGAAAGTGTTTGTTTGGGATGAGAAAGTATGATAGTAAATGTGGACAAAGGAAATTATGCAAGTAGAATGAAATGTCCTAATGGTAAAAAGGAAATTATGCAAGTAGAATGAAATGTCCTAATGGAAATTATGCAAGTAGAATGAAATATCCTAATGGTAAACATATTACTAGGTCTCTGGAATGTGTTCCAAGTTTATTCTATTTATTATTCTCTTAACTCTCCTGCAACACATAATTCAAAGACACGCTTTTACATATTTTCAAAACAAACCCAACAGGGAAGATGTGTTATCTACCAATTAACAAAGGTCCATGAATGCTCCAAAAAAGTATGAATACGAGAAGTGCTACCAAATTTTCCAAGCCTTGCCCAACCTTAGGAGATCCAGAGAGTTGCATCCTTATATAGACTACCTAATAGCTTAAGGTTATGGTGATTGCTATAGTCCCTAATGGACATGGACTAATTTCGACAATATAAATCAATTTGCAAAGCCTCCTAATATGAGTCAACATGCTTAAAAAAGAGAGAAAATAGTATATGTAACTTGAGGGAGAGAACATCTCATCCAAGTAGAGCTTCCTTCATGACGATGATGGTATTAAATAGAAAGTAGAGCTTCCTTCATGAGGATGATGGTGATGGCATTAAATAAAAAAATCGAGAATGAATACCATAAAACAGCCAAACCAATACCCCAAATGCTAGGAAACCATCTCATTGAATCCATTCACAAAACCCTAAATGCCTACACTACACACACACAATTACCACCTGAATGGATTTCAGAACGTAAGGGAGAATGACATGGGAAATCGGTTTCTTTCATTTCATTTCCTTTCCCTCTCATATTCCACCCAGAGGAAACGCCACTGTCAGTTTCAGATGGAAGGCGAAAAGTTGTGGCGTTACAGATTATTTCTTGGGCAGAGGATACGCCACCTCGTCGTTTTAAGTCAATTGAGAATTTCCCCATGACATAACACAGGCCGTTTGGATCGTCAAATTTCCTGTAGTTTGAAGCCCATAACTACTTACCCAGAAATGGCGATGTATATTTTGGACAATATAGACCTGGAAGAAGGATGGGCTATTATTTATCCGTTTATCGTAAAGACAAGAGGACTGTTAGAAAAGGGAGACAGGTCTCCGTTCATTAATTTAGCAGAGGAGTACATGCTGTGTTTGACAGCTATTTACAAGATGTGCACGCAACTTGATGTGAACTACTCAGAGCAACTGTATGAAAGATACAGGAGCTCATTTGAAGAATACGTCATCTCCACGGTTTTACCAGAATTAAATCAAAAGCAAGCCGAGTTTTTGTTAAGAGAACTCGTCAGACGTTGGGAAATTCACAAGGAGATGCTCCGATTGATGTCAAATATCTTTCAATATTTGGATCGCCACTTCATCCCAGAGCACTCCTTACCTACACTCCGAGATGTCGGACATGGCTGTTTCAAGGACCTGGTTTTCTCCGACGAAATGCGCACTATTGCTTACAGGAATGAAGTGAATAGGCTCATTGATCGAGAGCGCCACGGAGAGGAAATTGATCGTGCCTTGTTGGACAACGTTAAGGGCCTTTTTCTGGAGCTTGGAATTGATCTCTAGAAGAATGACTTCCAAATTGATAGAAATATCGGAATTGTTGGTTGCATTTTGTGATGATGTACTTCAAATGTTGAAAAGAAAGGTTTGACAGAGGCGTCAAAGAACCAAAAAAACTAGCTTTAATGCATGCCTCATGATAACTAATTTAAATATCGATCGGGAAATAGAGTAGACAGTAATATTGACTACATGATGTTGGCTACTATATGTCCTCTCTGCTGAATCTTCCTCGTTAAAGAGTTTTCTTCAATAAAAAATTATATTTTTTATGGAGATCTCATCACTTAAATTGTGAAGAGATTATTATTTATTTCTGCAAACTTATAATTGTGTTTTTCTTTTAATAATTATGTTGAAATCACACAAAATTAAATTCAAATATGTTCAAATCACCCAAAATTAAATTCAAATATGTTCAAATCACCCAAAATTAAATTCAAATTTATATGATAAAGCCATACTCATCATCTAACTGCTTGTCATATTGTAATAAACTCATCATCTAAATGCTGGTTAAAGTGTCTGAAAAAAGATACAAATTGTGAAGAAATTATTATATATTTATGAAAACTTATAATTGTGTTTTTCTTTTCAAACTTATGTCCAAATCACCCAAAATTAAATTCAAATATGTTCAAATCACACAAAATTATATTCAAATTTATAGGATAAATCATATTCATCATCTAAATGGAACATATTTAACAAATTATTTGTAAAAACATTTTAATAGTTTCAATCATATATATATATAAAAAAAAGGCAAACTCATTGTCTAAATGCTTGTTAGATTATATTGTACTTTATAATTGAATTTGTGTATGAACTCATTATGATAGTTTCAATTATATAGATATCAATAAAGATATAAGATAATAATATGTTTTAAATAGTTTGTGTTTTGTTGTAAAATATTTGCTATTTTCATTTACATATTTTCAATAATATTAATAAATTGTTAATTGGGGGTAGTTTGAGTAGGTAGGAGTGATTGTCATATTGTAATTTATACTCAAAGCTATTTAACAAATTATTTGTAAAATCGTTTTAATAGTTTCAATTTTATATATATAAGCAAACTCATCATCTCATCATCTAAATGCTTGTCAGATCATATTGTACTTTATAATTGACTTTGTATATGAACACATTATAATAGTTTCAATTACATAGATACCAATAAATATATAAAATAATAACAATAATAATATGTTTTAAATGGTTTGTGTTTTGTTGTAAAATATTTGTTATTATTATTTACATATTTTCAATAATATTAGTAAGTTGTTAATTGGGTGTAGGTTGAGTAAGTAGGAGAAGTGATTGTTACATTTTCCCAACTCATATATATATATATATATATAAACAAGTTCAAATGAGTTAAATTTTAAAGGTTATAGTTTTGATTTTTTAATTTAAATTTTGTACGGTCTATTAGGGTTTCAAGTTATGGTATAAACACTGTGATCTATAAATATATATTTATTGTGTATGGTCATATTGAGTGAGTGTATCTTTACAAGCCTATTATTCCAATAATCTTTTGTCCTATGATGATCATTCAAGGTAATAACAAGACACTTAGGAGTTGGTTAAGTTCTACCTTTTGGCTTAAAGTGATCATTCAAGGTAATAACAAGACACTTAGGAGTTGGTTAAGTTCAACTTGGTCTAATGCGTCTTTGTGTTTCTTTAGTATATTTTTGTAACTAACTAATCAGATTGTCACGATTACGTTTTAGACATAAATTGATCTAATGATTCGTATTCTCCTCTATAATAATGTCACTTGATCTATGGATCAACACCCCATTGGTCCATGGTTTCTATTTAAAGAACATGGAGGTTCATTTGTTTATGATTGATTGCAATTAAGAGATGATCATTTAATCTTTTTTTCTTTTTTCACTAGTATATTGCCTCAAGTCCATATTAGCTCAAGCCATGGACATATCACTCATGGTCTGTTTCAATTCTCTCAGATCACTCAAGTACATTGAATTACCCCAGACACTCATTATTTCAAAGCAAGACAAAATGAGGCCCACATCACTTTCGAGTAAAACAAAATGAAATCCACAAAGTGGCACACAAAATATAGAAAAAAATGAAATACACAAAAGTGGTATACAAAATAGAGAAAACAAAATGTTCAAAATCTAAACCATCATAGATCCATCCTAAATGCGGATCTATCAAGCACCCAAAGGCATCCAATTTCTTGAGGTGTTATTTTCTTAATGACTTTTTATTTGGTTTAAAATTTTTATTTTATCAGTTGATATGGATTTTTTTAATTAATTTTTATTTGGTTTTCATTTTTTTTATTTTATGAGCCGACATAACTTTTTTAATTACTTTTTATTTTTGGTACAAATGTGACATTGTTACATAACATTACACATCTCCCCCATACTAGGTTGTAAGCACCTCGCTACTCTCGATGCAACTAGTCAAGGCACAAGCATAGGTAGGCTTCCAATGGTTGACTAGGTAGAATGTTCATAATATAATCCATTGGAATGTCATCAACACAATAGGTTCATTAGGAGAAAATTTTTGATATCTTGTTTCAGAAAGTGTTTGTTTGGGATGAGAAAGTATGCCAGTAAATGTGGATAAAGGAAATTATGCAAGTAGAATGAAATGTCCTAATGGTAAACATATAACTAAGTCTCTGGAATGTGTTCCAAGTTTATTCTATTTATTATTCTCTTAACTCTCTTGCAACACATAATTCAAAGACACACATTTACATATTTTCAAAACAAACCCAATAGGGAAGTTGTGTTATCTACCAATTAACAAATGAACATGAATGCTCCAAAAAAGTATGAATATGAGAAGTGCTACCACATTTTCAATGCTTGTGTCTATCATGATGAAGGGTCCATGTAATGTCCGAGTTTCAACCCTTTCGAGGGTTGATCCATGAAGCTAGTTCACAATTTTTAGCGAGCGAAGTTTCAAAAAAAATTGTTGTGGACCCTCGATCGAGGTCTTTTAAAGCCCTCGATCAAGGTATTAAAACCTTGATCGAGGGTTTTAAAAGACCTCGATTGAGGGATTTAAAAGACCTCGATCGAGGGTTGAAACAAGACCTCGATCAAGCTATCAAAACATCAATCAAGGGTTGAAACAAGACCTCGATCTAGCTTTTCAAAAGCTAGATCTAGCTTTTGAAAAAAATTAAAAAAAAAAGGCCTGTTTTAGGCCCTCGATTGAGGGCTTGAAAATACCTCGATCGAGGTCTAGGAAAAACCCTTGATCGAGGTCCTATTTAACCCTCAATCGAGGTATTTTAAATACCTCGATCGAGAGCCTAAAAACAGGCCGAGAGCCCTTTTCACTACAGAAACAAAGTTTTGTTCATAGGCTTAAAACATGTCATTAAATGCACATTAATGGACGGACTTGATACCATTGGATTCGTAAATGAATCCTCTATCTATATACATAAAATTTATGAATTTTTATCTTCGTATGTCTTTTGTTTTTAAATTTCTACTAAAACTTGCCCTAAAAAACCATGTCGACAACTTCAATTGAGCTCAAAGATAAATCAACAATATTCAAAATACACATCCAATTTTATTTTTTAAATGCACAAGCACTAGATAAGCACGTCCTCTTCAAAAGAGTATTTTTAGTTTTGCAAATTATGTAAACAATCAAAAGATTTGGTGCACACACAAACATGTGTGCAAAATGCGACTCAAATATTCATTGGTCAGTTTCGAAAAATAATAACAAATATAATTTTTCGAGAAAAATTAAAAGAAAAATATGTAAACACTAGTGCATTTTTGTCTAGATCATGTTCACATATTTAATTTTTTAAAATTATTACTTTAACATTAAATTATTTTGCACACACACAAACTACTTGTTAATTGCTCTTCAAATTTTTAAGTACACACATTTCATTAAATGAAAATTTGACACGATACATGACATTGGTATATTTCGAAAAAAATATCATTGGAAAGCCAACATAATTTTCTACATTTCATTTTTTAACCGTATGTCAAAATTCATGTGGCAAATATGAGTTTCGAGGGCTTCAATTTAATACATGGATAAAATTTATGTTTTTCGTCGTCATATTTGGCCAAAAATAGTTATCCATCTTCATGGAATCACCCGCGATCGTTTCAAAATTCACTTGATACTTATCGAATCACATTTTCAAACAAATCTATGTACTAGAGTACATCACGAAAGTGAAAGGAAAAATACAGAGATTATTTATTTCATCATTCTATATTTATCAAATTCTGTTTACTCAATCATTTGTGCAGAAATAACTATCATTTCAGTAATCTATCATTTCTAATAGCTAGAAATTTGTAAGAAGAGAGCTAAATAACTTGCATATAGAATTATTCAGAATATACAGAAAGAATCTCTAGGGAAAACAAACAATGCAGAACATGTTTAGCTTGTGTAGGTGGACAAACACCCGAAGAAGACCGTTCCTCCCAACCGTCTCCTGAAAGCAACCAAAGTTACTTGCTTTAGGACCCTCGATCTTGTTCACTGAACCACCAGGACGAGGATACTGTGTAGAAGCAAGACAATCTCTTTGTACTTCAACAATCATGAAGACTTGCATACAAAACACTCTTTTTGTACTTCAGCAATCATGAAAACTTGCATGCAAAACACTCTCTCTGCAACTCAACAGCATAAGGCAGTCTTACTCTGCAACTCATTAGCTAGCATCCCCTCATTGAATCTCTTGTGTGCCCAACATAGTAGTTTTCCAACCAACACAAGGAAAAAGTTGTGAGCACCCTGCTCAATTCGATGGTTATAAAAGATTGCCTAGGTCTTTTGGGTCAGTTTATCATTTAATGTGCCACCTGCTCAGTTCCACCATCCTTGGGGAACATGACCACATTTTTAGGAAAGTTCCCCCCTACAACAGCTAGTAAGTGAGTGCAGATGCTACCACGTGTCCATTACCTTCTACACCAGTTTCATTCATCCTAGTGGGTCAGTGAACACTCTTCAAGAGTCCTCTTTGGATGAGTGCCTCCTATTTTAATTTATTAAATAATAATAATATTCAATTACAGTCATCATTGACCATCCTTGGTCATTAACATAAAATTTTACAATAAAATTTAGAGTAATGTTTTTTCTGCAAACATAAAATGTTTCAAGTTCTAAGTAGGTTACACCGGTCATATCACTTTAGCATGTTGCAAACTAAACAAGAAGAGTTGCAAGGTAGGCCTTGCATCCTAGCATATACTCGCCACCTAAACTTTATACCAACCTTGATCTCCATGAAGAATATTTTCAGTAGCCAAAGGTTGATCCAATCCCCATGAGGAATATTTTCAGTAGCCAAAGGTTGATCCAAACATTTCTGATAGAAGCCACGATTATAAGCAGTCATTTTGCATTGCAGAAGTCGTCTTTGAGTTCTCTCCAACTCCTTCTCTGGCTTTAATTTTTTTGCCGACTTTGGCCTTCTATTTTTCTTTTATCGTGTCTTTTGACAACTGCTTTGTAATGCCCCTAGTTCTCTTAAATATTTTCGGAATTATGGCATTTGTTTACTTAGTTTGTAAACCATTGGTGATATTACTGGGTCTTTTGACAGTTAAATTACAACATTTTCGAATGGATCTAGTCCAGAAATATTAAAAGAACAAAAGAACGTTAACTTTTACTACTTGTAATGGAATCAAAAAGAAGTTAAGTTTAATTACTTTTAGTCGAATCAAAAGATTCAAAAATAGTCTAGCATTAGTGAAAAATTGAGTATAGATATTATAATTTTAACGAGAGAGTGCTTCTAGGCCTTGCTCATAAAAACATAAAAAGTGAAGAGAAAAAGAAATCTATATAATGTTTAAAACCATCCAAAATTTAACAAATGAGACAAATTGCATAATCCAATATCTCAAAATAATATAAGACAGAGAGGTTATGTACACAACTCAGAGACAATAATTTAACACATAACAGAAGAAAATTTGTTGGGTGTTGGGATTAATTACCACTAGAACAAAACATGTAGACATCAAAATACAACTACACAATAATTCAACAGAATAAAGCAGAAAACTTAGAGAATCCAAAGGAAAATCCATAACATCAAATAGCTAAGCTAGTTCTTTATTTCTTAGTAATGACAGAATATAAAATGGGTTTTTACCTCTCTGGAGCATTTTTTTATGTAATATTCATTCTCTTTTGTATCAAAAAAATCCAAAATCCATTTTCATTTGTTGTGTTTAAGTCCCTCTAAACAAAGTAACTTATTAGCCGAGGTTTTCCCTCAAATTGCCTTGCTAAATATCATTCCAGCCTCCAGGAATTTCGAACTGGCATCATTGCCGAAAACTAAGGGTGAATAAAAAGCATACCATTTTCTACCCTACTATATCCTTATACAAAAACTACGTTAAATTACAGAGATCATATACATTAGGATGATGAGCAAAAACAGTGTTGGTGAAAAATGCTTTACAAACTCCGATAACAAATACTTTATAATAATAAAACGTTCCAAACATGGCAAGCAATGGTGAAATATATTAATCTGCTATTGGCTATTGGCTAACGAATGAAATTAAGTTTATAATTCATCTGGTCTAATAAAAAATAAGAATTATACATATTGATAATAAATAATATGTTAATCTTCAGTTTGCACGAAGAAGTCATTGATGGAAAGCATAATCTGGGCAGCTTTGTTCCGCACATATTTTCTGAGACCGTGCTCAGTGTATCTCTTCCCCTCCTCATAGTTTTCCAGAATGCCCGCAATATAATTTTCTTTGGCAACCCTGCACCATTTAACATATATTAAACTGCTCAATCTTGAAATTTTGATAGAAATTTAATTAGGTTTTTACATTTTCTTAATTCATGTTTATTTCTATTTATTTAATATTACTGTGTTCATATACCTGACATCTGGATTGGTGACCAAGTTTCGAAATAGCTGAAACACACTCATACCCACAAATATACCAGTGGCCGCAAAAAGAGGATATATGCTCTTGATATCTGGGATAGTGGAAAATTGCTTGGAAAAACTGAACCAGAATAAAAAATCAGGAAAATCTGAAAAACGTTGATAATTCAACGATACACTTATTCTCATATTTACTATACATAAAGGTCAAACACAAGAGTAAACTTATTCTCAAATTTGCAGAACTATCAGTGTTTCAAAACTTGGTACTAGTAAATAATTAGGTAGAAAAAAAAAGTAGCCAAACAATGCACTTTATGGACAAAATTAAAAGAAATAAAAAAGAAGAAATGAAATTTACGTAAAAATATGATTTTTGGTTGATTCACTAACAATGTCATGACTAATGAGTAATGCAGGTTGGCTCACATGGTGCTTCCCATGCATCCTGTAAGCAAATCAAATCAAGAGTCATTTTTTCATCTCAATATTATATTATCTCTTAGATTTGTATTCTAAAAATTTGAAAAACAATATAACCTTATAAAATTTAAAACAGTTTGTTATTTTTTAGCTTTGTATGTAAATCTAAATAACCGTATAAGATTTAAAACAATTTGCTATTTTTAGGCTTTGTATGTAAATTTTTGCAGCATGCGGTGTAAGCCGAGTCATTTATTATTGGCTGAAGAATCTAGACTGCCCCTGCTGTTATTCGGGTTCCTACCCGAAAGAAACTGTGCGCCAAATTCAACTTGGAAGTAGATCTTTGTGGAGACTGCCTTTTCCCAGAGATGTGCTTTATGCCAAGAAAACAAAAACCTCAAGAATAGAGGCTTTGATCCAACTCTTAGTAATATACTCTCACATATATATAATATTAACAGGTTGTGTTGGTTGTACATGCCACCGACAAGGGATGTTAAAAGAGAGAAACCGAATTCGAAACCCTGACCCATTTAAATTGCTGGGTACGTTTAGGATTATAATGCTTATGGAAAATACAAATAGCTACAGAGAAACTACAAGTAAAACATGAAATCCTACGTGTGGAGAATTGTAGCTTATACAAAGACTCTTAGATTCTTCCAAATAGTTATCCCACCTTTATCAGCGAATTCGACTACAATATTAAGAGTACACTGAGTTAAGACGTATCAAGGGTGTCGCCAAAATTCCAGAGAAGAATTTCATAATTTCAGAAACAACCAGAAAGGAATTTAGACCACTATCTGTTAATTGCTGGAATAAAGGAGAAAGACCCTCTCATGGTCGTCTCTGGTCGAAGCCCAAGACACCCAAGCGTTAGTGATCGACGACCTAGAGACTGTAACATCCAACTATGTTGAAAGCTTTTACAGCCATTCCCAATACTTATTGTAGCTTTTCATTCATCCATTTAAGAAGTTGAGTTGAGCCAAGAAAATACAGTCGGTCGAGATTTAATAGTTTGTAACTTTTTCTTTGAGGTTGATGCTTAGTCGGTCGGGATATTTTTTCTATTTATAAGCTTTGGTCGACCTGACATTTAACTTCGGTCGATGTAAATTTCCTTCTATGGTCGAACCCTTTATTTATTGGATCATCACTTGGTCGATGAGTTTTGGTGGACTCCCTAAGCTAGTCGATGCTTAAGTTGGTCGATATTGTCAGGTTCTTAAAAATTAGTCAGCTGGTTAATGTCTAAAAATGCTCATCATTGCAATAAGTTTGAAAGTGGTCGAGTTCAAATTCCAGTTTACCACCCATTATGGTTATAAGTCATTTTCATTTGAGAAAAAATATATATGTAAAATTATGCTCGATGGTCGATCTTTAATTTCATTTGTCAAGTTTTTGAGTTGATTGAGTCATTAGCTCTAACGTGACTCTACTTTAAAATTTTGGAGATGAGAGGGGATGAAACTTGAGTCTTCTTGAAGGCAGGTGATCTCCTCCAATTTTGTAATTAAGTCGTCTCTAGCCAAATCTTATAAGTCGAATCAAGTAAAGTCAAGTCGATCACGACCACTCATAAGAGCTTGCACAGTGAGTAGACGAAATTTTTAACTTGTAGGCTCTATCAATTCTCAATTCTCATAAAAACCACATTCAAGTAGAATACATCTGACACCGCACATAACAATCATTAATGACAGATGATGACATGGCTAACAATTATTGTTTTTCATACTTGTTTTTCAAGTAGAATTGCAAGTCATGGTTGTTTTTCATACTTGTTTTTCAAGTAGAATTGCAAGTCATGGTTGTTTTTCATACTTGTTTTCTTCGGGATGAAGAATATTTTTGGCGTGGGGGAGATGTTAGAGGGACCATTTGATTCCTCATGAATGTCATCATGATTAATATAATTTATTAGTTTGTTACAGAAATCTGTTGGAACGAGTGTAACCGCCCAACCAACTTCACTTTGTACAAATACCATTTGAAGATGAATGTTAAGCAGGTGAACGTTCGACTCAACCTATTCTCTTTGATTGATGGTTATTGTGTGTGATTTATTCTCTGCTTGGATGCTATGCAATTCCTTTAACTTCAGCAGGATGGAATTACTAGCACCACCACTAAAAAGTGTAAAGGGATTAAACCTGAAAGGCATAGAGGCATAGAGGATGGTTGAGAAAAACCACTCATTTGGGTATTCCATCCTATAAATGGGTTTTCCCCTACAACAATACCAAAGGATTGAAAAGGTCCACTCCGAACTGAAGGGGTGGATGGGGAAATGTGCTCCCCATTCCAAGGTTAACCTTGGAAAGGTATCAACGAAGTGGTTGTTCCAATGGTAGGATTTGAAAAAATAGGGTAAGAGGTAATAGGGATATGCGGCATACACATCAACGACATCCCATATGTAACAATATTTGACCCAAAAAGTGATGACAATGGAGTACTCAAAGACTGAGTAACTGTATATCCTATTGGCAATGTACTATTAGAAAATGTAACAATCGCAACAATACTAGCTTGTGTTCCATTTGATATTTAGGTGTTGAAATGAGAAGGAGACAATACCCCTGTAACTATGGCCAATGTAGGAGTATGGGGATCTCTAGATCCTAACATGTCTTCCAAACTATCCATAATAAATATCATACCTAAATGATAAGTTAATCGTCATGACTTCGAGGAACTTGGAATCTACAAAATGACTTTATCGTTAGGTCTAGTTAATGGAGGGTTAAAAGGTGTAACAAAGCCTTCATCTTGAAGATCCTCTACCCTAGTAATATCAAGTGCAAAGTGTCTGCTACTATAATAGATGGTTCAACCAAATCGGAAGAACCTATTGGTTCAAAAGAACCAATTGTGTTCAATCGACACCCCCGAGAAGGAGATGGAGGTTCCACCCTTATCGGTTAAAGATCCCAAATCCTTCTAGATCGACGGAGTGGTTGGTCTTCCACCTTGATTCAAATGTAAAAAAGACTCAAATATTAAGGCCAACTAAATACAAATATCACACCTCTAGCAAAAATTCTAAAGATATCAATACAAGCAAACAAGGACCTTTTGAAAATTAGCATGGGTTGATTAGGTCCTGCAACAAAAAAAAAATGGTATGGGAAGCAGTTACCGAGGCCTCCACGTAACAACCTTTCTTGGTGCAAGTATCCCAGAAAGGTATGGGACACCCTCCAAGGGTATTGATAGTGTGGTACAACGTCTGTATTATAAATGCAAGAAAGAAGTATGCATATAATGAACGAAACTTATTTCATAAATTTATTCAATGCATAGAACATAAACAAGTATGAAAACAATTCTAAACAACAAACTTCTTTTATAGTTCTATCTTGCAAAATCAAAATATTCAAGGAAAACTTTCAATTAAATATGAAATCCTTTTGTATTTCATTCTAATGATGATAACAGAGATAGGAGAGAAAAGAAAGAAAAATCAGTTTTTTAGAGAATTCAAATTGAAAGAAATGTCTACCAAACAATCCAAACAAAACTTGAAAAAAGTTGTAATTGAACTATCAAGCATCAACCATAAAAACAATTATTTGTGTTACAAAAAAAATTGCTTCCTAAACTCCAAAAGAAAATTAAAGAGTCAAATCCAACTTATTACACATTCCAAACCCATTTTTTTCAACCAGATAGAAGAATGATTAAAACAATAGAGCAAAAACAGGTCATATGCGCCTTTGTCCAAAGAAGCCCACATATATATATGCACTTTGGTCCACTATAGCATGCATATGACATTGAAAACACTATAAAAAAAAAATTGCTTTCTATAGGCACACACATGGTTGTATATACAAAAAGGTGCATATATATATCCATCTGAGAGCACTACAACATGTGTATGTGTGTGGGAGAAGCAAATAACACTTCCAAGTTTCAAAATATAGAAAATATTTTCCCTAAATGTTCCAAGATGAGGATGAAACTACTACAAAGAGTTTTCACGGAAAAAGACAATGAAAAAACAAAAAGGAAAACAACCAAACAAAACAAAAGCAAAACCAAAAAAAAAAAAAAAAACACCCTAAACTAACCCAAAAGGAGATCTCCCTAGTGGATTCACCAATTCTATTTCAATTCAAATCCCCTAATGAATTTGGGTTACACTCATCACAGATCTATACCCATAAATAAATTTAATCACTTCCAAAGCAAGAAATCAAAGTAAAGATGTACAACCAATTACAAACTGAAACAAGGGAATAAGATGCCTACTTTTAGTCCAACGTTTGGGGCGGATCCATTCCCTGAATATTTAATCTCGTAGCATTCTTGAATTTGTGCAATCAAAGAGGAAACAAAAGCACAATAGAGAATGGTTGCAAAATATAAAATGATTTAACTAGGAATGCATGCATTAAATGTTGGCCAACGTGACCTCAGTCGACAGGGGTTCGCCTCACTGTCGACGCATACCGCAGTCTCCCTGGGCACCATCCAGGGCAAGTTTGAGCCCACCCATCAACACCCGCAGAGTAGATGAGGTCTCACCCAAGGCGTCCAGGAAGAGCAGACGGAACCATGTTTCCACCGAGGGAGGAGGAGAGTTGTGGCTGCATGGACTGACTCTATTGCGGTATTTTAACCAGAAATATTAAACATTTGGCAAGGAGTTATAACATATCACTTCATCGCAGCATTCAAGGAGTTATACCATCGCAGCATTTATCATCACATTCTACATAGAACATACTACTTAATTGCAGCAATTATCATCATAGCAATAATAAGCAGACATTGCATTAAACAACATTCATACACTGCATCATTACACAAAGTTTGTACCAAAACATCATTGTATTACTGTCAAGATCATACACCGGTAAAACACAGATCTCGCATCCAATCCGTCTTCTTCATCTCATTTTTCCCTTTTTTCTAACACTTACAACTCTCATGTATTTATAGGCTTTTGCCCTTACAATATTTGTCCACTTACAACTGACTTTCTAACCGACACTATGGACAATTGACCCAATATCTAACTGACTTGGTCCAAATGACCCCAAAAACCCGCATACCGCGGTATACTGACTCTCTATTACATAATGTATGGTCCAAGTGACCCAAAACCCACCAACTACGGTATTCTTTGGCACAAAATACTCCTTTCGCGCCCTCCTCTGGCGTGTCGCGGTGTCAGCGGTACCGCGATCTTTTCCCATCAAACCTCCTACCAACAGGCCCCCAACACAATCTTGTGGCTCGCCCTCGAGCCACGTCAACTGCTGGATAGAGTGCATGTCGTGGTCCTTGCCTTGAAGTCTGAATATGATTGTTTGACATTCTGTACCAGCTCCGAAGCCTCCTTAGTTGTTGCCTGACTGTTGATCACATCATCGGTCGATGGGTGATCGGCAAGCTTTTCCATGACCTGTTGCCAATACTTATGTACTGCTGGGAGTGCTTCACTGGCCTACAGCATCAATTTCCCGTCAGTGTCCTGGAATTCTTCTAACTAGGCTGCACGCAGCTTCTGGCATTCATCTTCCTTAGTGACCCGTTGTTGCAAGTCCTTCAACTCGCGCGACTTGGCAACTTGCTCCATTGGTGGCAAGGTTCTCATCGCATCCTTCAATGTGGCCACCTAGCCCTCCGCTTCCTACCGGATCTTAGTGAGCTGTTCAATTTGTTCATCGTGAACGATGCGGCCCCAAAACTCTATTGTTTCGGCGGTGAGCCTGGTTGCCTCCGTCTCCAGCTCCTCCATCTCTGTGGCAACTTCCTCAATTGCCCTTCTTCGTTCATCCAACTCGGCCTGAGGCGTACTTGGTTTCAACTGAGCCTTCAACAGGTCATTCTCCTTTCGTAAATGAAGAATAGAATCCCCCAGCCACTGCACTCGGTGAAGCACATCTACCTCTTCAGTGGGCTCCAGGACATGTTGATAGGCCTCCGTGATCGCTCGATCAACCCGAACACTGTCATCCCACATGCAATCCTTTTCCGCAATAAGGAAGTCTTGTTCCTTCTTAAGTTCTTCAATGGTGCGACTCTTCTCGAACCGTTCCTGCTTAAGGTCGGTTTCCAGGTCATCCACTACTTTCCGTGCGGCAGCAACTCTGCTTGTAAGCTCATCAATCACGGCGGTCGCAGTTGCCTCTCTTGCCTGCAAGTGTTGAAAGCTCTTGCTGATTTCATCCATTCTATCTGCCATTTCCTGGGAGGTGCCCCTCTGCATTGTCATCAGTGCCATTGCCGATAGTGCATTAATATTGACAGTCACCTGGTCAATCGACTACAGCACATTTTGCAACTCCTCATTGTCAGTCACAACTGCAGTCGGGGGAATGTTGACATTCTTTACCCAGGGCGTGGTGCGGATCGTGACCGTCTCCTGCATTAGTACACTGCCAGGTTTCGTTTGTAACACTGCATTACCCAGAGAGTCCATACGGGAAGCAAGCATAGATAATCCCTCCTCCACTTTGACGGACATCTTGTCGGCAGCCGCCGTGGTGGCATGGTTAATGGTCATGATTAACCGACCCAACTGCGCCTCCGCTGGTAAAGACATCCCACTGATCGTGGCATGCTCGTGATGCCGTTTTGTCCATTTTTCCTCCAGAGTGCGATCGCTATCGTCCGCAGTTGGTGTTCGGATTGACTCATGATCGGAACTATGATGAATCTGTTGATCCTAAGCTGATACTCGATCCGTAGGGCCCTCTGGTGGACCTCCAGCATCAATTTCTGTAGAACTCATGGGTTGTCGCCAAGCCTCCGACCACTCATTCACAATAGCCTCCAAATATGCCACTGTCAATTTATACCTTGTCTGCAACCATTGTCGATTAACATCATGGTGAGCCTGTATATGTATGACACTCGGGCGTATTGCAAATTCCATGACAGGTGTGAATCGTGCCACAGTGTCTGCAGATATTCGCGGGACCTGTGTTGCTGCATCACAAATCATTTATGATTCCAGATAAAACTTGGCACTCCCGAATGCGCTCGGGATCTCGCACAAACCATAGATTCTGATAGCATGCCCCTCATTGTTCCACTGCAGCCGGGCAGTCCATACCTTAGTAGGTTTCAGGCTCTTTCCATGCAACCAAAGCAATCAGCAACAACAGCCAACTATATGAGAAAGCACCTCTACCCACTTGGACATTTGCGACGTCCTCCATTAGCTGGTTCAAGAGATATAAGGACCAGTTCATCTGCACTCCTTCTGCGCATTGCTCTGCGCAAACAACTATCCCCAAATTACATTGGTTAGGGCGACCTCCCCTAATCACTTTACAACACAGGATCTTAATTCCTGTGAGTACCGCCTTATTATTGTATCTACTGGTGCGATACCCACGCCCATCCGATTCTAAGGCATACTTTTGTGCCAACCGATGCACCCGCTTTTTCTCGTTGTGCTTTCCTTGAATAAACTGCGTTGGATCAACACCATTCTTGGGCAAGCCGGTAATGTGAGAAATCAAGTCAACAGTAACCGGGACCTCTCTGTCCAGCCACAACGAACCCCCGTGGAAGCATGACAAGAGCTGCTTTACACAAGAGCCAACTTCCACTAGGCACCCAAAATGCGAATGTTAATTAGCCCTAACAAGCCAGCCTGTCGCAGTCCTAGTGCCCATTCATGTATCTGTGGGTCCGGTGAATTGCGTGTCTCAAGAACATATGGTGCGGATGCAATTTCGGGTTGAGCCACTATGTTGTGGTCCTCATACTGTAGGCGCCTCAATGCTAGCCCAATGTCCATCGAGCATGTCATCCCAGCCGGGAGTGCAGGCATCTTCACACTGAACTTTGGTTTTGGATTTAGCTTACGCGGGGGGGCATCCGGTCGAACAGGACGGATGTAACCAAGGATATTACTTGCGGAGTGGCTTAACCATGGGGCAGATGGAGGAACAGTGCGACTGGACTGTCCTACCTGCTCCAGAACTCCGCCAGCCACCGCAGACCGAAGTAATCTATTACTCTTCGGGGATTCAGAAGGCTGACCCCCTTGGCGCTTCTTAGCAACACTTGATGTTCCCACCGCCATGTTGGAAACCTTGGCTCCAAGATCAACAGTGTTCGAGGACGCATTTTCTCGTTCTACAGCAACTGGAATAAATGGAGACTCCACTTCACTGCTAATGTCCACTGTCTCCAGTTCTCCTGGAATACCTCACCACTCTTCGTGATATACCTAACAGTAACTGACTGAAATCATGACAGCGCTCCACAACAACACGGCTTGCTAATTTCTCGGTGTCTTCTGCCCGTCGTTAAACCATACTTATAGCATCAATCCAAACCGGTCGTAATCATGACTAAATCATGCATTAACTCAACCAAATCCTTGTATTAATGAGGGAAATCCGTCGGCGATCCTGTCCTCCCTTCGGCCATATCCGCCATTAATGCCCATGATTCGAATGCGTCATTAATTAACTATCTTCACTTTTGGAATTTATTACTGATTTGACCGGGTCGCCACGCTGCCATATATCGTTGACTGTTCCAAACTTGCGATACAATCCTCCCTGCTATCGCATACCTTCTTCTGTTGGTGCGCCATCTGCCACCAAGCAACCTGCAACAATCATCAACATTTTTTTTATTTATTTATTTTTACCAATGCAACTTAGACATTGCACTGCTCCAAGCCCAAGCGATAGGGCTTCAACCTATGACCATTTACCAGCTTGGGGAGCATCCCCCCATCCAATCGCTGCAACTGAACCGCTCCTCCTGAAGTAATACTATTTAGGCTATAGGGACCTAGCCAATGCATCTGCAACTTGCCTGGGTGTTTCATAAACTTGTTGTCGTAGAGTAACACTAAGTCTCCTTACTGAAACTATTTTTTTTTATGTGGCGATCATGCCATGCCTTCTGGCGGTCCTTCTCTACCCCTTGGTGAAATACAGCGATAAATCGATCCTCTTCAAGCTCCACCAATTGTGCTAGACGTTCGTCTAATGCTGCAACATCATCCATGCTCATAATAGCCACAATGCGGAGACTGGGAACAATGTACTCCATAGGCATAATTGCTTCCTTCCCATATACCAGCTTAAAAGGTATCTAACCAGTCAACCTTTTACAGGTGGTGCGATATGCCCACAATACCGCTGGAACTTTCAAATCCCAGTCGTCTTGGTTCGCATTGCACACCTTTGTCAATGCATGCTCCAATACCTTGTTAAATGCCTCTACCGTTCCATTCACCTGTGGGTGATAGGGTGTACTCTTCTTATGCTATATCTGCAATTCTTCCGTCAATGCACTAATAGTGCGATTAAGAAAATGGTTGCTTTGATCACTCAGCAATATCTTGGGGCAGCCAAAACGAGTGATAATGTGGTCAAACAAAAATCAAGTAGCCATTGTGGCGGAGCAATCAACTACAGGTGCTGCCTCAGCCCATCAGGTCAAGTATTCTGTCGCCGTGATAATGTACCGTGCACCTGTGCATTTCCCTGGTGGATGGATCGGTCCTACAGAATCCACAGCCCATTTTTCAAACGGTTGTAATGTTACCTAAGGTAGCAGCAGCATCTCGTCACGTCTGGATGGCTTACCAGTTCGTTGACAAACATCACAAGACCGCGCGTAGTCTGTCGCATCATTATGTAACGTGGGCCACCAAAGCCCTGCACGTAGTATTTTTCGAGCAGTCACCCGGCCACCATAATGTCCTCCTGCTACTCCACCATGTGCCTCAGCCAATATATGCGCTTGCTCATGCGGCAAGACACATTTGCGCAATATCTCATTGGCACCCAATTTATACAACTCTCCCACGATCAGTTGAAAGTCAGCAGCTTTGACGACCAATTGCTTCTTCTGATTAGTGGTAAAGTCATTGGGTGTGGTGTCGGTCACCAAAAACTGAAGGATGTCATCAAAATATTGATCAGCAGTTGCAACATGAAACAGTTGGGCATCTGGCAACCCATCTTTGATATTAGTTGGTTCCTCCCCTGTATCAATCCGTGACAAATGATTTGGTCCAGCATTCAACCGCCTCGGTTTCACAATGACTTCGAAATAAAATTCCTGAAACAAAAGTAGCCACCGGCAGATCTTCCCCCCCAACACAGGCTTATTGACCAAGTATTTCAGTGCAGAATGATCAGTGAACATTTTAAAGTGGCCACCCAACAAATAATGCCTGAATTTCTGCAGCACATAAACCATGGCCAGTCCTTCACGTTCTATGGTAGTGTAATTGCATTCTGCAGAAGACAGCTTCCGACTGGAAAAATCAATGGGATGATCAATGTCTCCTTCTCCTGGTTGAGCCAATACAACCCCTAGTGCAACTGATGAAGCATCAACATGGACATGGAATTCCTTACTCCAGTCCGGAAAGACCAAGATTGGGACCAATGCCATCTTCACTTTGAGTGTTTCAAAACTATCCTGACATTTCGGGTTCCACTGGAATGCCGCATCCTTCTTCAGCAAATTTTCCATAGGGGCAGTAATCGCAGCATACCCCCTAATGAACTTGCAATAATATCCCGTGTGACCCAAGGTCACGTGCAACTGCTTAACGGTGGTCAGCGGTTGCAACCCCAAAATAAGCGCAATTTTGGCTGGATCAACCAGCAATCCCTGCTTACACACAATATGACCCAGCAATATCCCAAACTTTGCACAGAAAATACATTTCTTCAAGTTCAGCAATATCTGGTGTTGTCGGCATCGCTCAAGCATTAACCGTAGATTGGCCAAATGATCACGAATCAATCCATAAACGGTCCAATCATCCATGTATACCTGCAGAAGCTTCTGAATAAAATCTTTGAATGTGGCAACAACGACCCGGGAAAATATCACAAGTGCATTCTTCAAACCAAACGGCATGACCGTGTACTGAAAGCAACCCCATTTAGTAACAAAATTTGTCTTATGGCGATCTTCCTTGGCAATGCGAATCTGATGGTAGCCATAGAATCCATCAGTGAAAGAGTACATCTCCTGGCCACCCACTCCTTCAAGTACTTCATCAGTAAACGGGGTCGGAAAAGGGTCATGCAAGCAGGCATCGTTCAACTTCCGCAAGTCGACACAAATGCGCACTTCGCCTATTTTCTTGTCCTGCACCACCATAGGACTGATCCATTCTGACTCTTCCACGGGTTCGATAATACCAGCATCCAAAATCCGATCAAGTTCCACCTTGACCTTTTCTTTATGTCGTAGATTTAGCCGATAAGGTCGCTATTGGACTAGCTTAGCATCTGGTTTCAATGGAATCTTCATCTCTCCTAAATCACCCAGGATTTCCTTCATTTCGGAAAAATTCGTGGGAAACACGTCCTGAAACTCATGCAGTAAGTCGGTAACCTTGCTCATCATCTCATCATCCCAATAATCCCCAACATTAGCAAACTTTGGAGTAGCTTCGGTGTCGATATTCATCTTGCGAAGCTGCAATGGTTGACTGAACGGATTACTTGGCGCAGTAGGTGGGACTACATCGCGACTTCCTTCAGATTCGGGAATGTTAACATTCCGGGGATCATCATCGTCCTCCAGGCCACCACTAATGTTGAAGCACTCCATGAGAGACTGTATCTGACAGTGGGTGTGCAGGTCGACAGGGCAGGCCACAGGAACAACCTGAAATATCACATCACGGATGAGCTGCAAGGTGTTATGGACATCAGGGTTAGCATCCGCAAAAGTGAACGTATGAGTGAAACAGATCGTCAACTCCCCCCATGTTTTAATGTCTCGGTGTAACTCGGTTGCAGTGTACCACAAGCGCGGTATCTCATCCAATGTATGGACAAAAGCATGGACCCACTCATCTCTGGGTCGTACTACCCATAATCGTTGGGATCAGTCTGACCATCATACTTGCCAGTGTGATAAACCTCAGTATCGTCGAACCGAACCATCATCAACCTTCGACACTGTGACCAATCTTTAATGAATTTCTTATGTGTCGCCCACCAGCATGCTAGAGTAGCCTTCAATTCTTCCTCCAAGGCCAACAATCGTTGTGGTTCTAGGATGCGGTCTTCAAACTATGCTACAAAGGTGTTTAGGCCAAGAAACCCCTCATAGACAGGTAATGTGATCGTTTCTGTCACAACACGACATAAAGATTGTGTAACTAAACCACATTTCTGGACGGATACTTCATGCATTCGATTCTGCCAATGCTCCAATGCATCATCAGAGTCAGAAGATGCGGAGCTCTCACTGCGCCACTCCAACTCACCGTAGGAGGTAGGATGAACATAATCTTTAGAAATGTTGAATGCATGGTCCCATATAGCGGGATCGTCATCTTTTACAGGCTCCACATATCGTCGTCCTTCAGCCGGATCCAAAGGAGCGATAACTCTGAAATCGCGATTCTCAAAGGTCATCATGCACTTCTTAAAGTTGATTACAGCTCCACTGTCGTTATCCCATCCAATCCCCAAGAGTGCTGGATAAGAGCTTCCTCCCTCAACCACTTCAATAACATCAAAATCATCCTAAGTCTTCATGCCCTCAATATCAATCATGAGCTGCGGAACTCGCCCAATGGGTGTTACCTTCGCATGGTTAGCCAACCGGAGCTGAACAGGAGACTAGCTCAATGGGGGACTCCCCATATTCTGCCACGCTTGCTTGGTTAAGATGTTAACATCCGAACCAAGGTCAAGAATCACAGAGTCAACATCATAGTCACCAATCTAAATATTCATTCGCATTTCCTTGCCAGTCTTTCGTTGCTGTAAGGATTTTACTGTCGACTCCTGCCGTCCTTTCAGAAATCGCTGCAACCATCCCTCAATATCAACCAGGGCAGCCGGGTCTCGTGCCAATGACAGACAGCTTTCAAGGAACTTCTGCAATGTCCCTGGTGGTGGTCGATCGGCGTCTGATGTGGCATCAAAGACAAGCGGCATATCGCAAACAACAGCCTTACCACGGTCTTTCTCCAAAGTGCGACGTGCCTCCAGGAATGTCTCTCGCTTCGTATCAATGACGAAGGGTACCGTCTTCTGACTAGCTAACCAAATCAGTGGTCGCGAACCATCTTCCCCAGTCGTCTTGTTCCTCCACGAGTGACAACAGTCACCGAAGCATCTTGTGGTCGCGGTTCTGCAGAAATGGTCACAATATTTACGCCCTGCGTCTGGTTCTGCTGCAAATTCCTTGTTTGATTGATATTTCGATTGGTGTTCGACGATGGTCACGGGGGTTGGTTCTATACTGGTTGTTGTACCGGGTTCTGTACTAGTTGTTGTGGTTGGTCTTGATTCTGTAGTTGCAGAGTGTTCCCAGCCTACCATCATGCAATCAACTACGGACAATTCTCAACCATATGATCATTACCAAAACAAAACGTACACTGATTCTGTAGCAGTGGGAAGTCGTGCTAATAATTCCCCCATACCACACAGTGGTAACATTGAATAGGTCCACAACCACCTCGACCTCCTCCTCCATGACCAAATCCACCACCGCGTCGCCCCTGTAGCCTCCCCGGTAGCCACCCTGCTGCTGGTATTGTTGCTGCATAGGTGCTGCTAGAATCCCTTTCCCTTTTGGTGCATACTACGGTTGTTGTACATATTGTGGATGTGGGGAAGCCATCTGCATCGGGGTGTATTGTAGCATGAACTGTTGCGGTTGTTGTTGTTGTGGTGAAAACTGCATCTGCGGCTGTGGTAGCGGCTGGGCTACCTGCAGTTGTAGTTGTGGTTGTTGCATCGCGCGCTGATCATCCTTCATGTAGAATGCATCACATATCCTCTCTTGTAGCAACCCATATCAACGGAAATCCTTGTCATCGTGACCCACTGACTTGCAGAATGTGTAATAAATATTTCGCGGGGTTGTGACCATTTTCTACATATATGGGTAATTATCGTGACTGTGCCCAAACACGTGACACCACGGCATACTTCCGCCATTCAACGAGTTTGGCGCACCTAACACCAAATAATTATGGAAATCCGGACAATTATCCTTCGTATGCCCTTCTCTTCGGCATCGAGTACACCATATTTCATCACGTTGTTCCTTGTTCTTCTTCAAATCTTGCAACTGTATAGTCAGGTTGGCAAGCTGTGTCTGTATCTGCGACATCCCAACTGCATTATCTCCGATCGGTGACGCCTCCAACCGCATTGCAATCTCTATAGCTTCGCTATGCGTCAATATATTTTTCTACATCAGCGGCAGCCGAATGTGGGGTAGCAGTGTCACAATGAACGATTCTTTATGTTGGACAACGCTCATATCGAAACTAACCTTTGCCATCAGTGTCTTGAATCGCTGGTCGAAATGCCATACCGTCTCATTGGGATACTGCTTAATTTCCTTCAATTCAGTAATATATTGAGCCTTCGACTTAGGCCGTCTAAATTCAACAATCAGTCCATCCTGAATCTCATCCAGTGACTTCTCTAGGGCCCCCGTAGGGACTAAAATAAACTTCATGAACCAATCTAATGCACGACCTTGAAAAGTCATGGCTAGCTACCCTTTCTTAGCATTGTCATCAGTGATCTATTTCATGGTCCAGACCGCTTCACACAAAAACCAATACTGTTATGGGTTGTATGTCCCACTTCCATGGAACAACGGTAGCTTAGCATCATCGCCCACCATCCTGGGCTTCCTCCCTCCTGTTGCTGTGCTACTACTACCAATTAACTTCTGCAATGTTGACGAACTCGACGGTGTCGAAGTAGTGTTCCTTGTTGGCTAAGAGTTAGTGAGCAGAGGTGTGGGTACGTTGGTACTGGGGTTTGTTCCTACCTCTATCCTGGGTGTATCCTGGTCTTTCCTTTCAGGACTGTGAGGTCGCTTCGTCCCGTGTGGTCTTCCTTCGTGGTTTTGCGGTTCGATCACAACATGCCTTCTCCCATCCTCTGCCTCTTTTCCTGTCGAAACCTCGCTCCTCCTCTCGTAATACCACTTCCTTCCTCGACTTCGCTCACAGTCTCCTCATGGTCTGCACCCATCTACCCTTTTACCATTCCATGTACCGTTCCCCAACAGTCGCGGTACCCACGGCCTCCACCCACCAGGTTGTCTACTGATCAAGGTGTATCTTTAATATACCATTTTCGTAGATTAGCATCTTAATCAATAGTTGGAGCGAAAGCAGAAACCTTCCCGTTGGTCCTCGGAAGAAGTATCTTTCGGCTTCGTTATAGGATTTCTTCGTGTTGACCGCAACTTCAGTGATATATCCTTCTAAGATGCTATCAAGCCAAACTTCGATTGCCCGCGATGCCTTATTATCGACTTCCTGCAATTCCTGAATCAATTCCAGGGTCCAAGCCGTCGGCTCACCACCCTGGAAGTTCCTCTTCTGGAAGGTCAGCTTCGACAACCATTCATACAAAATGACCGTAAATTCACAAAAAAACCATTCATGCGAACCGTCATGAATATATCTTCCCACCCAGTGATCTACCATCAGTCATGTATTTTGACTTTCTTCTTCAGCAAACTCCTGCAACTTCTAATCGAACCATTTTTGTATCTCCGGCTTCGTCGGGTGCCACAACATGACCTCCTTCTAATCTGCACATGGTCCCAGCAACAGAACCATTTGTTGACCAACGCGACCTCAGTCGACAGGGGTTCGTGTTGATGTATATGTAACTTCGGAATGTATTTCATATATGTGTATTGTACTCCTATAGAGATGGTATTATTCCTCTATACGGAAGTGTTTGTATTCCTATAGAGATGTTATTATTCCTCTATACGGTAGTGTCGTCATTTATATTGTAAGTGTCGTAACTTATACTTGATGGGTTATTAGACCACCTTGTTGGGGTCGGCCTTGTATAAGTCATGTGGGTCGAAGGGTTATTAGACCACCCTATTGGGGGTCGTCCATGTGGGTCAAAGGGTTATTAGACCACCCTATTGGGTGTCAGCCCAGTCAGCATTATGTTATGTGGTTAAGTTAAGGCCGACCTAGTAAAGGTTATTAAGCAAGTCAAGTCAAGTATAAATAGAGTGCGGGAGGCACTCTATTTCATCATTCTATTCTCTCTCACACTCTCGGGAGAGTGGCGCACTTGTGGAGGAGGAGAAGCTGCTTCTAGGAGATGTCTATATCTTATGCTTGGGTTGTATCATTACTCTATCTATCTCTGAGGAAGTTATTGGGGTTTTTCACCTTTATGGTTTTCCCCAAGTAAACTATGTGTCTCTTGTGTGCTTGCATTATTGTGTCCATGATTGATATGCTATAGATATGTTGTACATGTTATTCTCTCAGTTAAGATCCTAGTTCAGATTGAAGTAAATTCTGAAAAATTAACATGATATCAGAGCTAGCCTGAAAGAAGGCATGGTATGGCATGTATGACACTTGTTGCACTTGCGATGCTAGGGCTTGATATAGAAAAAACCAGTCATCGTAGAACTTTTGCTATATATAAATTTTGGCAAGGTTTCAAGGTCTGAAAATCATACAGGATGAAGCTAAGATCCCCATGTACCTTGTGTCCAAAGGAAAACCTCTAATTCGTTGTACTTTGTCATTTATGATCTGTACAATATAGGGTTTCTGCCTCTCCCAGATCTCAGTCATAAACAGGTGACCTTGGAAAAAAGGTCATAACTTGGGATAGGAAGCTCCAAATGAAATTTTGTAAAACGTGGCAGGTATTGCATAGACTGTACTTTCTCAGGAAATGTTTTCAGAGGCCGAAACTGAACCAGTGACACGTGGCATGCTATACAAGTGCGCTCTCCTATTTTATCCCATAAACAGGTCACGTTGAGACACTTGGCATAACTCTCTGTCAGAAAATCCATTTGAGGTTAGACCTGTGGGGTTGGAAATATAACAGTTCGGGCTATCACAAGAAAAATTTTCGGACCCTGTGGATCGAAAAGTTTGGAGTTACACCAAAAAAAAAACAGGTACATATTTCTGTCAAAATAGAATTATTTTTTAGCACCTTCATTCATGGCTTCCGGAATTTAGGGTTTCGAAGCAAGTTGGAATTTTTGTAATCGGAGACTACAGCTGAATGCTACTCATCAAAATCGAAATTTAGAGACCAAGATCAGAATTTTTGGTTGGGCAGAAGGTCGGGCTTGATCAGACCCTAGTTCGGGACTTTGATCGGAAAAGTGGAAAGTTAGGGCTTCTGCAAAAATGGGAATTTTTGAAATCTGTGACCACGGATGGAAGCTCCTCAGAAAAATAGAAGCTTAGAGCTTTGGATCGAACCTTTTGATTGGGAAGAAGGGTGGGCTTTATCAAACCCTAGCTCGGGGTCATGTCTAGTGAATCCGGAAGTTTCAAAGGCAAATTTGAGGGGTGAAACTTTGTAGTTTTCAAATTCTGAGTATACCAGCTTGATCAGCTCGTCAAGGCGCATATTTCTATCCTTTCAGAAGTTTGAAATTCAAAGTTTGAATTTTTAGGGTTTCTCTGACAAACCCTAATCCAGCTTCAGATCTAGTTCCTGCAAATCAAGTGGATTGGGTTAATCCTAGAAGAGAATGGATTGGTCACCTGCATAAGTGAAGAAGTTCCTGTTTCAGATGGAAATGAGGCTAAGGCCTTACATAAGAAGATTACAAGCAATCTCGACAGGTATGACTCATCCAGGTATGTTTCAAGATTTGTTCATGATTAAGTTTATGGTATGTTTGTCTTCATGTTATTATGGTTAGTACAATCTTGATTAAATTTAGACTTGTCGTATCACCTTAATAAAATTATGAATGCATGATAGAAGATATTCATTGATTAGGGTGTTGACACTTATGATTGTACTAATGCATTATGGTGTTGTATGAGGTTTATGTTGTCCGCTAACATGAAAGGTACACCAAGAAAGACAAATCATGTTCTAGTTCAAGAACATATGATCATGATGACATGAGGACAAAGATTCATCCATTGTCATGAATCACTTAGAAGATCTATTTGCGAGGTATGTATAACTTGGTTCTATAATGGTTAACCTATGAGATATGCAGGTTACTAGCACAAGTCATTGAAGAGAACAAGAAGACATCATGTGGGTATGTTAGACATAACTAGCTAACATACCAATCCAGGTATTTTTTTCCTATATCAAATTAGAATCCTAACTTGTGTTAGGATCCCTTATATAAGTATACTTGGTATGATTGGTTATGTTTATTCATAAAGTTAGAAATGTAAGTAATCAAGGGTTTATGCATTTTATGTCTCTTATCTTGATTGATGATTTAACTAACCAGAAGAGTCCTATGATCAAATAAGAATATGCATGAGTAAAAGAAGACTTCCCTGAAACCTTGAATACTAATGTTTATTATCTGTGTTTGAAATGATCATGACTATACATGTTTAAGATTATTGTGTTTTGATAGTATTAAGATTATACTAATGAATGTGTGATTATGTATGAGACCTCGAGGATAACACAATGATGATACTAATAAGCATTCATAGTGATGGATATAATTTCAAGGACAGGTAATCCAGGAAGCAAAGATCAAGAGGGAGCACACTCCAGTTGTTCCTGCAAAGAAGCAAAGATCAAGAGGGAGCACACTTCAGTAGTTTCTACAAGGATGCAGATATTCAGAGGGAGTTGACCACTTCTCACAATCCACATCAGAATGGAGTTGCAGAAAAGAAGCAAAGACTGAGAGGGAGTCAACCCAACAAACAAACAAAGATAAGTATTTGAATTATCATTCCTTGCATATTGTATTGTTTAAATAATACTGTTCAATAATGTATATACTCATGTTCCTAGAATTAGGTTGTGTATTATGCATATTAGAATAGTTGCATTGATGAATAGTATACTACTAATATACATGGGTAAGTGGCCTATGGCACTGTACAACATTCCATTGCTACTTATCTAGAATGAAACCTCTTTGCTGACATGTTGGGAGTTGTGCACACTCTTAACAATGTTCTGGTAGAGACTGGAAGGCATCTAGAAAGTTACGAGATATGGATAAATGTTGTATTGAAGCATTGGCTAAGATAATTGCATGACTGTATGACATATTTCTTTATGTGTAAGAATTTGTTCTGAAAACTATGAGATGTTTTCTAATCATGCAATTTAACTTGTTGTGTAGGAAAGATCATATACCATCACCTACAAAAGAACGACTACAACATTTGTTCAGCAACAAAGTTATCTATTGAAAATATTGAAGTTTCCAGGATCTGGGAAGAATGCCATGATCAAGGAGTACCAGTCGATCATGAAGATGTTTGGGATGCAGTCCCAAGACCTGAAGGGGAGTCTATAGTGACTTACAAGAGGATCTACAAGATCAAGCATGTTGCAGGTGGTAGCATAGAGATTTTTGCTCCTGTAGCCAGATACACTTCCATTAGATCCGTACTTGCTCTAGCTGCAGTGATGAAATGGAAGATACACCAGATGGATGTCAAGACAGCTTTCTTGAATGGTGTAGTCGAAGAGGAAGTGTATGTGGAGTAGCCACTTGGTTTTGAGACACATGACGGGAAGTAATATATGTGCAAAACTTGGTATGATAGGATAGATAGCTTTCTATCCAGTTTGGGCTTTACCAAGAGTAAAGCGGATTCCAACCTTTACTACAAGGTTGAGGAAGGCAATCCAGTGATACTACTTTTGTATATGGATGACCTGTATATTACAGGTGAAGATATATTAATTGCCGACACGTAGCGGAAGCTTGCTGCCGAGTTTGAGATGAAGAACTTGTGGATGATGCACTACTTTCTTGGTATGGAGGTGTGGCAGAGTGCAGATGGAATCTTCCTTGGACAAGGGAAGTATGCAGTGGAGATCCTGAAGAGGTTCGAGATGATGGACTGCAAGGCCATGGCCACACCTATGGAATCGAACCTGAAGCTTCTATGTGATGCTTCATATAAGCCGGTTGATGCTACGATGTATCATCAGATGATTAGGTCCTTGATGTACCTGACGAATACGAGACCAGATATTTGCTTTGCGGTGAACACATTGAGCCAGTTCCTGATGGATCCAAGGAGTGTTCACCTGGTTGCTGTAAAGCATATTCTGAGGTACCTGAAGGGTACAGTTGACTATGGGCTCAAGTATGATGTGAATCAAAAGTTTAACCTACAGGGTTATGTTGATTCAGATTGGGCAGGCAGTGCTGCAGATAGGAAGAGCACTTCTAGGTGTTGCTTCAGTATGGGATCAGGTGTGATCTCTTGGTTTAGCAGGAAGCAGTCCTGCGTAGCACTGAGTACAGCCAAGAAAAAGTATGTTGCAGCCTGTTCGGCTATTTGTGAGGTAGTATGGATGAGGAAGCTACTGTCTGAGTTATTTGATCTACCATTGGAGGCTACTGGTATATTTTGTGACAACCAGAGTTGTGTGAAGCTGTCTGAGAACTCGGTGTTCCATGACAAGTCGAAACATATAGAGATCAAATATCACTATATCAGGGATATGGTGCAAAGGGGAGCAGTGAATCTCCTGTATGTTGCGACGGATGAGCAGATTGTAGATGTGTTGATGAAGCCACTAGCCAGAGTGAAGTTCGAGTACTTCAGAGAGAGGCTTGGTGTTCTTTAGATCGATGACACTTCGAGGAAGAAGTGATGGAGACATTTGTTGTAGCCATTCCTAGCATGGTGGAAGGGGGATCCTTCACATGTCTATGGATGTAAGCGCTGGATGATGAGCATCAGGATGATGTTCTAGTTTCTGCTCTGTATGATCAGTTGGATCATTTACATTTGTATGTATGTGTACGCATCATGTTGGATGCTGGATATAATCAGTTGGATCATTTATGTATGTACGCATCATGTTGGATGTTGGATATGATCAGTTGGATCATTTATGTATGTACGCATCATGTTGGATGTTGGATATGATCAGTTGGATCATTTATGTATGTACACATCATGTTGGATGCTGGATATGATCAGTTGGATCATTTATGTATGTATGCATCATGTTGGATGCTTGGACCATGTATATGTATATGTATCAGGTGGGTACATTGTATGATCAGGTAGATCATGTATGTTGATATGTATTAGGTAGATACATTGTGTGGATCATGTATCTATGTATGTATCAGGTGGATACACTGTGTATGGTGATATGTATCAGGTAGATACTTGGTATGCATTAGGTAGATGCATTGGATGATCGTGGATGACGAGCTTCTCCAGATGACATGCATCAGGACGATGCAGTGATGATGATCAGGATGATCATGTGTACATCAGGATGATGTATGGAGAGTAGCAGGTTAATACTCTGTGGCCATGGACAGGTTGTGCAGATGAGCATGTAAGTAGACCTGGGAGATTTGGACAGGATGAAAAAGGCCTCAGATGCTCTTTCGAGGCATTGCTCTGGGAAGATATGTAAGTAGACCTGGGAGATCTGGACAGGATGAAAAAGGCCTCAGATGCTCTTTTGAGGCATTGTCCTATGGAATGTAAGTGGACCTGGAAGATCTGGACAGGATGAAAAAGGCCTCAGATGCTCTTTCGAGGCATTGACATGACCACATGTAATATGCTCCTGGGAGATCTGGACAGGATGAAAAAGGCCAAGGATGCTTCAACCAGGTTTTTTGGTGAACCACATGTAATGTGCTCCTGGGAGATCCGACAGGTAGAGCTGTGTGCTTGTAATAGCCTAGGATGCTTTAGCCAGGTTTTGTTGTGAGATCACATGTAATGTGCTTCTAAGAGATCCGACAGGTAGAGCTGTGTGCTCGTAACAGCCTGGGATGCTTCAGCCAGGTTTTGTGATGGGTCACATGTAATGTGCTCCTGGGAGATCCGATAGGTAGAGTTGTGTGCTCGTAACATCCTGGGATGCTTCAGCCAGATTTTGTGATGGGTCACATGTAATGTGCTCCTGGGAGACCCAACAGGTAGAGTTGTGTGCTCGTAATAGCCTGGGATGCTACCGCCAGGTTTTGTGATGCACGTAATAAGTCCTGAGGATTCCACAGTATGGCCAATGATGATGAAGACCTGCAAGTGGTGGACCTACATCCAGTATGAAAAAGGATTGGCTCTGTAGAACTTCCTATGATGAGTAGATTCAGAGATTGATTAAGATAGTAGCAGCAGTGACGATGACAATGACGATGAATCGATGACGATTATCCAGTGACGATGATCCAGAGAAGAAGACTTGTGCTAGAAGACCTGTGTCGAGAAATACCTTCCTAGTTAAGAGGGAGTGTTGATGTATATGTAACTTCGGAATGTATTTCATATATGTATATTGTACTCCTATAGAGATGGTATTATTCCTCTATACAGAAGTGTTTGTATTCCTATAGAGATGTTATTATTCCTCTATACAGAAGTGTCGTCATTTATATTGTAAGTGTCGTAACTTATACTTGATGGGTTATTAGACCACCTTGTTGGGGTCGGCCCTGTATAAGTCATGTGGGTCGAAGGGTTATTAGACCACCCTATTGGGGGTCGGCCATGTGGGTCAAAGGGTTATTAGACCACCCTATTGGGTGTCGGCCCAGTCAGCATTATGTTATGTGGTTAAGTTAAGGCCGACCTAGTAAAGGTTATTAGGCAAGTCAAGTCAAGTATAAATAGAGTGAGGGAGGCACTCTATTCATCATTTTATTCTCTCTCACACTCTTGGGAGAGTGGCGCACTTGTGGAGGAGGAGAAGCTACTGCTAGGAGATGTCTATCTCTTATGCTTGGGTTGTATCATCGCTCTATCTATCTCTGAGGAAGTTATTGGGGTTTTTCACCTTTATGGTTTTCCCCAAGTAAACTCTGTGTCTCTTGTGTGCTTGCATTATTGTGTCCATGATTGATATGCTGTAGATATGTTGTACATGTTATTCTCTCAGTTAAGATCCTAGTTCAGATTGAAGTAAATTCTGAAAAATTAACACTTCGCCTCACTGTCGACGCATACCGCAGTCTCCCTAGGCACCGGCCCGGACAGGTTTGAGCCCACCCAACAACACCCACAGAGCAGATGAGGTCTCACCCGAGGCGTCCAGGAAGAGCATACGGAACCATGTTTCCACCGAGGGAGGAGGAGAGTTGTGGCTGCATGGACTGACTCTATTGCGGTATTTTAACCAGAAATATTAAACATTTGGCAAGGAGTTATAACATATCACTTCATCGCAGCATTCAAGGAGTTATACCATCGCAACATTTATCATCACATTCTACATAGAACATACTACTTAATTGCAGCAATTATCATCATAGCAATAATAAGCAAACATTGCATTAAATAACATTCATACACTACGTCATTACACAAAGTTTGTACCAAAACATCATTGTATTACTATCAAGATCATACACCGTTTAAACACAGATCTCGCATCCAATCCGTCTTCTTCATCTCATTTCTCCCTTTTTTCTAACACTTACAACTCTCATGTTTTTATAGGCTTTTGCCCTTACAATATTTGTCCACTTACAACTGACTTCCTAACCGACAATATGGACAATTGACCCAATATCTAACTGACTTGGTCCAAATGACCCCAAAAACCCGCATACCGCGGTATACTGACTCTCTATTACATAATGTATGGTCCAAGTGACCCAAAACCTGCCAACTGCGGTATTCTTTGGCACAAAATACTCCTTTCGTGCCCTCCTCTGGCGTGTCGTGGTGTCAGCGGTACCGCGATCTTTCCCCATCAAACCGTCTGCCAACATTAAATAATCAAAATAGGATAAACATGAATTTAACACATAAATTGGAGAGGAAAGAAAGTTCTTTATATTAATATAACATCAATAAATAAGAATGGTTTCACTTGTTCTTCGATGCAGCACTATTATTGAACTAGATTTTGAATTCCTCCACCCAGACCACACACTTGCAATAATTCTTTATGCTCCACTGAAGGCGAGTACAAGAGAATGGAATGATGGTTTTCTTACTAGATCAAAGGTGAAGACTGTTGGAAATGAAAATTTCTAGAAAAGGGAAAAAATTGTTGAGTCAGGATTAGGGTTGTGGATTCTAGATGCAAAATGGAATCATTAGGATGCTATATGTATTCTCTCCTCCTCAACTTCTCTTTAGCCTCTTTTGTACTTGGGGAGGCAGATAAGGAAGTTAGGGGTAGTTATTCATGGGGAAAAGGAGGTTAGAACCAGTGATATTTATTTCACTTTTCCCAAGAAGATATATTTTTTACCTCAAAATAGGGTCATACACAGGATATACACTACAAAGGTGTGTATATGGGGGCTAGCCATTGACAAAGCGCATATGAGCATAAAAATTGGATTTTTAAAGGTTTTTCACTAAGAAGGAATATCATAAATGATCCACAATTGGACAAGGAAGTCTACAGGGGGGGAATCATAGAAAAGACCCAAAATGAGAATCTATGCAAATGTTGTGGCAAAATATCCTATAACATGCACATCGCCCCAACACAAGTGCATAGGGTATTCAAGGTTTGAACCTATGACATCACAAGGAGTGCCTTAACAATGCACCCTATTGCCAACTGGCCTACACCCTAGGGACTAACAGCTTGTCCATGTTGCTTGATATATTCTTTCTCAATTTTAATTGGCATCATAGATCTAAAAGGGAAGGTGTCTAGTTATTTCTTTATCTTTTTTAATCATATAAATAACTCCTCTCTAGATTTATGTTCTTCCACATGAATTTTATTTAAAGCTATCTCAATGGATCCCCTCTTTTGAACTACCTCTAGTGTTACATGTCTAGATCGAGTCACACAGAATTAATTGAGTACTTTTAGGTACACACACACAAGATACATTTGTGATATTTATGTTTAGAAAGAATCTCTAGCAGATGCTTGATCCATTATCATTACAACAAAAAGGAAAGACATTTGTGGTGCAATAAAATGTTAAGGAATGATTTCCATACAAGGGTTCATCAATACACTTGTGAAATATTTCAGACATTGAACATGTAGAGCCTTGAAGCATACAGAGATGATATAGTTTTGGTGTTGATATGGAGATGAAAGAGTTTATTTTTTGATTGATATTTTTTTTCTTACTCCGAGTTATTTCAATGTTGGATATTTTAGTAATAGAAGAGACAAGATTTTAGCAAGCTCTTCAACAATATTACCATAGAGAGTTGTTGTGTATTTTCCTTTGTTTCATATTCTCCTAGTCTTTGGGGTTAATTCCCAAAACGTATTTTTAACTAAAATTGGATATGTAATTCACGGGTTCGATTTCTCAACTATGACTAGGTCAATATGTAATGTGCAAGGAAAATTTAACGATCTTTTGAAATACACGGACTTAACTTATTTTTTTGTAAGGGATATTTGGAACATGAAGTCAACCTAATTTTTAACTTCTACTTTTCGACATCCAATTAAGTTTCAGAAGCTTTTTGTTGCAAAGATGGAATTTGATAGTGGCTCCCCATCTCTCTGAGAAGTTGGCCTTTTTGTTTGTAATGAGCCATTTAGTATTTTCATTGCATTTTATCATAGAACTTTTCTTTGGAAAAATGGAAAAGAAGAAATTTCTGAAGGCCTAAATGACAAAGAGTTATTAATGTCATTGGATCAATTAGTTTTAAAAAATAAAGAAAAAAATACTTAGCATTGTTTTGTTAAAATTTGCTAAACATGAAAATAGCTACATTTCACCTCTTTTATAACTCAATTCCCTTGAATGTTAACTGAAATTGTTATGAGGCTCTACTATGTCAAACCACCTGCACCCAAATAGGGGAACGTTAAAATCCATGAGAGACCTATGTACAAGGTAAACAAGGGAACCCAATAAATCATCACTACAACCTGAAATAAAATGTTGATCAAGCACTAAAACCATGAAACCCACAATGCATCACATGAGAAAATCCTAAACTACAACATTAAAGCACAACAAAGAAAACCACAAGAATTAAATTGTTCCTATCTACTTTAATAGTAGCCATCAAAAGAAAATGATCATTATATTTTTCAAAGAAATAATGGAAACGCTAGTGTTCAGTTTGCTAAACAGGAAAACAACTATGTCTCACCTCTTTCATAGCTCAATTTCTTTGAAAGTTAACTAAAATTGTTACAAGGCTCTACCATGTCAAATCACCTCCACCCAAAATGTTTAGCTCAGTGGGTGATGTAATCGAAGGTCGAGACATTGACAATAACAACACCCAAACCAAAGAATCCGTGTTTTATAGACAAACCACTTTAAAAAATATCTCAAACCACTAAGAATGGAAACACCATTTTACCAAATACCAACAATGAGTAATTACAACCCGCAAAAACAAAAAATGGATAATTGTAGAGTCAAAACACCGAGAATGACATCGTAATCCAAATAATAGATTATGAACTAAACTGTCATCACAACAAAGAAATGAGAGCGACATTGGTTGGAATTGTTCAAAAACAAAAAGTGACCCATTTTATAGTGCATCCTCTTTCAAATCTCTCTAGAATTGTCGGAAACCATATACCTGAAACAAGTAATTGTAGAGTCCAAACACCAAATGAAAATTTGCAAGATCAAAACACCAAGAATGAGACCACTTGCAAAGCATGCTTATATGAACATAATGATGAGCCTAACAAAGTCATAACATCAACACTACCTATAATTTTTATGCACTTAAAAAATCTGCTTGTGCTCTCTAAAATTGCTAGAAACCACGAAGATTCTTAGAGAATTTTCAACCCAACAAAGTGGCAAGAGGGAACGAACCTCAACAACCTACCAAAATAAAAGGATTCACTCACAAACATGATAAACGAATCATGCTCAAAGACTTCAATCACCCATCCATCTTGCCATCCTTACTACCACATTAATGACAAGGTTGTCATTCGTCCCATAATGTTTTTTTTCCAAGCTTCCAATGCTCCAACCCTTTAACAAGTAAAAGCATAAAGCATCACATTAACAGCTATAAGATTTATAATAACCTAAAAGTGAAAAGTAATATTAGATTTTCCCAAACCTTGAGAGAACTTAGGAGACCCAAAAAGTTTCATGTTGTAGAGAGAAACTAATAGCTTGAGGCTTTTGCTATTGTCCCAAGTGAGCACACACAAATCTCCAACAATATGAATCAATTTGCAAAGCCTCCGGTAAACCAAGGAAAACTCTATATGTAATATGTAATTATAGTTTCCCAATTGATTTTATAACGTAAGGAAGAATGAAATGGGAAATATATCTGTTTCCAACTGGTTTCTTTCATTTCCTTTCCCTCTCATATTCCTCCCAGAAGAAATACCGGTGTCAGTTGAGATGGAAGGCGAACAGTTGTGGCGTTACACAATATTTCTTGGGCAGAGGATACGCCACCTCCTCGATTTAAGTCAATTGAGGATTTTCCCATAACTTAACTCAGGCCGTTTGGATGCTCAAGCTTCCTGTAGTTTCTAGCCCACATTTACTCACGAAGAAATGGCGCGATTGAATGAGAATATTATAGACCGAGAAGAAGGATGGGCTATTATTTATCAGTTTATCGTAAAGATAAGAGGCCTGTTAGAAGAGGGAGAAAGGTCTCCATTGAAATTAACAGAGGAGTACCTGACGTGCACACGAGTTATCTACGACATGTGCCGGAAACGTGACAGGAACTACTCAAGGCAGTTATTGTATGATAGATACAGGAGCTCATTTGAAGACTACATCACCTCCATGGTTGTACCAGATTTAATGCAAAGGCAGGGTGAGCTTCTGTTAAGAGAACTTGTGAGACGTTGGGAAATTCACAAGGATCTGGTCCGATTTGTGTCAAATCTCTTTCAATATTTGGATCGCTACTACATCCCAAAGCACTCCTTACGTAAACTCACAGAAGTTGGACGTGGCTGTTTCAAGGACCTGGTTTTCTCCAATGAAATGCGAATTAATGCTTACAGGAATGAAGTGAATAGTCTCATTGATCGAGAGCGCCACGGAGAGGAAATTGATCGTGCCTTGTTTGAAAATGTTAAGGGCCTTTTTGTCGAGCTTGGAATTCATCTCTAGAAGAAAGACTTTCAAATTGATAGAAATATCAGAATTGTTGGCTGCATTTTGTGATAATGTACTTGAAATGTTGAATATATTGAGGGCGATGTTGAAATTCTGGTTGAATCTCTTGCATATGTCAATGATACAGGCTTGCTGAATTTTATAGAAAAAACTAGTTGGTAGACTTCATGAGTGAAAACTGAAGCAGCTGAAGAACCAAACTAGCTTTAATGCATTTAACTTATTACTAATTCAAATATCCATTGGGAAATAGAGTAGACTGTAATATTGACTACAGGATGTTTGCCAGGCTACATGTCCTCTGTATTGAACGTTCCTGGTGGGATGGTTAAATGTGTGGAGTTGTTTGAAGAGTTTCGTTTGGTGATCTATTCTTTCATATAATCTAAAATGAATGGAAACGTTAACACATTGCAATGGAGTTGTTTTGATAGCAACAATAACAATAAAATTTTCATTTTGATCTTAGCAAAAATCATGACAAAGAAGGTTAAATTTCTTCAATGTATGGAAATAAGTAAATGATATTAGAAAATTCAATAAGAAGTATTAATTTTATTGATTAATTAAAATAAAATAAAATTAATATTTTATATTTATTTATAAAATATATAATTTGAGTAAGTGTGGTATATAAAATAATAATGGAAAATTTTAAAAAATAAATTATATTAAATTTTTTCTTTAAATAAGTATTTTTTTTAAATGAAAGATTGCTTAAAAATGTATCTATATTAAAATTTTGAAAGTTGATTTCTAATACTTATTTTCAAAAAATTTACACATTATTTTCAAAAAAATTATATAAAATAAATTAATATAAATAAATTTAATTTATTATATTTTAAAAAATTTAAAATATATTTATAATAGTTTTTTAATATCCGTTAAAATTATATATCAAAAGTTAAAATATATTAGTGCAACCATTTAACTTGTGGTCACAAGTTAAGTACCACCAACAAGCTACTTCTTCTTTCTGTGAAGTTGCAAGAATTGCCTCTTATCCATTCATCAACTATGACTTATTCATGCATCAACTATCAGGAATTTCGGGTGGACACTCCACCCATCTTCAGGATCATATGAAGTTGTAGCACATTAGAAAAGAAGATGGCAATGCAAGAACCATTCTTTTCTTCAATCTTAATTTGAGCTTCTCAAAAGAGAGAGTCTCTTTGAGACAATCCTTTCCATAGAGGTGAAGAATTTGTGCATGAATGTTTCAATAGTGTTCAGACATTGTGTACAAGCTTATGGATTTGCACTGTGTAAATCTTTATAAGTTACAGATGAGTTTAGGGTGGACACTCCACCCATCTTCAAAATCATATGAAGCTGTAGCACATTAGAAAAGAAGATGGCAATGCAACAACCATTATTTTCTTCAATCTTAATTTGAGAGAATCTTAATTTGAGTTTCTCATAAACTTGAGTTTCTTTGAGACAATCCTATCCACGGAGGTGAAGAATTTGTGCTTGAATGTTTCAATAGTGTTCAAACATTGTGTACACGCTTATGGATTTGTAATGTGTAAAAAGATAGCAATGTAACAAAAACCTTCCCATATATGAGAATTATCTAAACATTGTGTACAAACTTATGAATTTGTGAATTTGTAATGTGTAAAAAAATAGCAATAACAAAAAAACCTTTCCAAATATGAGAATTATCTATAATTCAATATAGCAGGTCATAACATTCTCTAAATAGTGGAGAAAAAAGCCTTAAATTAATATAAATATATTTAATCTATAATAATTTAAACATTTAAAAATAATTTTCTAATCATTATTATAAACAATTTATTAAAAGTTAAAATATATTATCATTAAATCTCAATTAACTTTAAAAATGAAAAGGTAAAAGTAACGGTTAGATTTATGGATTTCTTTTCATATACGAACATCAAAAACCTTCTCGAATGTGACTATAATTCAATATCACAGGTCATGAGATTCTCTAAATTGCGGGGAAGAAAGCCCTTTAAAGACTAAATCCATTTCACTTTATATGGTGCTTTTCATTTTCTGGTTTTACTTTTAAAATCGATTATTACATTAGATGCAAATTATGAAGAGGGGAAGAAAGCCCTTTAAAAACAAAATCCAGTTTACTTAGTGTGTTTCTTTTCTTTATAATTTTTCACTTTTGGTTGTTTTTTAATATATATATACAAATTATGAAGAGGTTTGTTATGAAGAGGTTTGGGGATGTGAATTGTACTTTTAACCAGCATAGATCCATTTTAAAGCCGTATCTATCAAGGATCGAGAGGGATCCAATTTCTTAAGATGTATTTTTTTTTTTTAAATTTAAACTCAAGAAATTTGATCTCTCTTGATTGATAGATCCGAGTTTAAGTTTTAAGTTTTTATTTTACAAACAAACATCTATTTTTTAATTACTTTTCATAATATTTTATTTTATGAACCAACATGGATTTTTTTTAAATACTTTCCATAATTTTTTATTTTATGAGCCGATATGAATTTTTTTAATGTTGCAATGTTACATCACACACGTTACATCTACCCCATGCTCTAGAGCACCTGATTTCACTGGGTACAAAAAATAGAAAATATTATTTATAAAAATTTAAAGTTATTTTTTCACTTATTTTATTGGTTATTGAAATAATTTAAAAATAAATTTAAATTTATATATTAAAATAAACTTAATACTTAATTAAGTGTTACTTTTCAAAATAATTATACTTAAATTTATTTAACAAAATATTTATGAAATCATTTCAATAGTTTCAATTCATATATAGATATCAATAATTATACAAATATATACATACAAATTCACATCACCATCCTTAACAAAAATGTGGTGTCATCAGTACCTTGGTTACTTCATCCATTAGAGTTTCGAATGATATATAGTGGAAAATAGTTCAACAAAGTCGTCCTTAAAGTTAGGAGGGGCACTCACATAAGAGAAAATGATGAAACTAAAAGCACAAAGTAGCCCTTCCTTACATCAAAGGAATAATTGATAAGATTGAAAAAAATTAAATAAAGGGAACATTAAAGTCACCTTCTCTTGAATTCTACAAAAAAAAATAATAATAATAATAATCTACGGAAACATAAAAGAGTTTACACCATCCCTTGCTCATGTGGTAAAGAATATATAGGTGTGATTGGGAGATCAATTAAAGTAAGGATTAAGGAGCATTGTGCAAACATCTTGCACAATCATAAAAAAAATCTCCCTTAGTGAAACACTTTCGAAATTCAAGGCACCCTATCTTTGTAGAGAAGGCCAAAATAATTGCAAGAGAAGACCACTACACATAAGAGAGGTGGTGAAAATAGAAAAGAACCTAATAACCTTAACAAGGATGAACAATTAAAAATCAGTGAATCTTAGAAATCATTAATCCACCCTTTAAGAAGAATCACTCGGCAAGAAAACATCTAATATATTCTAAGGATCAACCCTATAATAGGAAAATTGGTTACATTCAATGCATTTATAAATATGGATTGGGATCAACCATTTCAAGATGAGTATTAGAAAGACTTATGAAGATGATCCCTATCTTGGGAATAAAAACGTCAAGATATCAGAAACAAAACATAGTCTCCTCCTCTTAAAACAATAATAATAATATAAATTATGTGTTTCATTTTGTATATTTATCATGTTTACATACTTTTAATAATATTAAAAAGTTCAAATGAATGTTATGATTTGATAATCTTATGTATTTAAATTTTGGAGGGTATATCAAGGTTTCAAGTTATTCTTTGAAAAATGTGATCTTTGATTTCGAGTGGTATGATTGTATTCTCTTTCAAAATCGTACAACCTTTTGTCATAAGATAAATCATAATGGGATTACCTATTATTTCCATGATCATTCGCAATAGGATGTCTAAACCAATGGTTAGTAATCACACCCATGGCTCCACAAAATTTTGTCTAAAAGGTGTAGCATCAGGTAATGACCCTCTTCTTGATATTGAGTTTTCTTATATTTGTATGCTAGTCTCTATCATGATTTTAAAGAGGGTTCCATGCTTGGTTATTTTGTTGGAAATACGCCTACTAACATGATTATCCAAAACTAGGTCACTGAGGCATAAGAGCCAAATGGTTAGCATTGTACACTTACATGAAGCTTGACTAAGTGATTTTTCCTATTCCAGTTTAGAAACCCTTCCCATGTAGACGAGATAATGAATTGAATCAAACATATGTAATCACACCTTGTTTCTACTTAACCAATGGAACCCTAATTTGTTGGTTGATAAAAGAACACAACTCTCTTAATTGATTTGGATATATTTTCCCATCAATCCATGTAATTTTGACCATCCCTATAGAAAACTGCATCCAATTTGGGAGAATTTATTTGTGAAGAACCTCAAATACTTTTCTACCCTTAGTGTCAGCATCACTGCTATATGTAGTTCAACCTCTCCTTGGACTTGAAGAAATTCATGTACATCTAGATTTATGGTTGGGTACATCCATAGCCAAGCCTTTATATATATTTCCCCAATGCATGCTTCCACTATCAAAACCATCATCATCATGTTCAATATTTATTACTCATGGCCCAAGTCAAAACCGAAATGACCCTGTCCAAATAAGCCACTCACCCTACCAAATCATAGGAAAAACCCAAATAAGGTTAAGTGTGCATGGAAAATAGTTGTGCATAAGGGGAAAATAGATAATGTGGAAATCCTCCACCTATGAAAGCCCCAAATCCTAAGCCTATATCTCCAAGGCTTCATTCATAGCCAATCCTAGTAAGTCATTGGATCCCAAGATCTCCATGGCTTCATTCATAGCCAATCCTAGTAAGTCGTTGGCTCCCATGATCTCCAAGACCTCTTTTGGATCCATATGTGCACTTGGTAGTAGATGAAGAGGCCACTACCCGTTACTGCTCTTAAACCCTCAATAAATCATATAGCTCTTTCAAAATACCCTCTCCAAAATAATCAAGATAGGACACCCTCAAATATGTTTGGACCATCACTATGTCCTCTAGAAATTTGGCACTCTTTGAGACCTCAAGAATAATGAGCTTGAGATGCATGATGTCATTGGTTTATAATGAAACTGACCTCCTCAAGTGTCTAAGTCTTAAATGATGCTAATATAAATACATTGTTTGGCAATAGTTGAATTCCTTAAATTGTGAAAAAAATATTTTGTGTTTACAAGAGGTAAAAATTATAGGTCTTATGCTTCGTACTACCCTATTTGACCATTTGTCATATGTCTATTTTTTTTATTGTATATCATACTGATGAAAAAAGAGGGCTCACAATCCATGTATCTCTAATATTATTGTTGACTGAGTTACAAATCCCTCATATTGACTTGTGTGGACTCTTATTAAACTAGAAGGTTGAATTCTAGGGTTAGCCAATGTATATACCTCTAATAGTGTTGGAAAGCATGCATCATTTTGGTGGTGGATGGTTTATGACCTCCCTGATTCCCCTTGGCTTATCCATAGGGATTTCAATATGGAAAAGTGCTAAGAAAATAAGAAGGATTTATTACTATATAGTTTTCGATTAGAGAGAAATAGGGATAGTGGGTGATAAAGGCCTCACAAAATCTCTATGACCATAATTGTAACCAAATAATTTTATCATGGTTCACATGGATGAATTTTCATGAATGGGTGAAAAGAATGTATAAGCAACTAGAAAGATCCCTTCAATCAAAGAAAAATATTTATTTTGACTCAATGGGAGGTCAGTTAGCCCGCATGGACAACAATTCCAATTTATCTAACCACCATCCCATTTGGTTTTCTCTATCTTAAGGGATGGAGAAAGTGCATATGCCCTAAAACCATTATATCTTGAACCTCTCCTATATGTAGAGCCTATATTGCTTGGCATACATTGCATGGTGCGGAATATAATTCCTCAAATACATGAGGATTCTGGTAGGGTTTCCTTCTTGGGAGGGCATTGACATGAATAAACAAAAAATGACAAGGTTACAATTATGTTATATGCCATGAGTTAGATGGTCTTCTGAGATACTTATAATTGGTTCCATATGATGAAGATAAGAAATCCTAGGTTGCAAAATTACAACACTTACTTCAAGTGGATGATATATACCAAGAAAGGGGTGATTAGTTGTGTACTTGATTACACAGGCTAAAAGTTGGAAACTAACCAACCAAAGAATTCTTCAAATCCTTAGCCACTGATATGGCTAGTGAATCCATAATTTGTACCCTGTAAATAACCATGGATCACATAACCAACCAAGAATATACCAAGCATGAGTTTTTGGAACACTATAGGATGGTTTTTCAATCACAAGGAATGGCGTTGGAATGATCAAATGATACCAAAAATGTCTTTATGTTATTCCATGAAGCTAAGATTATCAAAGGAGAGAATACGAGGTAAGTCTATATCTGTAACATACCCATTACTTGAAACATTTTATGTTTGAGGAAAACATTATCTTAACTTTTATTTTAAAGTTTTATATTTGGCTAAGTGGCCAAGGATGACTGTAATTGCACAATATTATTATTTAATAAAATAAAATAGGAGACACTCACCCAAAGAGATTGTTGAAAGAGTGTTTACTAACCCACTAGGTGGAATGGAATATGGGGTAGAAGGCAATGGACAAGTGGCAGCATCAGGAACTCAGTAACTAGTTGTTGTTATGGGACAACTCCCTTGAATTGTGGTCAAAGTTCCCTGAAAGATGGGACTGGAGCTTGAGGCTCATTTATTTGGAAACTGACCACTAAAAGACCTAGGCATCTTTATAAACCATCGAATTTGAGCAAAGGCTCACACTTTTTCTGACGAGAAAATTTACCTTGTGGTTCTGTTGTATGCACACAAGAGATTTGATGAGGGGAAGCTATGTTTTGAGTTGTAGTGTAAGTCTGTTTCACTTCTGCTAAGTGCAGAGTTTACTACTAAGTGCATAAAGTTATTTGAGGTGTATTGCAAGTCTCCATTGATTGTTGGAAGTACAACCTAAGTGCCTTGCTTCTACACAGAGTCTTCTACCTAGTGGTTCAGTAAACATGCTCAGGGGTCCAAAGGAGGAAGTGATATTGGCCGCTTCTTCTGGAGAATGTTGGGAGGAACAGGCCTCTTTGGGTGTTTGTCCACCCTATCTACAATTGTAGGTTCTACTGTTATTTCATTTCCCAAGTAGTTATAATTTATTTTCTATAAACTATTGAATTAGGATTTATTAGTTGAATGTCGATAGTTATCATTATGCAGAAGTAAATGTTTGATTTTCTGAACTGATTATGATTCTGTAAATTGTTGAGGAATTTATATGAAATGATAGAATAGATTACCTCCCTGTATTTTTCCATGCACTGTCCTTGTGTCGTACTCTAGTTTAGGGAAGGGTGTTTACAAATAGATAAATGATATGCAGTAGACAGAATGATTGAATAAACAAACTCTGTTATGTTTTCTTTAGCTGTTTACATTTTGCAATTAAAATGTCTATGTTCTCAGTCATAGAAAAACATAGCAACTTTTATATTATGCAAACATTAGAATATCTATACATCTATAGCAATAGAAATAGAAGAACTCAAACAGACCCTTGTTTTCTGCATAAAACCCTAAGTACTGTTATAGGGAAACCTTTTACATTTCAATAAACAAATAAGAATTATAATGTTATTTTCTGTATAAAGAATCCTTTAAAGAACTCTTAGTTTATGCCTTTCAGTATCGAATTACATAGCTACTATACAACACTAATACACTAATAGTATCTTTCATTTAATTAACCTTGAAAACATCACTGTTATTATAGATACAAAACAACACTAATTGTTGGACGAATGTCCCATTGTGTCAAACCTTAGCTAGTTACAACATATAACACTAAGTTTAACTTTTCATCAACATTTATGAATTTAAAACAACTATAGAAAAGATCGAAAGCCAACATATCTAAATATGCAAAACTGCTAGAACTTATTTTTATCCATCATATATCAAACAAACATAGAAACAGCTTCTATTTCATATGAATGTCCTAAGCCTCAAACCCTTGTTAATATAAAATGACCTAAGTTAACTTTTTCTCATCAAATCAAAATAGAAAGACAAAGCACGATTACATTGAAACCTTGCAGGTACACGTTGTTTCTCATTCAATACCCTTATTATTTATACAGTAAGTAAAACAAAATAATACTAGTGTTGGTTAGGGTTCCACTAACCCTTATAACCGAAACCCTTTAAAACATAGAAATCGTTTGGACAGGGTTTCAAACCAAGGTATTATACCTTGTATAACATATAATAGTAACACAGTCACATCCTGTACAAGTCTAACCTTAACGCAGAATTAATTTCGACAAAAGGGCTCAAAGCTATTTACTTTAAAAACAGTTGAACGTTTGCAAAACAAAACTAAAATAGTAACCTAGCAATCGACGAAACGAAGAGCTACATACAATACTAGGTCTCGGCACTTACACATATCAATTACACATTTTATCATTTTATAAAACAAGTTCAGGGTTGAAACTACAAAACTAGGCATTAGCCATTTTCGGCTCTCGACCTTTAACAAACACACCATTTTATAAACATTCAAGAATGGGTTGTTGCCCTTATCACTATATAACAAGCATTGTTTAAACAAAATAACGTAGGCTTCCAGGAGCATCGCTCTCAGGCACGGTCCTCATAAAACAACATATAGTTCCAAATACCATAACCCTTTTCATTAATCAAACAGCCGAGGGTTGAACCCCTATCACACAGTTGTTACATTTTCAACAAGTTAATACACAGTAAACGATGTAGAGTTAACGCCGAGGTAGGTCAAGGATCCCATCCTCCCTACACTTTCCATTTGGCTCACAAACATTACAACGGTGGCAACATCCATAGCCAGACCTCAAAACTGAAGTTTCGGCTAAAACCAGACAATGGCCATTAATTTTCCAAGTTGAAACCTACAGGAAAACCACCGAGGTTTACCGGTTTTCAAGCACATTTCCACGTAGCTTTGAACATAGAAACCCAAAACTAAAGAGTACATGTCGATGACACATAGCATGTTAAAAGATGGTTTATGAAACTCAAAAACAAATCACAGACAGCTGCAACATTTTTAACTATCGTGTGTAGCAAGAAATGAACTGAGACATTACCTTTATCTTTATAACCTTGCTTGTGAACCAAACACGCTCATAACAGACGAGAACCAGAGCCAACACACCACTAGAAAACTCGGCGAAGGAAGGATACAGCTCAGAGAGCTCACTATGGAAAGCATGCAAGTCACAGGTCGAGGTATCGAACCCTGGGGAAGGCCTCCTTTACATTTTTCTGCAAACATTAAAGATCCATAGGCCTGTCGACCTCTCCAAACACCACTCCTTTCCAAATGAATGCCAAGACTATGCTCTCGACGAGGTAAGCCTGTAGCAGTTAGGGTTATCATCATTACCAAGGAAACCATGTGAAGGCTTGCCACGGGGATGCCACTAGACTCTCCACTCCAAACACTTTAAATGCACTTTAAATACCATATCTACTGTGTACGTCACCCTACCATCGCATTATAACAAAGTCATGGTTCAATCTTGCATGGGTTACGAGCATACCATAGTATGGATAGGTCTAATCAAAGGTCAAACTACTATATGTAAAGAGTTACGCCATCGCACCATGTGCACACCATATCCTAGGCTAAGGTTTCGACCATCCAAAATAGTGAGACTCACAAACATGATTATAACATGGTTACACTATATTAAATCAAACCGACGTGGTATATTGCCAACCCTTTCTTATAATATTACGTAGATCACCTTTAGTCAAACCCTTATGCTTGGTATAAAGACTATAAAGATCATATCCACACTATTGTATAAGTTATTTCTACAAGGCTAGTATTATAATATCCATCGTATATTTAATAGAGAAAAGTGCACAAAGTACAAAGTTTACAACTATAGAATTTTGTCAAAGTCACCATAATAACATTTCAATATAGGTTATGCATATAATACATAGGATCAAAAGATAGGCATAGGATTACAATAGAAACATTTGTGCATTAGGATATGATCCTATTAATATAGATTTTGATTTCATGTTGTAATTTCCTACATCTAGGATTTAATTTCCTAGCCATAAGAATTAAAGTTATAATACTTCCCACGATTTCATAATACAAGACAAATGTAATAATAATTATTATTACATTCTGAGTTTTCAAATTATAATTAAAATTTACATAAACAAATTGAGTGTAAGTGCAGATCAAACTAGGATAGATCTCACCCTGGGATTCTTATTATACTTCCGCATGATAATTATAGCAACTAATGCTACTTTGAAAAATTTTAATTTTTTGCGATTTTTGGGATGTTACAATATCTCAATGAACTAACAACAACCCTTCATAAAATGAAAATTGATAATGCCCCTAGTTTGGATGGATTTACATGTGAATGATGCCTTTACATGTGAATTATGTAAGGCTACTTGGGTTTTTATTGGGTTGGACCTTTTACAAATTTACAATGAAGTTATGTGCAACTTATCTGTAGGATCGGGAATCAACCAAGGCATTATTTGGTTCATTTCCAAATCTGTGGAAATGCATAGGTTATCGAGAATTGGTTTCATATTACTTTGATTAATACTTCATACAAAATATTAGCCAACGTTATGGCCCTATGGATGAAGCATCTACTTCCTAACAATAATCATCCTAAGTAAACTATATTTATTAGGGTTCAATACATTTTCCTCAATGTCATTGAAGTCTAGGAAAGAATGGAATGGACCCAAAGACCAAGTCGAGATGTATTATTCATTAGTATTGACTTTGAGATATTTTATGACCAAGTCAAGTGGCCCTCCATCTTATAACTATGCTTAAGTCCCTAGGGGTCTTTCCATACTATCTCGCATATGTTGAAACCCTCTTTATGGATTCCTTATCCAAGCCCTTTATCAATCATTGTAAATAAGAGGAAATTAGGTTGTTCAGGTCCATAAGGAAAGGGTTCCCCTTGGATCCAAGCATGGGTGTCATGTTCATTGAGGCACTAGGGTATTTGTTGAATTCGAGAGTCGATCTAGGTGGCATTCAAGGTATTTTTCTCGCTGAGCTAAAGTCTATCCAGTTAGGTAATATGAATTTGATGATTATTTCCTAATAATTCAAAATACTAGAAATAATGAACTCATACCATGGAATGCCTAACCATTTTATGTACTACCTCGAGGTCAAGTATACAATGGGCCAAGACTCAATTCTAAAGGAAAATTCAACACTCAATAATTAAGTAGCTTTCAAGTCAAAATTGGACTTGTATTTAGCTAATATGAATCTTTAAGTTATTGGGTATCCTCTTTTCCTTCCATGCCTCTCATAAGGAAATATGGGAATTTGTGGTACAACATGTGGAGAAGATGATAAAATATGGGTGGATCACTAAACTCATGGCATCGGTATCCAAATTCCAACTGGGCACCAAAGTACTGGAAGAAACCCATGTTTATTAGTCTTATTATTGGGTTTGATAAAAGGAAACATGTAGACACATTAAAAAGGATTTATGTAACCTTTTATAGGGATAAATCTAATCAATTCCCAAATTTGCACTAAGCCAATGGAAGTTATGGTGTACCCCACAAGGATTGGAGAGTTGAGTATCATTATAGGATGAGTTCAAGCTAATGATGGCCTCTTATGATGCCTTAGTAGCAATGCAAATATGGAAAAAAATCAATCAGATGACTTGGAGAGACGATTCAGGATACTTTGACAATGAATTTGAATATGGTGTAAGAAAATGAAATGTGGGAAATTGAATTTGCTTCCAAAATATGTAAGTTCTATTTATGGATCTTTTATACGACCATGTGATATTTGTGTTTTCCTAATAGTGGTATGTTAAATTTCCTCCAAAATATAATACAAATTTTCTCATTCTTACATGTGCTAAGTACCTAAATGATGCACCTTCATTAAAAAAAATTGAGGAGTTGTAGATAATATATTGTGCTTGTGCATAGTTATTTTTAAAACAAATTTAATGTTACTTTTTGTAATTTTTTAAATTATGAAATTCATTATATTCTTGAAAACACTAAGTTTTGTGTTAGTACAAGGAATGAGGGTTTTAACATAATCAAATAAATTTCTCCTTTTTTTAGATTGTAGACCTTGGTCTAAGCTAGTGCAACATTTTTTTTTTCAAAATGGGTAAGGAAATAAAAAGTTATAGCATGAACAAGAGATGTATGTATTTTAAGATTTTGATACATGTCAAGACAAAAATAAATTAAAAAAATAGTAAACAATATTATTCATTTATTAAAATTATATATTTGGAATATACATTGTCGAATATATATGAAGGGTGTTGGATTCGTGTAGCCTATTGAGAAGTAACTTGGAAAATAAACATATTTAGATTCATTTGGAAAAATTGAGTATTGCTGATTTTACAATCCAAACCATAGGATCACCAATCTGAACCTAAATCCAAGGCAACCATATCAACCAATACATGGGTGAGTGGAAACTCTCCTACCAAATAATAATAATAATAATAATTTGAATTTTAAATACTATGCACGCATTATAGAACATGCATGCACTTTAAAATGCTCACACATTAACAACACACATGCATTCGAAAATGTGTGCATGTTATTTTTAATATAATAATAATAATAATAATATTTTAGTAATTTTGCCATAACTTTCTACATGGGTGTCAAGTTTTGGAGTTCTTTAGCTCATTGGAAAGGTATTGAAGATATATACATGATTATGTTATGATCATTTTATGCCTCTACATATATAAATTCGTATTTTCTAAAGAATATAAAATAAATGTATGGGCCATGATCGATACCTCAAGCAACTACATGGTCTCTCTAACTGAGATATTTGGCCTCCATTGGTAATATGTGTTCTCTTAAGATATTTTTCATGTGAGGGGTGGGTTTCAGGGGATTGACCATTATAAAGGGAGGAAAACATTGGAATAAATATCTAAATGAATCTTATAAGGATTCAAACCACCACATAGGTCTTCTAAAGTAGATACTCATCCCCCAAGTGTAACATGGTTGCTCATATAATTCCTTAGATAGCACTGATGGGTATTGAGGAATTTCCAATATGTGTGGAGGGGGAATAAGGCTCTGAATCCATATATGAATCTTCTAGGGACCAAGGACAATGAATAAGGAAACAAACCATACAACATGCTTTGTATAGGAGATCATTCACCATATAGTGGGATATGAGTGCCAATATGAGGTTTTGTGCACTAGGGATGAGTCTCAAACCATGGATGGTAGAGAAATTGGTGGAATTGGACCCTAAATTAAGATTCTTAAGATAATGGGCCATGATTGAGGCCTTGAACCATAAAATAGAACATTTAAAGTGGATATTTGGCATGCAAGTGGGATATGGACGGATTTAGGATTGTTTGTGCAGTAGGGATGGGTCGAAAGGACTTGACCATAGTCAAGGGAGGAAAATAAGTTCCTTACACCATAAATTGATGTCTAGGACTCATTGGTCGTCAAGTGACCTTGAACCACAATAGAAGACCTTTAGAGGTGATCTATGGCATCCAAGTGGAATATGGGTACCATTATGAGGTATTGCATGTTGTGTCGATGGATCTTAATGCATTTCCCATGGTCAAGGGAGGAAAATAATTCCCTTTGGCCCTAGCTGAATCCTTTAGGAATAAAATTTAATAAATAATGTTATAATACACATAATATGTCCTTTATAGGGGATCTGTAAGAAGAAAAGTATTACATGTTTGGAATTATTGATAATAATTATTGAATACGTGAATTGTTGATGGCTACATTGATAGTAGGCCAATAATATAAGTCCCGATAGGGAAAATTCATATCTATTAATACATATACATGACGTATAGTATTTATCAACTAACTAATAATTAACCTAGCTTATTAAAATATATCTACTAATATGTAAATAGTGGTAATATACACCTAGGTATATGTTGATGCCCCAGAAATCGCAGCATCAATCAGCAAGGGATTCTCCCCAGTAGGAAATCCCAATTAGATCGCTCACCGTTTGGTGTGGGGAATCCGTCCGATTAACGGTTCTGGCTACCATGTAAGTTTTAAGATTTGTTGTGTTCTTTACCAGTTGCGGCCCGATCCACCATTTATGTGTTTTAAATTTATGTATGAGATGCAAGTGTTGTAAACTACTTTAATCTAAATGCAAAGCTGAAACAAATATTAATCTAAAACTGTGATAAGGAAATCTATTCTATCCTCACGAGGAGCCAAAATAAGAGAATGAGCAGCGTGTTGTAGATACACATAAGGGTCACACAAATAGTTGTTTGAACCAGTTTAAATGTAAATTACAACAGAAAGGGAGATACATTCAAGATAGCGCAAATTAATTAAAACGATTTCACCACTCACAGTACACAGCATAATACACAGAAAATGAGAAACATTCACAGCAATGGAGTAATCCACAATGAGTTAGAACGATCGCACAATAAACCAGTGGTAAGAGAGTCGAAATAGTTCCACATCCCTTTACACAGATCCCAAGCAAATGTCATGCAGGATTTCAATAGACAAAAACAAACTCCTGTATCTTTATATCTGGAAAATAGTTCCCATACATAGAGCAGTCTTTTTTCTTTGCCAGTCAAAAGTCCCTATTCTGGCCTTCGTCTGTCTATTTATAGATTTACAATGCTTTCCTTTTCCCAAAACCTAAACCTAAACCTAGGAGGGAACAAAATTTTGTCTTCTAGTGGTCAATAAGACAAAACCCAGAATGCAGCTATCTTTTACAAAATTAGAACAAAACAGAAATAAAATTCCCTTTTATTTATTACAAAAAGACAAATAATAGTTGTCTTTTGTTTTAGAATAAATCAAGCTATGGATAGCTCAGCTGCTGACTGCGATGCTTCTGTTGCTGCGCCTGCTTCCTCAGGGATATAAGCTAGTGATGGATTATCCTCTTGTTGTATACAGCTGGACCAATGAACTGATGAAAAACCTCTGGGGTTAACACCTCCACCTTCTTCAAATATTCCAATTATGCATTTAAACCTGCTTGTAGTTCTGCTAAGCGCACTTCTCTCTCTGGGAAATCATAAAATTGCTTGTGGCAGGCCTAGTTGGCATTTACTGAAGGATTCCCGAGTTCTTGAGTATAAGGCTTGGCAGGTTCTATCTGTCTTCCTAATTTCCACGCTTAATTTGCTGCCACAATCCTATGCATATCATCCTACAATAGAGAAATAACATAAGTAAAGATTTTAACAAGGACTTTAAAAGAATATTTGCACACCTCAAGCCTCATTATATTTAAAAGGGACACATTTATGTCACCTGGGCCACAGGTTGGCCAATTTAATAGGCACGGGGATCAAAGTGGAAAGGTGGTTGATAATCCCGCCCTACGCGAATATAAAGGAGGAGCATTCAAACCCAAAAGAGCAGGTTGCGCTATGGCAGGGAAAATAGCATTAACTGATGCACAATGGACGGAAGCTTATGATTAAAACACCCGCGATCAAGGGTCAAGTTCACGGGCTTAAATCTTATTGGCGGCATTTTACGATTAGGAGTGGCGCGACAGCGGTGATTTTTAAGGCTAACTCATGTGCCATAGTCGGGGAGAATATTACCAAGATTTGCGCTGGATGGTTTGCAAAAGGTCGGCAAAAATATCGTTAGAAGCTGCGCCGCAGCACGAGGATTAATTTTAAACCTTGCGATGGTTTGGGATAAATGGTGTAGCGGCATTATTAAGCGTAGCGCTTGCGATCACGGAGGGGAAATTATCACTAGGACTGGGCCCAAAAGATTGCCCAACGACCAAGTGAACAGGATCGTGAATGTAGCGATGATTTTTTTTTGTTATGTCCTACGCGCGTAGCGGCAGTCTTAGTGTTAAACTTTGCGCCGAAGGGCTACAACAGGAATTGAACTTGGGGCTACATCCAAAGATGAGGCGCGGTTATGATGGCGGTTGTTATAGGGATAGGTTTTTTGCGCGTCGGTGGAGAATTTAGTCACAAAATGTGCGCTAACGAAAGATGCACCAAAGAGTTCCAAAGACTTAGAAGATTCTTGTGCCGACGTCGTTTATGAAGTTAAACTTTGCGTCGAAGGCGGCCAAAATAATGCTAGGCAATTGCACCAAAGGCGGCCAAAATAAGACTAAGACAGGCGCCATGGTTGGGCCGAAGTGAGCTCTTGAAGTGCGCCTAAAGCGACCAAGGTAGGATTTAATCTTGCGCCGTAGGCGGCCATAATAGACCTTGGAAACCCGCCCAAAAGCGCACAAATCAAAGTTGACTCAAGCGCCGAAAGCGGAAAAAATGGAGTTAAAACTTGCGTTGAAGAGGCAGAGTTAGGTTTGCGATTTGCGCCGAAGATGGTAGTCTTATGATAGAAACTTGCGCCGAAGGCGGGAGATTTATGGTTAAAACTTGCGGTAAAGGCGGAAGACTTATGGTTAAAAATTGTGCCGAAGGCTAAAGGTGACTTTGCCTTAGAAAAAAATTTAGAAAACGTCTTTGGGAAACAAGTGTTAAAGTTTTGTTGGATTTAGAGCAGGATAAGCTTCAAAAGAAAGAGAAAGAAAAAACAATACAAAAGTGTAGGAGGAGGGGCCCCAATATTTTTCAAAATTTTGGGGGGATGTTGCAGCAACAACAATTGGTGAATCGCTGGTGAACACAGATCTATGAAAAACTCTCTCTCGTCCATAGGAACTTTTAAAAGTTGCTCACCTTATGTGAAACAGTCGACTTGAGCGTTCGAATTTCCGCAAAGGAAGTGATCAATTTATCCGTTGGTCATTAGGAAAGGGGAGCTTCGATAAAGACATCCTTAAAACTCTCCAAGGGCCAAAATATGGGGTTCATTTTTAGAAGATCCATTTTTCAGATGACCACTGTCATCGGACTCCACAGGATTGTAACAACATCTCATAGACAATATTCTCTTGTTCCTCATTCCCATGTTGCTTGCATCCTTTTGGATGTTCTTTAATTAGCGACTTTTGTCGTGTGAGCATTCCAGAAAAAATTTCTTCAAGACTTAGCCATTTGCCTGAGTTCTTCAATCCATTGATGTCCTTTTGTGTGAGAAGGATATTTTCTTGGTTTCTCGTGCTCACGGACGGAGAAGAACTATCCTGGGCATTTTGGTGTGGTTGCTTAAATTAAAAGTCTTTATTGCTCTCAGCCATGCTTTGATGGAGGCGATATTTTTCTAGAAAATAGACTCTTGATTATAAGCTCTTTTGGCTTTAGATTTGCAGCATGGAGTCATTTTAATACCCTATGCCTTCGAGATGTGCTTCTGTTGGCTGCTTTTTGGACAGACCCGGGTTTTAATGAAGCGCAGCAACAAAACCCCTTGGCGCACTGGCCCTCTCTGCAACGAGCTGCGCAGCAGCTCGAGGTCTCACCCGAAGTGGCTATGGGGGGGCTAAGGAATCAGGTTTCCTTAACCTAGGCGACGCGGAGACTGCTCTTTCTTCCCCTTCGACTCCTCTAAGGTGAATGTCTGACCCCTCTTCAGACTCATGAGCGCAGCAGCGCTCAGGCTCCTGCTTAGCAGCCTAGCTGCGCGGTACTTCCACTGCTGCGCTAGGACCAATTATCCTCTGCGCCGGTAGTCTATGCGTAGTTTCACTTGCGCGCCCGTCGCTGCAACAAGTTCTCCTATCGCAGCGGCGACGTCGTCTTACCGATTACTTCGACCCTTAATGATTGTAATCCTCGAGGAAGCTTCCAAGGACTTACTCAACACTCATAAAGATAATGCAACATTCCTGTATATGCTGTTAGTAAACTAAGACAGGCAATTACTTCAATCACAACATCATAACAACGAGAAATATGAAGTCCACCTCTACGGGGACATCCACGTCCACGGGAGTATCTTATATTAACCAGAAAATGATAGAGTTATACAATATGCTGCGCACACAGCTGCAGCCTTAGATCTTTCCAGGAAACTCCACGCACACAGCTGGGAGCCCTTCTCTCGATCTAGTCTCTTTCCTCTACGGAGATTACAATAGTTCAGACGTCGACTCAGACCGTCTGCAACTCAAAGATTAGCTTCACTGCTAACCAGCTCTAACTCCTGTTTTCTAGCAACACGGTAGAAAACAATCCACAAGATCGTAACAGAGGATGATCAACTCGATCAATCCTTCTTACATCTAGTATCTACTATCTTAGCTAGCTCACTCACAGGCTTAGCTAACTGACTAACTGACTGGCTATCTAACCAACATCTACCCTTTACAATCATACATATATATAGGTGGCCATGGCGGTCGCACCTTTACAAAACTGTGGGCCTTTCCCAACAGTAATCCCCAAAAACCCTAACCACGCACATGGCTAGGTGTACTGTAGGCGCCGCTTGCAGTCATGTCGCCGCTTCCTGCAGGCTCCATGAATTTCGGCGCAGCTTACGAGTATGGGTGCCTTGTCCTTCGCCTTCAATGCTTTGGTCCGTTGCTCCTCCTTGATCCGAGCAACCATAACTTCTGTACTTAGCCTTAATGAGGGTAGCTGAGCCCTCTACTCCATCGCTTCATTCATTGTGGTAGCTGGGCTTTCCACTCAGCTTCCTTCATTCTCTTCTGACATGCGCGCGAGCTCTGCGATTTCCGGTCCGTAATCTACGCTGAGATTATCCATCTGGCACCGTACTGCGCACCATCTGCTTCTGCTCCAAAATTGGCGCTTATTCAAAACTTAGCACTTTCTCTTCAATACTTGTGCTTTTTCCTCAAAATTCGCAGCTTTTACCATAGCTGCGGCCTTGGCTCCAACAGGCCCCTAACACTTACTTGTGGCTCGCCCTCGAGCCACTCGCACTAGCGTGTGGTCGCTTTACTTGGGCATCTGCTTTTGCTTGGGTCTCCGCGAATGTTTTCTTCCACTACGCAATAGCGGAGTCCAATTCATCGACATATTCCACAGCTGTCTGCACCATTTCTGCAGTGGCTTCTTCTTTAGTTATGGCATCAATCACTTCTTGAGATTCAGCAATCTCTTTGATTTTTGCCTCGACTTGGCCAATGATATCAGCATAATCATCCATAAATGGATGAATGCTGTTGGTGAGCTTCTCGTCTTCAGTTCTGAGCTTGTGCAGTTGCTGTTGCATTCTGCGCACTTCACTCATTTTCTTCATTTTTGCTAAGCCTGTTAAGGCCTTAGCTTCTTCAGTCAGAACAGTTAGGGACTGTTCTGCGGCTTGTACTTGTTCCAAAAGACCAACTTTAAAAGGGAGCGTCTCAAGCTCCGTCCAAGCTTCCATAGCTTGGTTCATCAGGTTCTCAGCTTCCTGTATTCTGTCTTTCATCTGTGTGGAAGCTCTGCTCAGCGCTTCAAATTGTTCCTGCGCATCATCTGTAGACTCCGCGGAAACACGAGCTTCCAGCTCGGCAATCTGGGTTCTATGGCCCTCAGCCATAGCAACTATTTCATGCTCCAGGGTTTTCACCCTTTCTCCAATAATTTGAACTTTCTCAACCAGAGGGAGGTCTGGTTGAATCTCGCAAGCCGGCAACTCCTGGGCAATCTCGTCCACTGCGTTTCTTATTCCAATGTCTTGCGCCTCATAAAGTGCGAGCTTCTCAGAGATATTCTTATGGCTTGCCTTCAGCTCTATCTCCTGCGATTGCAGTCGTTGATTTGCCTGGAATGTAGAGAGCTCTCTAGCTCTCAACTCAACAGAGACTTTCTCATGTACTAGCTGTAGAGTCTCTATAGGAATTAGAAACAAATTTATTTCAACGGGCCCAACTGCGCTTACCTGTAGTGCATCTAGCGGATCTGGAAGTGTCATGCTCGTAGGCGGAATATGCACGACAGTATGCCTTTCTACGAGTTCTTCAACTCGCTCGGTACTTGGAATTACTTGTGGCGCCTGCGAAGTAGATGCTGGCGCATGGGTTTGCGCAATCCTTCCTGCGAGACCTTTGAGTTCCACAAACTACATGTCTAGAGCACTTCTGATGTGAGCATGCGTAGTCCGCAGCTCGCGAAATTGCTCTTTCAAATACTGGTCAATCCCCGAGGGAATGGCCTCAGAGGGATGCGACACCTTTTGTTTCTTGGTTGCTGGTTCTGTCGAACCTTCATCGCTTCTTTGCTCGTGGGCTTCCTTGCCCTTATCCTTCTCTTGCGCAGCGGCGGGTGGCATCGCGGGTGTGATGTCGGCGGCTTCCCTCCATTCGTCGGACCAAGACTTGATAGTTTCTTCGACGTCTTCGGTGGTCATCCTGTAAAGGCCTACGGCCCATTCCTCTTGAATGCCGCAGGGACGGAGGTAAAGTTGATGTAAGTCGGCACTAAAGGCCAACTTTCCGTCATATATTTTCGCTGTCTCCTCACTCAGCCTTGGCATTTCTTGAATGGTATCTCTGAGGAGATAGTAGTAATCACAAAATACAGTGCGGTTCATCTTGCGCTTCACGGGATTAGCAGATTCCCAAAGGTTAAAATAGCGGATTCCGGCAGGTTCTCCTGCGCGGCACGGGAGGAACTGAGTGTTCGGGGGCTCCTTCCACCCGACGAGAGCACATAAAATTAAAAGCCAAGAAAAATGGAACAACTGACCGGGGTTATCTTGGACGTTCCGGCAGTCTTCCAAGAAAGAATTGAGGAGGAAGAGGGACTAGTTGTACTGTTCTCCCTCCGCAGCTGCAATGGAGAGTTCCACGACAGCTCCAGTAACTTCCTTCGGTCTGCACTTTGTGAGAAGTCTGCCTGCGAGCAAACTTCCTGTAAATCTAAGTGCTTCGTCTTCTACTATAGTGAGGTCATAAGCCCGACCTCCTCTTGTAAGGTTGTATTTCTGCACCAGCTGTGCAGCCAATTTTCTATCCTTATCTTTTCCCACAAAATGAATATTGGGATCCTTACCAACCTTAGATAGGCCGGTAATACGGTGAATCAAATCGACATTTAAATCGATTGGCCTCCCCAGCCAAAGGTAACCTCCATGAACGCAGGATAGCAGTGTCTTAACAACTGTGTTCACTTCATTGCTACGCCCGAAATGCGGTAGCTTTAACAGGTTCAGGAGTCCAGGGCGCTCAAGATTTGCTGCAAATCCCTTCGGGATGAATTCGTCAATCTTTCTGGTAGGATTATGCACTACCGTCAGATATCGATCTAGCTGGAACTGAGGATATGTTTTATAGTCTCCCAGGTTGAAATCAGAGAACTTGATCAGTGGAAGGTGTCCGAGCAGGGACCCTTCTAGTCGCACGCCAGCCGATAGTGGAGGTAACGGAAGTGGATACTTCGCATTCTTCGGAATATGCACCTCTGGTGCATCGTCTGGACGCGGCGGAATATAGTTCACCATAGTGGCCAACGGCTCTGGAATGGGCTCTTCTGGCTGTGACTGAGATGCTCTTGTGGCCGGAGATTGTCTGGGATCCTGATAACCAGGGTGTACATAAGTCAAAGTCGTCACGGGGGTAGTCATGCCGAAATCTAGGCCTCGGCGCAGGAATTGACGAACAACTTCTTCAGTCGACAGGTTCTCCGTCGTGAACGGGTATGGGTAACAAGAACTTCGACAGAAGCGGTGGAACAGCATGGGATATGAATGCTGACAACAAAGGAAGCAGGTCTGCACACTCGGCTCTGAAAATAATAGCTTAGATTCTCAAACAAGACTATGCAACTCGAGAAAAGTAACCCGAAAATATACAAGTGTGGGGTATTTATAGCCAAAAGTGATAGTAAATGCGGCCAAGTGGGGCTAGTAGCTGTAGGTGGCTCTGCATGATTTGACAACCCTTCTATCCCCCTCGCCTCTGCGGTGCATTTATTGTGATGGACGGGCTCTGACAACCTTCCGGGAGAAGCTAAAACTTTCGGCTCATGGGTTAAATGCAAATCTGACGGAGATCAAGCCGAATCTGTCAAAGCGGCTACACTTAAATGGCGGGCTTATCCTTCATTTATTCTCAGACGCGGCTACATAACTGCTGTAATTCAAAATTTTCGGCGGTTCATTTCAACTTAGGAAACTGTTCCTATAGGGGTCCACATCAAGAATTCTTCAAGCGGCAAATTATCATAGGGAACTCCGCAAGAGCGACAGTTCAACATTACGGGAAAAGAAAACTTCGCCAGAGCGCAAAATAAGGTCGCTTCTTACAAACTTTTACTGATGCGCGGATGGTTCAAGGAACTGCGCGGGAAGCCAGAGACTGAGGGTCTCGCGACTTCCGTGTAGACTGATAATGCGATGCCTCTTTCAACTACACTGGACATCTTCATTTCTTTGAGCAGCTATTTAAGTCGACAGGGCGGAGTGGCCGTCGTGGTAAAGCTTAAGCCGACTCCCGTTGATCATTGTAGGCAGTACTTCTCCATTCAGCTTCGCAAGCTGAACTGCTCCTCCTTCTGTTATCTTTATCACCTGAAAAGGGCCTAACCAGTGTACACGAAACTTGCCTGGGAACTTGAGGAATTTACTATCATAGAGGAGTACCAAGTCTCGTTCCTGAAAGACTTTATTCTTAATATGCCTGTCATGCCAAGCTTTCTGCCTTGCCTTCTGCACCTGTTGATGGAATCCGGCTAAAAGTCTGTTTTCTTCTAAGGCAAGCAATTGTGAAAGTCTTTCACTCATGGTATCTGTATCTGCCATTTCTGTAATTTGCGCAATTCTGAGACTGGGAATAATGTATTCCATAGGCATAACTGCTTCTTGTCCATACATCAAACCGAAAGGTGTGTGGCTTGTTAATTTCTTGCATGTAGTTCTGTAATCCCATAATACAGCTGTGACTCTAAGGTCCCAATCATCTCTTTGTTGATTACAGATCTTGGTCAGGGCATTCTCAAGATTTTTATTGAATGCTTCCACCGTGCCATTAGCTTGAGGGTGGTAGGGTGTACTCTTATGGTGACTAATTTGGAATTCTTCAGTAAGGGCTTCTATAGTCTCATTGAGGAAATGTGTACCCTGATCACTTATTAGAATCAGCGGGCATCCGAATCTAGTGATAATATTCTCAAAAATGAACTGCGCAGCCGTGGCAGCGTCGCAGTTCTTTACTGGCTTAGCCTCAGCCCATCTGGTGAGGTATTCAGTAGCTGTAATGATGTATCTTGCGCCGGTTCTTTTTCCTGGTGGGTTGATAGGACCTACAAAATCAATGGCCCATTTATCAAAAGCACGCAGTGTTATCTGAGGTCTTAGCGGCATCTCATCTCTTCTTGAAGGTTTTCCTGTTCGCTGGCACACATCGCAACATTTGCAGAATTCCTTAGTATCCTTATGCAATGTCGGCCACCAAAGACCTGCGGCTAAGATCTTCTGAGCAGTCGGCTTTCCTGCAAAATGGCCTCCTGCGGTGCCTGAGTGCACTTCTGCGATGATAGAGTTCTTTTCATGCGGCAAAATACATCTGCGCAAGACTTCATCGGGGCCCAACTTATAAAGCTGGCCTGCTATCAAAGTGAAGTCTGCGGCTTTGACAACAAGTTGTTTCTTCTGCTGGATTGTAAACTCAACTGGCACTTGTCCGGTAGTAAGAAACTCAAGGATATCAGAATAATATTCATCCGCTGCTTGAACAGAAAATAGCTGTGCATCAGGCAGATTGTCCTCCAGATTTGTAGGTTCTTCTCCTGACTCAATCCTAGATAAGTGGTCAGGTCCTGCATTCAATCTACCTGGCTTTACAATAACCTCAAAATCATATTCTTGAAAGAGCAGTAGCCATCTGCAAATTCTTCCCCCTAACACTGGCTTATTGACCAAGTATTTCAAAGCAGAATGGTCAGTATACATTTTAAAATGTGCGCCCAGTAAGTAGTGTCTGAACTTCTGTAGGGCGTACACCATAGCTAATCCTTCTCTCTCTGTAGTAGTGTAGTTCTTCTCGGCTGTGGACAGCTTTCGGCTAGAGTAAGCAATGGGGTGATCGATACCTCCTTCTCCTGGTTGTGTAAGTACGATCCCCAATGCTATGGAAGAAGCATCAACATGAACATGAAAGAGTTTGTTCCAGTTTGGGAAAACTAGAATTGGCGCACTGATCATCTTGTCTTTGAGTGTGTCCAAGCTCTGTTGGCATTCTTCTGTCCATTGGAATTTCGAATCCTTTTTCAGCAATCTTTCCATATGTGCTGTGATCTTTGCATAACCTTTGATAAATTTTCTGTAGTATCCAGTATGTCCTAATGTAGTGCGCAATTGTTTGACTGAGTTGGGCGCAGGTAAATTAGCAATGATGGCAACCTTCGCAGGGTCCATCAGGAGTCCTTGTCTGCATACAATATGACCCAACAAAATACCAAAAGGAGTACAGAAGATACATTTTTTCAAGTTAAGGGAAATCTGATGCTGTCTACATTTTTCTAACATCATTCGCAGGTTTCCCATATGGTTCTTTAGTAAACCAAAGACAGTCCAATCATCAAAATAGACTTCTAAGAACTTGTGAATAAATTCTTTAAAAACAGCAACAACGACTCTATAGAAGATAGCAGGAGCGTTTTTAAGACCAAAGGGCATTACCGTATACTGGAATGATCCCCATTCAGTCGCAAAAGTAGTCTTATGGCGGTCGTCTGGATGGATTATGATCTGATGGTATCCCGAAAATCCATCAGTGAAGGAGTAAGCCTCTTGTCCTCCAACATTATCAAGTACTTCATCTGTAAAGGGAGTAGGAAATGGATCATGCGCTGATGCGTCATTGAGTTTGCGCAAGTCCACGCAAATTCTTATTTCACCTTTTGTCTTCTTCTCTTGTACAACCATAAGACTAATCCAATCACTCTCCTCTACTGGCTCAATAATACCTGCTGCAAGCATCTTGTCAATTTCTTCTTTGACTTTTTATTTATAGCGCGGGTTCAACCTGTATGGGCGCCGCTTTACTGGCTTGGCATCTGGTTTCAGAGGTATGCGCATCACTCCTAAGTCTCCTAGGATGCCTTTCATTTCTGTGAACTTGGTAGGAAAGATATCCTGGTAGTCACGTAATAAATCTGAAATATGCCCAACAGTTTCATCATCCCAATAGTCTCCGATAGAAGAAATCTTGGGTTCGGCTTCTGTACCAATGTTAATCTTTTTGAGCTTGATGTGTTCTGTAATGGCAGGGATATCAAGCTGAGGACCTTCAACATTGCGTGTCCCTTCTGATTCTGGGATATTGATGTTGCGAGGATCATCCTCCTCTTCTCCAGTGGTGAAATTATAGCATTCCAGGGCATGTTCTATCTGAACAGCCCAATCCAGTTGGGAATATTCTGGTAATAGACATGGTTCAAATACCTTCTTTTTAATACACTTCAGAGCCTGATCAATACTTGGATGCTCTGACTCAAAGCTGAAGGTAAGTTGAAAACTTTCTATCATAAGAGGCCAAGTAAGAGTGCCTCTGCGCAATTCTGTTTCAGTGTACCAGTTCCGTGGAACTGTGTCCAATGTGTGGATGAATAGGTGAACCCACTCATCTTCCGGAATATCCGACCATTGCTGAATGCATGCTTCAATGTGTGACCTGGGGTCACTCTGTCCCTCATATTTGCGCGACACTTCTGCTGTAGTGTCCTGGAATCTACGCAGTATCAATCTGCGACAGTCTTGCCATGTGTGAATATTCTCTTTATGCGCACCCCACCATCTTGCGGGTGTAGCGCGCAGTGATACATCTAATGCCTGTATGCGCTGTTGTTCTGGAAGGTGTTGTTCATATGCATGTATGAATTCGCTTACTTCAGTTAAACCATCAAAAATTGGAGTGTCAGTCAATTCTGTGCCAATCCATCGAATGGATTTAGTCATCATGGCGCAACGTCTTGTAGAAACCTCATGTAAGCGATTCTGCCAGTTTTCCAATCCTGCATCTGAGTCTGATGTGCACGAGCTATCGCATCGCCAGTTGATATGGCCATCTGCTGTGGGATTGACATAGTCACTCTGACTAGCAGTCATCTGATACAAACTTTCCATGTGGCACGCTTCTTCTTCTGCCCGAATGGGTTCTATATACCTTGGTCCTTGAATAGGATCAAGCGGTGCAATGACCCTAATCTGGTCGTCCTCAAAGGTCATCTGTCTTTTCTTCAAGTTAATGACAGCTAAATTATCAAATGCCCAATCTATACCTAAAAGTGTTGGGTAAGGTCTACTATCATCCAGAATTTTGATTACTTCAAAGTCTGCAGAACTTCTTACTCCCTCGATATCAATAGGTACATTGGGTAATCTGCCCAATGGAGAGACTCGTTGCTGATTCGCGAGTCTAAGCTGGATGGGGGATCTTGAAAGTCTAGGGCTTCCCATCTGTTCCCATGTCTGCATGGTGAGGACATTAACTTCTGAACCCAAATCTAAAATGATTTCGTCCATCTCAAATGCTCCAATCTGCGCTGTGAGCCTCATCTCTTTTCCAGTTCTAGTGTGACTCCCAATCTGGTGAACAGCACGCTGCGGTGTGTTTGTCGAAGCAGATTGTTGACATTTATCCAATAGGTGTTGAAGTTCCATAGTTGCTTTCTCATTGCGCAACAACTTTAAGCAGTTCCTTAGAAAATTATGGACAGTACCTAGTGCATCTTCTTCATCGGGCCTTCCGGATGTAGTGGCCTGTTCTTGTACCAGGTGGTCTCGTCTTAGCACTTGCGATCTAATATCATGATGCGGAGTTGCGACAGAACTTGAAGCTCTGGGATCTGAGAAATACTCTTGGGCTTGCTTGAATGCTTCTTTTTGCTTCTGCAGATTAAGTGGGGTTGGTTTAATATTAGCGCGGCGCACCCATTGCGTCGCTTGCTTTCCAGTTCCCGACTCTGGCGCACCAGTGGTTGTTCCACTGCGCGTCACAATATTAACTGTACGGTCTGGCTCCATTTTTTCTGCTCCAATCAATTGAATATTCTGGTTGACCTGTGGCGTCTTTGCTTGCATCTTAGTCATCAACTGAGGGCATTCTTCAATGATATGATCATAAGATTTACAATATCTGCAAAGGGTTGTAGGGTTTTGGCAATCTCTGGAAAAATGACCTTGCGCTCCACAATTATAACAAGTGATTTGGCCTCTTCCGCGGCCAAAATTTGTTGCGCGTCCGCGGCCTCTGTAATTTCCTGTTCGGCCGTCGCGAGTTTGGTCATACTGTGGACCTGCTACGGGTCCTTGTGCTTCTGATTGTACTCTATAAACATCATGTTTCCTTTCCATCATAAGGTCATATGCTCTGCAATTGTTCTCATCATGACCTACCGATTTACAGAAATTACAATATAGATTCTTTGGAGTTTGTACATATTTCTGAAGTAAGTGACATTCTTGTGGTCTGTGACCTCTAGTTCTACAGATTTCACACCAAGGCCCCTGTGGCTGTGGTAAAGGGTTAGGTGCTCCAGTTGCAATATACTCTATGAAAACGGGACAATGGTCCTTTGAATGACCTTGTGCTTTACATTTTGTACACCATATGTCTTCCTTAACATCCTTGCCTTTCTTAATATCATGCACTTGCAGGTTTAAGTTTGCTAACTGGTTCTGCAACTGTGCAACATCGTTGCTTGTTCCAGCAATCGGTGAAGCTTCTAGTTTCATAGCCATTTCTAGAGCTTGTTCCTGGGTAGTGAGATTCTGTTGCATAAGAGGAAGTCTAATGTGTGGCAGCAGCGCAGCAATGAACCATTCCTTATGCTGTTGTGGTGCAAACTCAAAGCTTACTTGATCTATCAAGGCTTTGAACTTTTCGTCAAAGTCCCATACTGACTCTGTAGGTAACTGCTTGATGTCTTTGAGCTCTGTTATACACTGTGATTCTGATTTAGGTTTCTTGAATTCTCTAATCATTGCATTTCTTACATCAGCAAGCGTTCTATTCTATGCTGCTGAGTATTTCATGAACCAAGTTAAGGCTCTTTCTCTTAGTGTGGTTGCTAACTGAACCAGTTTAACAGCATCATCATTAATTTGCTTAATTGTCCAAATGGATTCACATAGGAACCAGTGTTGCTCAGGGTCTTCTATCCCTGTTCCTCTAAAAGTTGGTAGTTTCATGTCATCACCCATCTTTCTTGCGCTAGGTTGAGGTGGAGGTGCTGTAGCAGTTCTTCTGGGCTGGTTGAACAAAGGTGGTACAGAGGTACTAGAAGTACCGTGTGGGCTACTAGAAGGTGTTACTATGGGATTATACTGAGCTTCGTCTGGCTTTTGCGGTGTAAAAGGGTGATAAGGGATATGAGCGCTCCCTTGTCTTTCTATGTGGCTTTTTCTAGGAACTTGACTGTCTTCTGGGCTCTTCTCAAAAGAATGTTGGTCAAGGCCTACTTTATACCGTTTTCCACTACGAGTGCAACCAATAACTTCAGGGTCACTATCAGAGTCTACGAACATTACTTGTCTATGCTATTCATCTGAAGCTATACATAGTTTTGCTTTTTCATACAGAAGCATTTTAATCGATAAGTTCAAAGAATTCAGGAACTTACCTCTATGTGCTTGAAAGAAACTCCTCTCAGCTTCACTGAAACTCTTTCTTGTATCCACTGCAAACTCAGTGATGAAACCTTCCAGCAGACTATTCAACCAAAAGTCTACTGCGCGGGACACACAATTATTTACCCGCTTCAAAATACTGACTAGCTCAGGGGTCCAAGCGATTGGTCGATCAATATGGACAGTGGGTCTAGTATCTGCTAACTTGGCTATCCAAGCATGCAACTCAAGTGCAAATGTCACAAAGAAAATTTCGTGAAGGTCAGTATAGATATACTTCTGCAACCATTCTTCTGTCTGGAGCCTAGAGCTTCTATTTTCTTGTTCAGCGAACTCTTTAGCCTTTAAATCGAACCAGTCCTGAATTTCTGTAGCTGTAGGATTCCAGTAACACATTTGTTAGCTGAGCAAGTCTCAAGGCACCAGAACCATTTGTTGGCTCAACAACAGGGTTCAAAGCAACGGAACCATTTGTTGGCTCCTTCTTTCTCTGGGTTTCGCCTCAATCTCGCGTGTCGCTGAAATAACAAGTCTCATTCACGCGGCAACGGAACCATTTGTTGGCTGCTGCAACAATCTCCTACATTGCAGAATTAGCAAGTCTCACAGTAACAAGTCACAAGGCAACGGAACCATTTGTTGGCTGCTGCAACAATCTCCTACGTCGCAGAATTAGCAAGTCTCACAGTAACAAGTCACAAGGCAACGGAACCATTTGTTGGCTACTTTTTGGACAGACCCGGGTTTTAATGAAGCGCAGCAACAAAACCCCTTGGCGCACTGGCCCTCTCGGCAACGATCTGCGCAACAGCTCGAGGTCTCACCCGAAGTGGCTATGGGGGGGCTAAGGAATCAGGTTTCCTTAACCTAGGCGACGCGGAGACTGCTCTTTCTTCCCCTTCGACTCCTCTAAGGTGAATGTCTGACCCCTCTTCAGACTCATGAGCGCAGCAGCGCTCAGGCTCCTGCTCAGCAGCCTAGCTGGGCGGTACTTCCACTCCTGCGCTAGGACCAATTATCCTCTGCGCCGGTAGTCTATGCGTAGTTTCACTTGCGCGCCCGTCGCAGCAACAAGTTCTCCTATCGCAGCGGCGACGTCGTCTTACCGATTACTTCGACCCTTAACGATTGTAATCCTCGAGGAAGCTTCCAAGGACTTACTCAACACTCATAAAGATAATGCAACATTCCTGTATATGCTGTTAGTAAACTAAGACAGGCAATTACTTCAATCACAACATCATAACAACGATAAATATGAAGTCCACCTCTACGGGGACATCCACGTCCACGGGAGTATCTTATATTAACCAGAAAATGATAGAGTTATACAATATGCTGCGCACACAGCTGCAGCCTTAGATCTTTCCAGGAAACTCCATGCACACAGCTGGGAGCCCTTCTCTCGATCTAGTCTCTTTCCTCTACGGAGATTACAATAGTTCAGACGTCGACTCAGACCGTCTGCAACTCAAAGATTAGCTTCACTGCTAACCAGCTCTAACTCCTGTTTTCTAGCAACACGGTAGAAAACAATCCACAAGATCATAACAGAGGATGATCAACTCGATTGATCCTTCTTACATCTAGTATCTACTATCTTAGCTAGCTCACTCACAGGCTTAGCTAACTGACTAACTGACTGGCTATCTAACCAACATCTACCCTTTACAATCATACATATATATAGGTGGCCATGGCGGTCGCACCTTTACAAAACTGTGGGCCTTTCCCAGCAGTAATCCCCAAAAACCCTAACCACGCACATGGCTAGGTGTACTGTAGGCGCCGCTTGCAGTCATGTCACCGCTTCCTGCAGGCTCCATGAATTCCGGCGCAGCTTACGGGTATGGGTGCCTTGTCCTTCGCCTTCAATGCTTTGGTCCATTGCTCCTCCTTGATCCGAGCAACCATAACTTCTATACTTAGCCTTAATGAGGGTAGCTGAGCCCTCTACTCCATCGCTTCATTCATTGTGGTAGCTGGGCTTTCCACTCAGCTTCCTTCATTCTCTTCTGACATGCGCGCGAGCTCCACGATTTTCGGTCCATAATCTACGCTGAGATTATCTATCTGGCACCGTACTGCGCACCGTCTGCTTCTGCTCCAAAATTGGCGCTTATTCAAAACTTAGCACTTTCTCTTCCATACTTGTGCTTTTTCCTCAAAATTCGCAGCTTTTACCATAGCTGCGGCCTTGGCTCCAACAGCTTCCTTTCTGTGGGTCTAACTACAACAATCTTCTTGAGACGCTTCTAAATGTGAGGGTGGATGGAGCCCGAATATAGTCATAAAGATAATCATGGATTTCTGTTATTAAACAGGGGTTAATGCGACCAACAGAATAGGATCTCTTCATTCTGGAAAACGATCATCAAAGCCAAAATGCATAGATAAACTTTCTTTTGAGGCTACATTTTTAGCTTCATGAGTTGTGAGATTTCTCAAGCGATCAATCTTCACGAAAGACCAAATTGTAGGGCTACAGGAAAATTCTATACAAAGGAAAGGGGAAAGGGAAAACTCAAATAAAAAATAAATAAATAAATAAACAACAACAACTTGGCTGAAACAAACAGAAATCAAAAGACTAAAGTAAAAAGTAAAAGAAAAAGAACAAAACCTTTATTTATGTACAAAGGCTCTCTTAGAGACCTTAAGCAAAATACTGTTTCAAAGCCAGGCCGTTGAGGGGAAGATTAACTTCCTCTCCCCGAAGGCTTCTTAACTTATACGTTGATGGGCCAAGCTTTTCATAAATTTGGTAAGGGCCAACCCATAAGTGTTGAAATGTTGTATGCATTCCCCTACCATTATGTTGATGATCCCACTTCAGAACTAAATCTCCTACTTCGAAACTTCTTTTTCTAGATTTCCTCTTATCAAACCATCTTTTGACTATTTCTTGATGATGATGGAATTGATCTTTGTCCTTTTGCCGTGACTCTTCGATTTTTAGCAAGGTATCGATTCTTGATTGAAGAACTTGACTACTGGAACCTCGGGAGGCTTGGGACAGCTGCAAGGATGGGAGTAATACATTCGGGGGAAGGATGGCTTCCTTACCATAAACCAAGGTAAACGGGAATGCACCTAAGGCATTCTTGGGGATAACCCTGTTTGCCCATAGAGCATTTGGAACGTCAGGTGCCAGCTTCTCTGATTTTCAATTACATTTTTCCTAAGAATTTGGATGAGGTTTTTATTGGTCGACTCGGCTGATCCATTTCCCTGGGGATAGTAATTTGCTAAATAGTGCAGTTTGATCCCTTTCTCATAAACAAATTCATTGATCTTAAAAGATGAAAAATAAGTTGCATTATCAAAGACTAGGGAAATTGGAACCCCAAACCTAGTTATGATGCTTTCTTCCAGGAATTTGATAACTGCATCTTCGTTGACTACGCGCAGTGGAATGGCTTCAGCCCATCTTGTAACATAATCAGTAGCTATCAGGATGTACCGGTGCTGCAACAAGGAATTTGGGTTTAGCTCTTCGATAACATCTATGCCCCATTGCTCGAACGGTTCAGAAATGATAACCGGCTGCAACGGTCCCGCTGCTTTTGGAAATTTCCCGGCACTTCTTTGGAAAACATCACAGTTCCTTGCATATGCATGAGCATCCCTGAAAAGAGTGGGCCAATAATACCCAGCTCTGAGAATTTTATGAGCTATGGTATCCCCTGAATAATGTCCCCCAGCAGGGCCATCATGTAATTCTTCGACTACCTTCCTTGCATCTTATTTCTCCAAACATCTGAGGAAAATGCCATCATCCAAGTAAACTACTACACACTGACCGCCCAGTCCTCGGAAGGCAATGTCCATGGCCCGCTGAAAAGTTTCTCTTGCATTTATCAAAGCGAATGGCATCCTATGATAAGCAAAGGTACCCCACTTAGTACAAAAAGTGGTTTTGAGACGGTCTTCCTCTGCTACTAGTACTTGATTGTATCCTGAAAAACCATCTAGTAGAGAGAAAATCTCTGATCCTGAAACCATCTGCAAAATTTGTTCCATTGGGGGCACAGGATAGTTATCTTTATCGAAAGCTTTATTTAGATTCCAGAAGTCCCCGCATAGTCTGATTTCTCCTGATTTTTTGCGTACGGGAACTAGATTGGCGACCCAATCAAAATGTCTGACTTTAAAAATGATCTTTGCATCTAGCAATTTATTTAATTCCTTTTGAATTAGAGGCTCGAGAGTCGGATGCATTCTTCTTAGTTGCTGCTGAAAAGGTTTGACACCTTCTTTCATTGGTATTACATGTTGAATGATATGAGTATCATACGTTTTCAGATCGTCGTAAGTCCATGCGAAGACATCCTTATACTGCTTGAAAATTTTGATAAACTTTTCTCTTTCTCCCGGCGAGCAACACTTACCGAGATTAACATATTTTGGCTATGCCTCTGTTCCCATATTAATCAATTCATGCATCATAGAGGAGCTATGAGTTTTAGCATTCACTAGTCTCTTGAACTTGCTTTGTAAATCAAACAAAGCTTCAAGAATCCTCACTCCTTTAGGCATAAAATTTCCTTTAACAGCGTGTTTGCTTTGAAGGTCTGAGTCATGATTCTCTTCGTCTATTATGGCTTCAAGGAAGGAATCTTCATTTGTCAAGAAGTTGATGATCTGATCATCATCATCAAATACTCTAAGATTCGTAATGCTATCTAGAACAGATGGCTTGAAAATCAATTCAATAGAGCACTTATTATTTGTAGGAACTAATCTGGAAGCGGAAGCAGCCAATAAATCAGCTGCATCATTTTGCAATCTAGGAATGGAGTTTATATTGAAATCATCAAAACATGAAATCAAATTCCAAATCTCAGATTGGTAGCCTTTTAAATGAGGAGAAAGGCAGTGAATTGTATCTCTCACCTGCCTAACGACTATTTCAGAATCACCAAAGACTTTCAAATATTTGACACTTAAAGAAATAGCCTTCTTTAACCCGTGGACTAGAGCTTCATACTCAGTAGTATTGTTAGTACATTCAAATTCTAATCTACAAGATAAAAAGTGTTTATTCCTATTGGGGTCAATCAAAACACAATCGATTCCTGATCCTTCTTGGGTTTTGGATCCATCAAAGTAAAGAACCCAAAACACATTTTCTTCTTTAGCTAAACTAACATCATTAACAACTATGTTAGTGACTAATTCTACTATGTTACAATCAATATCATCAGTCCGAGAAAACTGAAGGAGATCGGATTGTTCATCTATATTATGGCTAGCATCTTGTGCTTGATAATTTCCCGGTTCAATCTCTAAGAAATAGTTTCCCAAAACTGAAGATGAGAAAGCAAGAGCTTCGTTCTTTTCTTCCAACTGAGTTACATTTTGTTTCATATGGGGTTCTCTCAGTACCTTGATTTGGTTTTTCCTATTCTGATAAGGCAGCCACATATGAGACCAGTCTGTAGCAAAATAGCCATTCAGTTTCGTAGACCAGTCCCTACTCAAAATCAAACCGTAAGCCTCTGGAATATCAACCACCATTATATCAATGAACTGACACACCCTAGGGTCTGCTGACAGCCTAATGAGGACATCTTTCATTTCCCCAATTACCTTAACAGCGGTCCTATCCAACTGTATAATTTGAGATGAACAAGGGATAGGCTGTCCATTAATCTTTCTGCAAATTGACAGAGGCATGACATTTGAACTGGAACCTGAATCTACCAAACAGTTATGAACATTGTGGTTGAAGATTTCAAAAGTTAGGAGGAAAGGAAGAGTTTGTGATCTGGATTTCCCACCGATGCTGGCTTCGTTTATCTCAGGGTCGTCTTCTATGTTTTCAGACGAAGGACTAGCTTGTGGGTTAAAAACCTCTAGCAACTTTTGTCTTTGCTGGGGAAAACTGCACATGTCAAAAATGGAAATGTTGGCTTTAGTCTTCTTAATGTCTTCAATTATATCGTAACCCATATCGCATACCTTAGAAATCTTGGGTTGAGTTTCTGTTTTGTTTGGAGTAATATTTGGTTGTTTGGCTTTTTCAGCAATTGATTCTTTTATAGGTGTCAGAATTACCTTGGGCTACTGTGGGATAGCCTTGGGCTATTATGGGATAATTGTTATATGCCGCCTTGGAAATTCCCTTAAGGATTTCACTTTAGGAATATCTAAAGTTTGATCAAGTAAGGGGCCTTTAATTCTAGTGGAAACATTTATGGATGCTGCTTGAGACTCATCAGCGAGCTCTTCAAGAGAAGGTTCCTGAGTTGGTGACCAATCCCAGAGAACCATGGTGGTGTCTAGGACGGTTTCCTCCTGATCAGAAACTTGTTCCTCTTGAGGATCCTTTTGTTTCGATAATTGCGCATCAAGCATTTGATTCATCACTAAACTCATTAAATTAATCCACTGCGGACAACTTTTTTCAGAATGTTGTTCTTGATGGAAAGCACAAAAATGATCCATACCTACTTCATTTAAATTTTAAACAGTGGAATTGTTTATGGGCGGAGTTGGCTGTCCATTTTCTTCTCTTTTCTTATAATAAGTCTTGAACAGCTGCCTAGAGGTACTGGTTTCTTTATCCCTTTCTAAGTCCACAATTTTGTTTGAAAGCTTTTACATCATTCTGACAATGTTTTCCATATCAGTGGATGGCTCTTCCTTGTTTTCGGTTAAAAGAAAAGGTTTCTTCACAGGCTGCTTTTCTTCTAAATCTAGAGCATGCTTGGCAATGTTGTCTGCTTCCTCTTCTACCTTCTTTGCTTCTTCGAATTTTTCTATCAAGGTATTTTTCTTTGCTCTTTTAACAAACATGGCTATCAGAGAGTCAAGAGCTGTTGTAGAGTACTCAACTAATGATTCCTCAGCAGGCCTTGCAGTGTCACTAAAATTATTTAGTAGGGTAATGAATCTTTGGTTAAACTCTTGGACTTTCTCCTTCTTCTTCATTCTCATGGACAACAATTCTTTCATTAGGGTAGCTACCGTTTTCTGGTTTCCATACTTCTTTAAAAAACATTTTTCGAAGTCTTCCCAATCGAATATTGAACTAGCTTGAAGGCTAAAATACCAGGAAGAAACTTTAGGTTCAAATGTGTAGGGAAACAATCGGCAAACCACATCTTCGTGTTCTACATTTAGAAGATTCAAGGCTAGATAACAAAATGTAAGATGATCCTCTGCAAGGATCCCTTTACTTGGGTCATATTTAGGCAAAACTTTCTCAGGGTTCTTAGGAAAATTATGGAAAGGACCTGCCAGATTCAGAGCTCCTGCTGCTCTCCAAGCCATGATTCTCGGAGTAAGCGGTGGAGAGCTACATGGAATATGAGGTGGAGAATTTTGTGGAGTATGCAACTCTGGAGGAGTTTCAAATCCAATTTCTCCCAATGGCTCAGTAATTTCTTCTAATGATAGATCTACCATATCTTCTAAGCTTTGAACCAATACTGCATCTCTAGTATACTGTGGTTCTCTCTTAGGAGCTGCTCATCTGGGAAGTAACAGGACTGCGTTCAAACCACCGAGTTTCCTAACATAAGCATGGGTATGCCTTCTTAAATCTTCTATTTTAGCAAAAGGAACAGCATACAGTGTTTCTTGTTGTTCACCTTCAGGATTTGGATTTTCTTGATTTATGGATTCCAGATCTAAATCTTCTGGAACGGCTGTTTCAAATGGGTCTTCAATGGGATTTATTCTAATGAAGGGATCTCTTCTATCATCCATGCACTGGTGGCCCTCCTTCTAGCGCCAAAAACTGTTGATGCCCCAGAAATCGCAGCATCAATTAGCAAGGGATTCTCCCCGGTAGGAAATCCCAATTAGATCACTCACTGTTTGGTGTGGGGAATCTGTCCGGTTAACGGTTCCAGCTACCGTGTAAGTTTCAAGATTTGTTGTGTTCTTTATCGGTTGTGGCCCGATCCACCATTTATGTGTTTTAAATTTATGTATGAGATGCAAGTGTTGTAAACTACTTTAATCTAAATGCAAAGCTGAAACAAATCTTAATCTAAAACTGTGATAAGGAAATCTATTCTATCCTCGCGAGGAGCCAAAATAAGAGAATGAGCAGCGTGTTGTAGATACACATAAGGGTCACGCATATAGCTATTTGAACCGGTTTAAATTTAAATTACAGCAGAAAGGGAGATACATTCAAGATAGCGCAAATTAATTAAAACGATTTCACCACTCATAGTACACAGCATAATACATAGAAAATGAGAAACATTCATAGCAATGGAGTAATCCACAATGAGTTAGAATGATCTCACAATAAACCAGTGGTAAGAGAGTCGAAATAGTTCAACATCCCTTTACACAGATCCCAAGCAAATGTCGTGCAGGCTTTCAATAGACAAAAACAAACTCCTGTATCTTTATATCTGGAAAATAGTTCCCATACATAGCGCAGTCTTTTTTCTTTGCCTGTCAAAAGTCCCTATTATGGCCTACGTCTGTCTATTTTCATATTTACAATGCTTTCCTTTTCCTAAAACCTAAACCTAAACCTAGGAGGGAACAAAATTTGTCTTCTAGTGGTCAATAAGACAAAACCCAGAACGCAACTGTCTTTTACAAAATTAGAACAAAACAGAAATAAAATTCCCTTTTCTTTATTACAAAAAGGCAAATAACAGTTGTCTTCTGTTTTATAATAAATCAAGCTATGGATAGCTCAGCTACTGACTGCGATGCTTCTACTGCTGCACCTACTTCCTTAGGGATATAAGATGGTGATGGATTATCCTCTTGTTGTATATAGCTGGACCAATGAACTGATGAAAAAACCTCTGGGGTTAGCACCTCCACCTTCTTCAAATATTCCAATTCTGCATTTAAACCTGCTTGTAGTTCTACTAAGCGCACTTCTCTCTCTGGGAAATCATAAATTGCTTGTGGCAGGCCTAGTTGGCATTTACTGAAGGATTCCCGAGTTCTTGAGTATAAGGCTTGGCAGGTTCTAACTGTCTTCCTGATTTCCACGCTTAATTTGCTGCCACAATCCTATGCATATCATCCTGCAATAGCAAAATAACATAAGTAAATATTTTGACAAGGACTTTAAAAGAATATTTGCACACCTCAAGCCTCATTATATTTAAAAGGGACACATTTATGTCGCCTGGGCCACAGTTTGGACGATTTAATAGGCATGGGGCTCAAAGTGGAAAGGTGGTTGATAATACCGCCCTATGCGAATATAAAGGAGGAGCATTCAAACCCAAAAGGGCGACCTGCACTATGGCGGGGAAAATAGCATTAACTGATCCGCAATGGATGGAAGCTTATGATTAAAACACCCGCGATCAAGGGTCGAGCCCACGGGCTTAAAGCTTATCGGCAGCATTTTACGATTGGGAGTGGCGCGACAGCGGCGATTTTTAAGGATAACTCATGCGCCATAGTTGGGGATAATATTACCAAGATTTGCGCTGGATGGTTTGCAAAAGGTCGGCAAAAATATCGTTAGAAGATGCACCACAACACGAGGATTAATTTAAACCTTGTGATGGTTTGGGATAAACGGTGTAGCGGCATTATTAAGCGTAGCGCTTGCGATCACGATGGGGAAATTATCACTAGGACTTGTGCCTAAAAGATCCGCCAACGACCAAGTGAACAGGATCGTGAATGTAGCGGCGATTTTTTTTGGCTATATCCTGCGCACGTAGCGGCAGTCTTAGTGTTAAAATTTGTGCTGAAGGGATACAACAAGAATTGAACTCGGGGTTGCATCCAAAGATGAGGCGCGGTTATGATGGCGGTCGTTATAGGGATAGGTTTTTTGTGCCGGCAGAGAATTTAGTCACAAAATGTGCACTAACGAAAGATGCACCAAAGAGTTCCAAAGACTTAGAAGATTCTTGTGCCGACGTCCTTTATGAAGTTAAACTCTGCACCGAAGGTGGCCAAAACAATGCTAGGCAATTGCGCCAAAAGCGGCCAAAAAAAGACTAAGACAGGCGCCATGGTTGGGCCGAAGTGAGCTCTTGAAGTGCACCTAAAGCGGCCAAGGTAGGATTTAATCTTGCGCCGCAGGCGTCCATAATAGACCTTGGAAACCCGCCCAAAAGCGCGCAGATCAAAGTTGACTCAAGCGCCGAAAGTGGCAAAAATGGAGTTAAAACTTGCGCCGAAGAGGCGAAGTTAGGTTTGTGATTTGCGCCGAAGACGGTAGTCTTATGATCGAAACTTACGCAGAAGGAGGGATATTTATGGTTAAAAATTGCGCTAAAGGCGGAAGACTTATGGTCAAGACTTGTGCCGAAGGCTAAAGGTGACTTTGCCTTAGAAAAATTTTCAGAAAACTTCTTTGGGAAACAAGTGTTAAAGTTTTGCCAGATTTAGAGCAAGATAAGCTTCAAAAGAAAGAGAAAGAAAAAACAATACAAAAGTGTAGGAGGAGGGGCCCCAATATTTTTCAAAATTTTGGGGGGATGTTGCAGCAACAACAGTATATTACAAGTCATCTTGCCATGAAAATATTCATCTACAAATCTTGGATTTTGCATAATTAATTGCGACATCATAGAACATACAAGCCTTCTTTAGCGATTTGTATCGGATAACGGTACCACGATTTAGTAGTTCTTGAAACAATCAGTCACATTTCCATGCAAATATATTCATGCAAATGATTCTATAGATAAAAACATAATGATTATAGGGGGTATTCTTCTAAGTTTCCAATATGATGTCTTCATGAAGAAATTGTGGCGCCACGTTGATATCCGATATTTTTGCATGCTTTGGTGTGACATTGATTTCTATCTGACATATAAATTCTTTAGTGTTGATCAATCGATCTTCAAAAATGGTTGGATCTTCAGTTACATTTTTTATGGTCCTCTTATCTGACAAGCTTATCTCCAGTTGTTCCTTTGGAACATGTTGATCTTGAGATTCTTGAACAAATTGAGTCGCAACAACCTGTAGAATGTCTATCTCTTTGTGCGTCAAAGAATCTTCTGGGATTTATTATTCTATATTATCATGATTAGGATCATCTTCAGTTTTTTTATTTTCATCGTTGTATCCTTCTACAAATTCAATTCTTTCATAATTGTCATTAACAAAGACTTCGTACTCATCAGTATTTGGTGCTTTATTATTACAATCTATGAGATCGCCATTTTCTTTACAATTGATATACATCATGATTGTCAATATCTTATGTATCTATCTCTTTGTCATTGTTATTCTTGATTTATTTTTCTTCGGGTTCATCTTGATATTCCATACTATAGACTTTATCCTCATTCACTACCTCTTTCATCTCATCGTCCTTGTTATCATCTTTTTTATCATGTCATTGGATTTGGTTTGGATTCCAAGCAATGTTTCCAATTTGAATTTTTGCTGGAGTTTCATGAGCCATTTTTATTGATTGTGTAGTTGTGTAGACTAGGCCATTCATGCGATTCATTTATTTTCCTTCAATGAAGTTGCAACAAATTTCTGGCATATGTGTATGTTTATGGCTAGGCATTGCTTTTTGCATCTTGTATTTCAAACGGTGGTTCTTATCCTTTCTTGAGTCTGATGATCCAAACCTTCTGTGAGGGGGAATGTAAGGTGTCAATGTATGTGATTTGTGTACTTCTTCTTTCATGGGTGTATAAGCAATTTCCATCTCTTCCTTACTTGAAAATTCAGGGGTCGTAATCGCTCCTTCTGTCGTAGGTGCAGTAGCAGTTTCCTGCTCTTCTTTACTTGACACTTCGGAGACTATAACTACTTCTTCTTCTTATTTCCTCTTAGATATTTCTTCTTTTATTTGCAATGGCATTGTTTTTAATTCTACGTATATTTCCTTTTCTTCAAGCTAGCTTCTTTCTATTTCTTCCATTCTAAATTCTTCAACCCTTCTCGGTTTTTGAAAATCTTCCAAAAGGAATTTGATTTTTTTTCTTTTTTTCAAGAATTTTAAATTATAATAATAATAATATGCATAAAACTATTAAACTATTATAGTTTTTAATAGTTTTTTTATAAACTCTTTTAAATAAATTGAAAAACCACCTTTGGAACGCTTCTTAAATCACTTTATCTTTTCCTTATAAAACTCCATTCTAATTTTAATATACTAAATAAAACCATGTGTGGTTTCATAAAACCATGTATTGGTTATATATATATATATATATATATATATATATATTCTTTTCTTTTTTTCTTTTCTTGGGTTAAATATCCTTCTTTTATTTTTACTTCTTTTTTCTTTTCCTTTTTTATTGAATCTTCTTTCTTCCTTTTTTTTACCTTCTTTTTTTTCCTTTTTTATTGATTGGGGAAGATTGAGTTAGACATGACGTATCGTATTTATCAATTAACTAATAATTAACCTAGGCTTATTATTAAAATATATCTACTAATATGTAAATAGCGGAAGTATACACCTAGATATATTACAGTATCATTGTCCTTCAAGTGAGATATGAGTACCATTACAATGTTTTGTGCATCATGAATGGGTCTAAATGAATTAGCCATGGTTGGGGGTGGAATATTGGTAAGTAGACACTAAACGCAATTTTTTGGGCTAATAGGAAATGATCAAGATATTAAGCTGCATCACATGTTCTCTAAAAGTGATATTTTCAATATGAGTAATATGGAGGCACCATTAGGAGTTTTTTTAGTAAGGATGGGTCTCATAAGCCGTTAATCATGATTGGTAGAGGAAAATAAGGTCCATATATAATACTGTTGGCTGCTTTTTGGACAGACCCGGGTTTTAATGAAGCCCAGCAACAAAACCCCTTGGCGCACTGGCCCTCTCGGCAACGAGCTGCGCGACAGCTCGAGGTCTCACCCGAAGTGGCTATGGGGAGGCTAAGGAATCAGGTTTCCTTAACCTAGGCGACGCGGAGACTGTTCTCTCTTCTTGACGATTCCTCTAAGGCGACGGTCTGAACTCTCTTCAGACTTATGAGCGCAACAGCCCTCAAGCTCCCGCTCGGCGGCTGAACTGCGCGGTACTTCCACTCCTGCGATAGGACCAATTATCCTCTGCACGGATATTCTATACGTAGTTTCACTTGCGAGCTCGTCGCAGCAACAGGTTCTCCTATCGCAACGGCGACGTCGTCTTACCAATACCTTCTACTCTTAACGATTATAGTTCTTAAGGAAGCTTTACTGATTTACTCGACACATTCATAAAGATAATGCAATATCTCTGTATTTACCGTTAGTAAGCTAAAACAGGTAATCATCTCTATCACCACATCATAATAGCGAGAAATATGAAGTCCACCTCCACGGGGAAAACCACGTCCACGGGAGTATCTTATATTAACCAGAAAATGATAGACTTATACAATATGCTGCGCACACAGCTGCAGCCTTAGATCTTTCCAGGAAACTCCACGCACACAACTGGGAGCCCTTCTCTCGATCTAATCTCTTCCTCTCCAGAGATTACAATAGTTCAGACGTCGCCTCGGACTGTCTGCAACTCAAGGATTAGCTTCACTGCTAACCCGCTTCCTGACTAGTTAGCTATCTGTCTCACCGACTGACTCTCTATCTCACTAACTAACATCTACCCATTACAATTATTCATATATATAGGTGGCCATGGCGGTCGCACCTTTACAAAACTGTGGGCCTTTCCCAGTAGTAGTCCCCAAAAACCCTAACCACGCACATGGCTAGGTGTACTGTAGGTGCCGCTTGCAGTCATGTCGCCGCTTCCTGCAAGCTCCATGAATTCCGGCGCAGCTTACGGGTATGGATGCCTCGTCCTTCGCCTTCAATGCTTTGGTCCGTTGCTCTTCCTTGATCCGAGCAACCATAACTTCTGTACTTAGCCTTAAATGAGGGTAGCTGAGCCCTCTACTCCGTTGCTTCATTGATTATGGTAGCTGAGCTTTCCACTCTACTACCTTCATTCCCTTCTGACGTGCGCGCGAGCTCCGCGATTCCCGGTCCGTGATCCGCGCTGAGCTCCTCCATCTGGCACCGTACTGCGCACCGTCTTCTTCTGTCCCCAAAATTGGCGCTTATTCAAAACTTAGCACTCTTCCATACTTGTGCTTTTTCCTCAAAATTCGCAGCTTTTACCATAGCTGCGGCCTTGGCTCCAACAGGCCCCTAACACTTACTTGTGGCTCGCCCTCGAGCCACTCGCACTAGCGTGTGGTCGCTTTACTTGCGCATCTGCTTTTGCTTGGATCTGCGCGAATGCTTTCTTCCACTGCACAATATCGTGGTCCAATTCATCGACACATTCCACAGCAGTCTGCACCGTTTCTGCAGTGGCTTCTTCTTTAGTGATGGCATCAATCACCTCTTGAGATTCAGCAATTTCTTTGATTTTTGCCTCGACTTGACCAACGATATCAGCATACTCATCCATAAATGGCTGAATGCTGTTGGTGAGCTTCTCATCTTCAGTTCTGAGCTTGTGCAGTTGTTGTTGCATTCTGCGCACTTCACTCATTTTCTTCATTTTTGGTAAGCCTGTTAAGGCCTTAGCTTCTTCAGTCAGAACAGTTAGGGACTGTTCTGCGGCTTGCACCTGTTCCAAAAGACCAACTTTAAAGGGGAGCTTCTCAAGCTCCGTCCAAGCTTCCATAGCTTGGCTCATCAGGTTCTCAGCTTCCTGTATTCTGTCTTTCATCTGTGTGGAAGCTCTGCTCAGCGCTTCAAATTGTACCTGCGCATCATCTGTAAACTGCGCGGCAACACGGGCTTCTAGCTCCGCGATTTGTGTTCTATGGCCCTCAGCCATAGAAACTATTTCATGCTCCAGGGTTTTCACCCTTCCTCCAATAATTTGAACTTTCTCAACCAGAGGGAGGTCTGGTTGAATCTCGCAAGCCGGCAACTCCTGGGCAATCTCATCCACGGCGTTTCTGATGCCGATGTCTTGCGCCTCATAAAGTGCGAGTTTCTCGGAGATATTCCTATGGGTTGCCTTCAGCTCTATCTCCTGCGATTGCAGTCGTTGATTTTCCTGGAATGTAGAGAGCTCTCTAGCTCTCAACTCAAGAGAAACTTTCTCGTGCAGTAGCTGTAGAGTCTCTATAGGAATTAGAGACAAATTTATTTCAACGGGCCCAACGGCGCTTACCTGTAGTGCAGCTAGAGGATCCGGAAGTGTCATGCTCGTAGGCGGAATATGCACGATAGTATGCCTTTCTATGAGTTCTTCAACTCGCTCAGTACTTGGAATTTCTTGTGGCGCCTGCGAAGTAGATGCTGGCGCATGAGTCTGCGCAATCCTTCTATTCCCTTCGCCTCTCTGGTGCATTTACTGTGATGGACGGGCTCTGATAGGCTTCCGAGAGAAGCTAAAACTTTCCGTCACATGGTTTAAATGCAAATCTTACGGAGATCAAGCCGAATCTGTCAGAGTGGCTACACTTAAATGGCGGGTTTATCCTTCATTTATTCAGACGCGGCTACATAACTGCGGTAATTCAAATTTTTCGGACTTAGGAAACTGTGCCTATAGGGGTCTACAACAAAACTTTTTCAAGCGGCAAATTATCACAGGGAACTTCGCAAGAGCAATGGTTTGACCATCCGAAAAACTTCGCAAGAGCGCAAATAGGTTCGCTCCATCCAAACTTTATAGACATGCGCAGATGTTTCATGGAACTGCGCGGGAAGCCAGAGACTGAGGGTCTCGCGACTTCCGTGTAGACTGGATGCGATGCCTCTTTCAACTACACTGGGCATCTGCATTCCTTTGAGTAGCTATTTAAGTCGACAGGGCGGAGTGGTCGTTGCGGTAAAGCTTAAGCCGACTCCCGTTGATCATGGTAGGTAGCAATTCTCCATTCAGCTTCGCAAGCTGAACTGCTCCTCCTTCAGTTATCTTCATCACCTGAAAAGGGCCTAACCAATGTGCACGAAACTTGCCTGGAAACTTGGTAAATTTACTGTCATAGAGGAGTACCAAGTCTCGTTCCTGAAAGACTTTATTCTTAATATGCCTGTCATGCCAAGCTTTCTGTCTTGCCTTCTGTACCTGTTGATGGAATCCGGCTAAGAGTCTGTCTTCTTCTAAGGCAAGCAGTTGTGAGAGTCTTGCGCTCATAGTATCAGGATCTGTCATTTCTGTAATTTAAGCAAATTCTGAGACTGGGAATAATGTATTCCATAGGCATAACTGCTTCTTGTCCATACACCAAACTGAAAGGTGTGTGGCCTGTTAATTTCTTGCAGGTAGTTCTGTAAGCCCATAATACAGCTGTGACTCTAAGGTCCCAATCATCTCTTTGTTGATTACAGATCTTCGTCAGGGCATTCTCAAGAATTTTATTGAATGCCTCCACCGTACCATTAGCTTGAGGATGGTAGGGTGTGCTCTTATGGTGACTAATTTGGAATTCTTCAGTAAGGGCTTCTATAGTCTCATTGAGGAAATGTGTACCCTGATCACTCATTAGAATTAGTGGACATCCAAATCTAGTAATAATATTCTCAAAAATGAACTGCGCAGCCGTGGCAGCGTCGCAGTTCTTAACTGGCTTAGCCTCAGCCCATCTGGTGAGGTATTCAGTAGCTGTGATGATGTATCTTGCGCCGGTTCTTTTTCCTGGTGGGTTGATAGGACCTACAAAATCAATGGCCCATTTATCAAAAGCGCATAGTGTTATCTGAGGTCTTAGCGGCATTTCATCTCTTCTTGAAGGTTTTCCTGTTCGCTGGCACACATCGCAACATTTGCAGAATTCCTTGGTATCTTTATGCAATGTCGGCCACCAAAGTCCTGCAGCTAAGATCTTCTGAGCAGTCGGCTTTCCTGCGAAATGGCCTCCTGCGGTGCCTGAGTGCGCTTCTGCGATGATAGAGTTTTTTTCATGCGGTAGGATACATCTGCGCAAGACTTCATCGGGGCCCAACTTATAAAGCTGGCCTGCTATCAAAGTGAAGTCTGCGGCTTTGACGACAAGTTGTTTCTTCTGCTGGACTGTAAACTCAACTGGCGCTTGTCCAGTAATGAGAAACTCAAGGATATCAGAATAATATTCATCTGCTGCTTGAATAGAGAACAACTGCGCGTCAGGAAGATTGTCCTCCAGACTTGTAGGTTCCTCTCCTGACTCGATCCTAGATAAGTGGTCAGGTCCTGCATTCAATCTACCTGGCTTTACAATAACCTGAAAATCATATTCTTGAAAAAGCAGTAGCCATCTGCAAATTCTTCCCCCTAACACTGGCTTATTGACCAAGTATTTCAAAGCAGAATGGTCAGTATACATTTTAAAATGTGCGCCCAGTAAGTAATGTCTGAACTTCTGTAGGGCGTACACCATAGCTAGTCCTTCTCTCTCTGTAGTAGTGTAGTTTTTCTCTGCTGTGGACAACTTTCGGCTAGAGTAAGCAATGGGGTGATCGATACCTCCTTTTCCTGGTTGTGTAAGTACGATCCCCAATGCTATGGAAGAAGCATCGACATGAACATGAAAGGGTTTATTCCAGTCTGGGAAAACTAGAATTGGCGCAGTGATCATCTTGTCTTTAAGTGTGTCCAAGCTCTGTTGGCATTCTTCTGTCCATTGGAATTTTGAATCCTTTTTTAGCAGTCTTTCCATAGGTGCTGTGATCTTTGCATAACCTTTGATAAATTTTCTGTAGTATCCAGTATGTCCCAATGTAGTGCGCAATTGCTTGACTGAGTTGGGCACCGGTAAATTAGCAATGATGGCAACCTTCGCAGGATCCATCAGGAGTCCTTGTCTGCATACAATATGACCCAACAAAATACCAAAAGGAGCACAGAAGATACATTTTTTCAAGTTAAGGGAAATCTGGTGCTGTCTACATTTTTCTAACATCATTCGCAGGTTTGCTATATGGTTCTTTAATAAGCCAAATACAGTCCAATCATCAAAATAGACTTCTAAGAACTTATGGATGAATTCTTTAAAAACAGCAACAACGACTCTAGAGAAGATAGCAGGAGCGTTTTTAAGACCAAACGGCATTACCATGTACTGGAATGAGCCCCATTCAGTCGCAAAAGTAGTCTTATGGCGGTCATCTGGATGAATTCTGATCTGATGGTATCCCGAAAATCCATCAGTGAAGGAGTAAGCCTCTTGTCCTCCAACATTATCAAGCACTTCATCTGTAAAGGGCGTAGGAAATGGATCATGCGCTGATGCGTCATTGAGTTTGCGCAAGTCCACGCAAATTCTTATTTCACCTTTTGTCTTCTTTTCTTGCACAACCATAGGACTAATCCAATCGCTTTCTTCTACTGGCTCAATAATACCTGCTGTGAGCATCTTGTCAATTTCTTCTTTGACTTTTTCTTTATAGCGCGGATTCAACCTGTATGGGCGCTGCTTTACTGGCTTGGCATCTGGTTTCAGAGGTATGCGCATCACTCCTAAGTCTCCTAGGATGCCTTTCATTTCTGTGAATTTGGTAGGAAAGATATCCTGGTAGTCACGTAATAAATCTGAAATATGCCCAACAGTTTCATCATCCCAATAGTCTCCTATAGAAGCAAACTTGGGTTCGGCTTCTGTACCAATGTTAACCTTTTTGAGCTTGATGTGTTCTGTAATGGCAGGGATATCAAGCTGAGGACCTTCAAGATTGCGCGTCCCTTCTGATTCTGGGATATTGATGTTGCGAGGATCATCCTCCTCTTCTCCAGTGGTGAAATTATAGCATTCCAGGGCATGTTCTATCTGAACAGCCCAATCTGGTTGGGAATATTCTGGTAATAGACATGGTTCAAATACCTTCTTTTTAATACACTTCAGAGCCTGATCAATACTCGGGTGCTCTGACTCAAAACTGAAGGTAAGTTGAAAACTTTCTATCATTAGAGGCCAAGTAAGAGTGCCTCTGCGCAATTCTGTTTCAGTGTACCAGTTCCTTGGAACTGTGTCCAATGTGTGGATGAATAGGTGAACCCACTCATCATCTGGAATATCTGACCATTGCTGAATGCATGCTTCGATGTGTGACCTGGGGTCACTCTGTCCCTCGTATTTGCGCGACACTTCTGCTGTAGTGTCCTGGAATCTACGCAGTATCAATCTGCGACAGTCTTGCCATGTGTGAATATTCGCTTTATGCGCACCCCACCATCTTGCTGGTGTAGCGCGCAGTGATACATCTAATGCCTGTATGCGCTACTGTTCTGGAAGCTGTTGTTCATATGCCTGTAGGAATTCACTTACGTTAGTTAAACCATCAAAAATTGGAGTGTCAGTCAATTCTGTGCCAATCCATCGAATGGATTTAGTCATCATGGCGCAACGTCTTGTAGAAACCTCATGTAAGCGATTCTGCCAGTTTTCCAATCCTGCATCTGAGTCTGATGTGCACGAACTATCGCATCGCCAGCTGATATGGCCATCTGCTGTGGGATTGACATAGTCACTCTGACTAGCAGTCATCTGATACAAACTTTCCATGTGGCGCGCTTCTTCTTCTGCCCGGATGGGTTCTATATACCTTGGTCCTTGAATAGGATCAAGCGGTGCAATGACCCTAATCTGGTCGTCCTCGAAGGTCATCTGTCTTTTCTTCAAGTTAATGACAGCTAAATTATCAAATGCCCAGTCTATACCTAAAAGTGCTGGGTAAGGTCTACTATCATCCAGGATTTTGATTACTTCAAAGTCTGCAGAACTTCTTACTCCCTCAATATCAATAGGTACATTGGGTAATCTGCCCAATGGAGAGACTCGTTGCTGGTTCGCGAGTCTTAGCTGGATAGGGGATCTTGTAAGTTGAGGACTTCCCATCTGTTCCCATGTATGCATGGTGAGAACATTAACTTCTGAGCCCAAATCTAAAATGACTTCATCCATCTCAAATGCTCCAATCTGCGCTGTGAGCCTCATCTCTTTTCCAGTTCTAATGTGACTCCCAATCTGGTGAACAGCACGCTGCGGCGTGTTGGTCGAAGTAGATTGTTGACATTTATCCAGTAGGTGTTGAAGTTCCATAGTTGCTTTTTCATTGCGTAACAACTTTAAGCAGTTCCTTAGAAAATTAGGGACAGTACCTAGTGCATCTTCTTCATCGGGCCTTCCGGATGTAGTGTCCTGTTCCTGTACCAGGTTGTCTTGTCTTAGGACTTGCGATCTAATGTCATTATGCGGAGTTGCGACAGAACTTGAAGCTCTGGGATTTGAGAAATACTCTTGGGCTTGCTTGAATGCTTCTTTTTGCTTCTGCAGATTAAGTGGGGTTGGTTTAATATTAGCGCGGCGCACCCATTGCGTCACTTGCTTTCCAGTTCCCGACTCTGGCGCACCAGTGGTTGTTCCACTGCGCGTCACAATGTTAACTGTACGGTCTGGTTCCCTTTTTTCTGCTCCAATCAATTGAATATTCTGGTTGACCTGTGGAGTCTTTGCTTGCATTTTAGTTATCAATTGAGGACATTCTTCAATGATATGATCATAAGATTTACAATATCTGCAAAGGGTTGTAGGGTTTTGGCAATCTCTTGCAAAATGACCTTGCGCTCCACAATTATAACAAGTGATCTGGCCTCTTCCGCGGCCAAAATTTGTTGTGCGTCCACGGCCTCTGTAATTTCCTGTTCGGCTGTCGCAAGTTTGGTCATACTGTGGACCTGCTACGGGTCCTTGTGCTTCTGACTGTACTCTATAAACATCATGTTTCCTTTCCATCATAAGGTCGTATGCTCTGCAATTGTTTTCATCGTGGCCTACTGATTTACAGAAGTTACAATATAGGTTCTTTGGAGTTTGTACATATTTCTGAAGTAAGTGACATTCTTGAGGTCTATGACCTCTAGTTCTACAGATTTCACACCAAGGCCCTTGTGGCTGTGGTAAAGTATTAGGTGCTCCAGTTGAAATATACTCTATGAAAACAGGACAGTGGTCCTTTGAATGACCTTGTGCTTTACATTTTGTACACCATATGTCTTCCTTAACATCCTTGCCTTTCTTAATATCATGCACTTGCAGGGTTAAGTTTGCTAACTGGTTCTGCAACTGCGCAACATCGTTGCTTGTTCCAGCAATTGGTGAAGCTTCTAGTTTCATAGCCATCTCTAGAGCTTGTTCCTGAGTAGTGAGATTCTGTTGCATAAGAGGAAGTCTAATGTGTGGAAGCAACGCAGCAATGAACCATTCCTTATGCTGTTGTGGTGCAAACTCAAAGCTTACTTGATCTATCAAGGCTTTGAACTTTTGGTCAAAGTCCCATACTGACTCTGTGGGTAACTGCTTGATGTCTTTGAGCTCTGTTATACACTGTGATTCTGATTTAGGTTTCTTGAATTCTCTAATCATTGCATTTCTTACCTCAGCAAGCGTTCTATTCTGTGCTGCTGAGTATTTCATGAACCAAGTTAAGGCTCTGTCTCTTAGTGTGGTTTCTAACTGAACCAGTTTAACAGCATCATCATTAATTTGCTTAATTGTCCAAATGGCTTCACATAGGAACCAGTGTTGCTCAGGGTCTTCTATCCCTGTCCCTCTAAAAGTTGGTAGTTTCATGTCATCACCCATCTTTCTTGTGCTAGGTTGAGGTGTAGGTGCTATAGCAGTTCTTCTGGACTGGTCGAACAAAGGTGGTACCGAGGTACTAGAAGTACCGTGTGGGCTACTAGACGGTGTTTCTGCGGGATTATACTGAGCTTCGTCTGGCTTCTGCGGTGTAAAAGGGTGGTAAGGGATATGAACGTTCCCTTGTCTTTCTATGTGGCGTGCTCTAGGAACTTGACTGTCTTCTGGGCTTGACTCAAAAGAATGTTGGTCAAGGCCTACTTTATACCGTTTTCCACTACGAGTGCAACCAATAACTTCAGGGTCACTATCAGAGTCTACGGACATTACTTGTCTGTGCTATTCATCTGAAGCTATACATAGTTTTGCTTTTTCATACAGAAGCATTTTAATCGATAAGTTCAAAGAATTCAGGAACTTACCTCTATGTGCTTGAAAGAAACTCCTCTCAGCTTCACTGAAACTCTTTCTTGTATCCACTGCAAACTCAGTGATGAAACCTTCCAGCAGGCTATTCAACCAAAAGTCTACTGCGCGGGACACAGAATTATCTACCCGCTTCAGAATACTGACTAGCTCAGTCGTCCAAGCAACTGGTCAATCAATATACACAGTGGGTCTAGTATCTGCTAACTTGGCTATCCAAGCATGTAACTCAAGTGCAAATGTGACAAAGAAAATTTCATGAAGGTCAGTATAGATATACTTCTGCAACCATTCTTCTGGCTGGAGTCTAGAGCTTTTATTTTCTTGTTCAGCGAACTCTTTAGCCTTTAAATCGAACCACTCCTGAATTTCTGTAGTTGTAGGATTCCAGTAACACATTTGTTAGCTGAGCAAGTCTCAAGGCAACAGAACCATTTGTTGGCTCAACAACAGGATTCAAAGCAACGGAACCATTTGTTGGCTTCAGCAACAATCTTCGTCGGAAAAATAGCAAGTCTCACAGTAACAAGTCACAAGGCAACGGAACCATTTGTTGTCTCCCTTCTTTCTCTGGATTTCCCCTCAATCTCGCGTGTCGCTGAAATAACAAGTCTCATTCGCGCGGCAATGGAACCATTTGTTGGCTCCCTTCTTTCTCTGGATTTCGCCTCAATCTCGCGAGTCACTGAAATAACAAGTCTCATTCGCGCGGCAACGGAACCATTTGTTGGCTGCTTTTTGGACAGACCCGGGTTTTAATGAAGCGCAGCAACAAAACCCCTTGGCGCACTGGCCCTCTCGGCAACGAGCTGCGCGACAGCTCGAGGTCTCACCCGAAGTGGCTATGGGGAGGCTAAGGAATCAGGTTTCCTTAACCTAGGCGACGCGGAGACTGTTCTCTCTTCTTGACGATTCCTCTAAGGCGACGGTCTGAACTCTCTTCAGACTTATGAGCGCAACAGCCCTCGAGCTCCCGCTCGGCGGCTGAACTGCGCGGTACTTCCACTCCTGCGCTAGGACCAATTATCCTCTGCGCGGATATTCTATACGTAGTTTCACTTGCGAGCTCGTCGCAGCAACAGGTTCTCCTATCGCAACGGCGACGTCGTCTTACCAATACCTTCTACTCTTAACGATTATAGTTCTTAAGGAAGCTTTACTGATTTACTCGACACATTCATAAAGATAATGCAATATCTCTGTATTTACCGTTAGTAAGCTAAAACAGGTAATCATCTCTATCACCACATCATAATAGCGAGAAATATGAAGTCCACCTCCACGGGGAAAACCACGTCCACGGGAGTATCTTATATTAACCAGAAAATGATAGACTTATACAATATGTTGCGCACACAGCTGCAGCCTTATATCTTTCCAGGAAACTCCACGCACACAACTGGGAGCCCTTCTCTCGATCTAATCTCTTCCTCTCCAGAGATTACAATAGTTCAGACGTCGCCTCGGATTGTCTGCAACTCAAGGATTAGCTTCACTGCTAACCCGCTTCCTGACTAGTTAGCTATCTGTCTCACCGACTGACTCTCTATCTCACTAACTAACATCTACCCATTACAATTATTCATATATATAGGTGGCCATGGCGGTCGCACCTTTACAAAACTGTGGGCCTTTCCCAGTAGTAGTCCCCAAAAACCCTAACCACGCACATGGCTAGGTGTACTGTAGGCACCGCTTGCAGTCATGTCACCGCTTCCTGCAGGCTCCATGAATTTCGGCGCAGCTTACGGGTATAGATGCCTCGTCCTTCGCCTTCAATGCTTTGGTCCGTTGCTCTTCCTTGATCCGAGCAACCATAACTTCTGTACTTAGCCTTAAATGAGGGTAGCTGAGCCCTCTACTCCGTTGCTTCATTGATTATGGTAGCTGAGCTTTCCACTCTACTACCTTCATTCCCTTCTGATGTGCGTGCGAGCTCCGCGATTCCTGGTCCGTGATCCGCGCTGAGCTCCTCCATCTGGCACCGTACTGCACACCGTCTTCTTCTGTCCACAAAATTGGCGCTTATTCAAAACTTAGCACTCTTCCATACTTGTGCTTTTTCCTCAAAATTCGCAGCTTTTACCATAGCTGCGGCCTTGGCTCCAACAAATACCTAAATGAACCTTACAGGTCTTATGTGACTATTCCTCAAACCACCACAAAACCCTATAGAAAGTACCTTTGTCCTAAAATGGGATATGGATACTAATAGGAGGCTTTACACACAAGAGATGACACTTGAAACTTTGGCCCAAAATTAATTTTATATGAACCTAATTGATCTAGGTGGATTCTGGTGGCCACCCACCTATTCCACGGAGTTAAGGCGGTTCTTCGTCTTCTGGGCAATTTCCTAGGATTTTTCAGGTCCCAAACTTCCAAGTTCATTTAGAGGCTCTAAACCATGATTTTTGTCCAATCGAGGGGGCAAGAGTTGCCATGGAGTTCCCTATCCATAGTCAAATGTTGTAACTCTTAGATAGTTCTTTCCAATGAGTTATTGAGCACCCTAAATGAAGATTTCATGCAAAATTTGTGCCCTCGAGAAGTTGATGTATAAACTACCTACCTTGGGGCCCACAAATCCTTTTTGTGCTTCATCTCCTAGGGTTAGGTTTTTGGTTGGTAGGGATTTGGGCCTCTTTGTGCTTATGATAAAAGGCCCTTTGTAGTCTCTTTACAATCAACTCCTACGAATGAGTGTAGACGACACATCTCTCTTAAGAGAAAAGATACCGCCATTCGACCTATTTTGTATTTCTTTGCAATTCACAATTTTTTTCCATTCCATTCATTAATAGAATTTGGGTTTTTCTATATTAATGTTACCTATACAAAATATTTATTTATGTGTTTCCAATTTATATTGTTTCCTTCATTTCGTTCTCTAGATCATTTAGATCAGTGGTATGAGAGCAATATGTTCTTGTTGTTTCTCAGTGCATGTCCCTAATGAGATCCAAATATCGAGAGTTGGGTCTCGAACGAATTGAGATTGGGGAAAAACACTCTCATCAATCCAAGTAGCCTTACATGGTGGGAGAGGAAAAGAGAGATGATGGAGAAGGAAATACTATTAATTTATTGCTCGAGGAAAGCCTCATGCGAGAGAGGAATGATATGATGGATAATTTCACCTAGATCCTTCAAGGACTATCGACGACAATAGAGCCACCTTCAACGAGCATCCATTTTGAAGGTGTGACTCCCTTCAAGGTACAATTTAACTTTGACACTCTCGTATTTGAAGGCCAGAAATATGCAAATGTTTTGGATAAATGGTTAAATCTATTAGATGGTTACTTCTATGTTAAAAAAAAATTCAATGACGAAAATATCACCTTCACAATCCTTAAGTCCCTCCCCCATTTAAAATTTTGGTGGGAAGTTTACTGGGAGAGACATGTCTAAGATGATTCTGAAATATACAAAAAAAAACCCACTTGGGTGGATTTTATCGATATCGTCAAGGAGGAATTATACCATGTCAAAAAATATGATGACCAGTACATGAGATGGACATCCTTTCTCTAGGATAGAGGCCATACGGTCCCATAGTTCGCAAATATATTCCATACCTTATGCTAAAAACTAGGTATCAAAGACTCTGAATGGAACTTGGTCCTAAAGTACCATAGTGTCCTACATAGTTACATCCAAACAGAGATGGATTTCATGGACATATCCTCACTGGGAGATTCTTATCAATATGATGTCAAAATTTAGCAAAACTTCAAGCAAAAGAATAAACAGGAGTTTGGGTTTGCAAATCAATCACAACAGAAGCATTCTAAAGGTGGCCCTCACTCACAAAACAAAGGACAGAAAAAGGATATCCAAACTCATGAAAACCAATCCAAACTGCAGGAGAAGAAGGATAACAGGAAGTCAAACAAGGACATTGGAAATTGGTGTGAGTTCCACAAAAGCCCCTAGCACAACATCCACAAATGTAATACAATGCAATCATTGTTGGCTAAGATTAAATCCTTAGAGATAAACTTTGGATTGTCGAATCAAGAAAAAGGAAAGTGGATAATTGATGTGGAACCCCCAACACCACCATATAAACCATAAAGATCCAATCAAACGATCCTTATGAGCCAAATCAAGGGGAGTAGCTCTTCCCTCCATAGATGTGGGTGAAGGTAAATCTATTACATTTCATTTTCGACAACAATCGCTAGAATAACTTGATCTCAATTGAGGTCATCAAAATATTGAATTTTCCAACAACGCCTCACCCCCAACCATACACCATCGGTTGGTTGAGCCAAGGGAAAGACACCTGCATCAGTCAGCAATGTCGCCTGTTACAAGTTGAGTTGTACTTAGTTGTACTTTCAAGAGAGCAGTCAAAGTTTGAACTATTGGGCCTAACCCAAGGAGGTCAAATTTTGAACACATTCAGTTTTGGAAGCTGCGAGGAGAAGCACAGCACAGTTTTGATATTCTGCGACGTTGCACACAGCGCAGTATCGGAAGAGCTGCGAGGTCGGTTCCACGAGGATTATAGCGCCATGATGTGCCACGGAGATCTAGCTAAGCAGATCGTGGACGGATGAAGGCAGTTATTTTGTTTAGGTCACAAAAGACCTATTTTTGGCAAAGATCGTCGATAAGTACCAAGCAGTGGGTAGGTGCAGATCGGAGTTAGGTGACTAATGACAACAAATAGAAGACTACTACTACTCAAACCAGTCATTTAAGGCCATGAAAGAAGGAACATCTCGGCAGAAGTAACCTGTTGGCACGCGTGTGACAGAAGATCTACTGCCAGATACCAGTAGTCCGGTTTTGGGAAAAACCGTGACAGTTTTGTAAACCTAAGGGTTCTGCCTTCGTAAATTTAAAGACATGACCGACGGGTCTTGATCTATAAATAAGGAAATTTTTTAAAGGAAAGGGTTAACTCTTCTTTTTGTTGATTATTACTGAATATTGTTAGATCTGTCAGATTGAAGCATTGTAAAGGCTCTGCAGCTAAGTGCGCAGAGACCTAATTTGGAGAGAGAGAGAAGAGCATATGCAGCTGAGTGCCCAGACAAAGAACTGTTGTACCCTTTCCTGAGATAATAAACAACTATTCTTGTGGATGTAGCTTCCCATATGGGGGAGTGAACCATGTTAAACCTTGTGTTATGTGATTACTGTGTATGATTGTCATTATTTTTACTTAAGTTACTTACAATGCATGCATAAAATTACTGTTATCTGATGTGTGTTTACTTTTATCTATATTCACCATGGAAGGGGTGGAATAATATGTTAGTAGTTCATGTATGGATGAATGTAACAGTCAAGCACCTATAAGTCCGCTAATGAATGGATCAATGAGATATCCACACAGTTAAGTGTTAAGGTTGAATCATGACATCAAGCATACGGCACTGCACATCTCACTCATTTGCATAAGTTATGATATTTGTCAGTCTAAGTAATGATGAATAATTAAGGATCATCCAATAAAGTTGAATAGATGTGATTAGGTCTCATAAACAAACCATGCGGTGTAGTTGAGGCGTCGATCCATAATAAGTACTGCGCAATAAGCTGTTGATAACTTATTTTCGTAGGGTGGAAGTAATCCCCATGCCTAGTTGTTGAATAAGCTGGATGCACAAGCATCCTTGCTCACTACGACATTCAACACAGAGTGGAAGACCTTGCGCAGCCACTAACCACAGTACACAGTCTGTCACCGTGATGCGCATAACAAGTTGAAACACTCACATCACAAGGTTGTGGAAACCTGCTTCTGCAACCACCCCCTCAACTTCACCTCGGGTGAGACCTCAGGCTGCTTGCAGTCTGTTGCCGAAAGGGCTGGTGAATAGGGGTTTTGTTGGTATCTTGTACCACAAAGTACATGGGTCTACATTGGAAAACCTCCAAAACAGGCATTCGACCAACAAATGGTTTCATTATCGCACTAAGACCAGTGATGCGATAGTGTATTCAGAAAAGTAATGTCCGATAGTTGGAATCCAGAAGAGAAAGAGATCTGGGCTTGGTGCGATAAGATCGAAAGAGACTTTGCAAAGAAAGAAAACAGACATCCGCGTCTATCTGACATACAGTGGTTGAACAGATACTTGTGGAGGGACATCCACGAAATTTTCTGGGCGTCATTTCCAAACGAGATCCATGAGTGGATATCGCGCCTAGCAGAAAGAAAGAATTGTTCCCAAGGCGGAGTACCTACAGAGTGGAATCCAAAGCTTACTGAACAGCTCAAAGAAATCGACAACCCACTATCACAAGCAGTTGACTTCTAGGTTGATAGCATACTAGAAGGATTTGTGACCGAATTTGCTGTAGATACGTTGAAGTCCTACAGCTAAGATGAAGCATACTTTTTCAAAGGATTCAGAGGTGAGTTCCTGAAAAACCTCAGTCTATACATTAGAATGCTTTTAGCTGAGAAAGTTGTTTTAAGAATGCAGCAATACTTCTCAATCTGTCATGGTAGAGAATACATACATTGATTCTGATGAAGAAAATCATACTTTGCGAAGTGGAAAGAGATACAAGCTTACTAATGAGAAGAAACCCACACCATCTAGAAATTGTATAGATATCGAAATTCCATGTGACCTCAATAATATGAACACTCAGTTAACAGCCACAATTCAGCGTATTACACCTCAAAATCAATCAGTCCAGAACCCACCCACTACGAGTGTCGCGCAGCCCATCCCACAGATCAGTAATACTAGTAACACCGCAGGAGCGAGTGCTCCCAGCTCTATGACTCAAACTATTCCACAGAATACAATCCCTAGCACAATCCAGGAGCCTGAGTCTGCTTTTGTCACAGAGAATCAGTCCCAGAACAGTACACAATCTGGAAGGAGAATGACATATAATGATATAAAACTGTCAATATTCAAAGGAACGGGTTAGGAAGACCCTGATCATCACTGGTTTCTATGTGAAACTATGTGGAGTGTCAAGCAAGTTACGGATGATGCTATAAAAAGAGCGCAACTCATCACTACTTTTATAGATAGAGCACTGCATTGGTTTATGAAGTATTCTCAAGCACATCCAAGAAAATTAGCAGACATCAAGACCACGATTGCAGCAAAGTTTAAGAAACCCAAATAAGAATCACAGTGCATAACAGAGTTGAAAGAAATCAAGCAGAAACCTACTGAATCGGTCTGGGAATTCGACCAAAAATTCAAAACATTGTTGGACCAAGTGAGCTTTGTTATAGCTCTACAACAGCATCAAGAATGGTTCATTGCTGCGCTGTTGCTCCATATCAGACAACAACTGATGCAACAGAAGGTTGTATCTCAAGTTGAGGCCTTGGAGATTGTGATGAAGTTGGAAGCTTCACCAATTGGAGAAAGTAGTTTTGGGATGATACAAATCTAGAACCAATTGGATACCTTGACGTTAGAATTACAAGGTATGAAGAATGGAAAGGAACAGAGACATGAACAACGACATGAAGTTTGGTGCACATGATGCAAAGGAGAGGGCCACACTAGAGAACATTTCCCCTCATTTCAAGATTATCTTAACCGTGGCGCACCAAACCCAATAAATATGAATCAGAACCAGGCACCGTGGTGTGAAATTTGTAGAAGCAGAGGACATAGGCCTGAGGACTGCTACCTGATACAAAAATATGTAAAGACAGCTAAAAACTTATACTGTAATTTCTGTAAGTCAGTTGGACACGATGAGTCCAATTGTCGTGCTTATGAACTGATGAATGAAAGAAAGCGAGATATGGAAGCAATGCGAGTTGCTAGAATGTACCGAGTCCAAGAGGAAAATCAGCCAAAGCAAGAGAACACCCACTATGATCAAGGAGGATATAGAGGCCGCGGTGGTGGATATTGCGGGAAAGGAATAAATACTAGCCAAAATCAAGGAAGAGGACGAGGCCAGGTAATATGCTATAATTGTGGCCAGCCAGTTCATCTATCAAGAGAATGTACTAATCCATGCACCACATGCAAGTACTGTAAATCATTTGACCATGTGATTGAAGACTGCCCCCTGCTTGAGGTAGAAATGTAGAAACGGAGAAGAACAGAAACACCGAACCCTAATATCCAGTTGATCGCATCAGAAAATAGACCTACATGTCAGACTGTCAATGCAGTAACGTGAAGTACATTGATACAAGAAAAGACAAAAGCGCAGAAGCCTCAACTTCTGGAACAACTGATCCTAAGAAGAACCTTGGAGAAACAGTAGGGATTAGAAAATCTCCTGGGAAAGCACCTCCATTGAACTTACAGAAAAATAAAGAAATATTTAAAGAAGCATGGGACATGTTTAAACAACCCCCACCTACTTCACCAAGTATCTCATTGCGCATCCAATAACCACAAATAGAAGACATGCCACTGGCATATGATCAGACGCGTGTTGCACCAGATACATCTGTTTTTGTTGCGCAGTTTCTACATAGCTACATCAAGTTATTAAAAAACAAAGACACTCTTATGGAATTTGAAAAACTGATAAATCAGTACGAATCATGCAGTAAGAAAGGAATAGAACATGGCGTAGTACATAACATTAGGAGTCCCAAAAGAACCAGAAGGGAAATGTGGTTCACTGCACAGATAGGAGACTACGAGATGGATGAGATCATTCTTGATCTCAGATCTGAAGTGAATGTCTTGACCAAGCAAACATGGCAGGTGATGGGAAAACCAAAGTTACAGTGGTCACCTATACAGTTAAGAATGCCTAATCAAGGCATAGTTATACCTATGGGAAGGTTAACCAATACCATTGTTGACATTGACGAAGTGAAAAGTTATGCAGACTTCGAAGTAATTGAAATTGTGGATGATAGCAATCCTTATCGACCACTGTTGGGCATCGATTGGGCAATGACGAACTCCACCATCATCAATCTGAAGACAATGAAAATGATATTTGAAGGCAATGGCATAAGGGTCGTCGTACCATTGGATCCTTCGTAGGGGGAGCGATATGTTGAACCTATTCAAGAAGAGTACAGAGCCCAAGACCTTGACCGTATTTATAAAATGACAACAAATGCTGCGGATTATATTCATCCTACTGCGAATGGAATGCTCAGCTGGAACTGCGATAGTTTCTGCATCTCACACTCTGAAGCAGGATTAGAAAACTGGAAACACAGAATGCATGAAGTATCTTCCAGGAGATGCGCGACAATTACAAAGTCACTCCACTGGATTGGAAAGCAGGTAAGTGCAATTCCCACTTATGATGGTACAGCTAACGTCTATTCATTTATCAAAGAATACACTGCAGCAGTTGCAGATGAACATCGCATCTCAGCATTAGACATGGCACTTCGAGAAACACCTGCCAGATGGTGGGCTACACATAAAAAGACAATGACAACTTGGGACCAGTGCAGAATAAACTACAGATTAGATTTGCTGATAAGGTCACACTACCATTTGAGAAATATAATGGTCAGATGGATCCAGGAGATCATATCGCAGCTTGTGTACAAGCTTGGAAGGAAAGACCACAGACAGAATGGGTACATCTCTTTGTGCACACACTAGAGGAGCCTATTCCAAAAAAATGGTATCTAGACGAGGAGATGCGCACAGGAACCGCGGATTGGTTCGTCCTCACTATGACCTTCCAGAAGGATTTTAGTTTTCAAGATGACCATCCAACTATCCATGACGCGCTATAGCTGATCAAGCAAAAGATATTTAGCCCACATCGTAAGGAAGAAAACATAACACTAGAATATTTTTTTGACACAAGCAATGTACTTGCGAGTCTACAACCAGATTGGTTAGAACAGATAGAGCAGGCTTTAGACTGCTACAACATAGCTGAATAAGTTGAAGATAGTGACGAGGAGGACCCGCGCAACATAAAAATCCCAAAATCAAAAGGAGTACGCAAGGTAGAAGGACCTCCACTAGAAATTCCAGATATGAGCGGACCAATTAAAACAAAGAAAGTGAACATCGGCACCCCTAAAGAGCCGAAGTTCGCAGAAATAGGAGACTACTGGGATGATGACATAGTTGCGGAGATTGCAGCTATATTATAGGAATATCAGGAAGTATTCCCAACGAAGTTCACAGAGATGAAAGGCATCCTGGGAGACTTAGGAGTGATGAGAATTCCTCTTAATCCAGGAGTGAAACCTATTAAACAAAGGTCATATAGACTGAATCCACGCTACAAAGAACGAGTTAAGGCAGAACTCGACAATATGATCGATGCAGGAATTATTGAGCCGATTGAAGAATCTGAATGGATAAGCCCAATGGTCGTCCAAGACAAGAAAACAAAGGGTGAAATTAGGATTTGTGTTATCTTAGAAAGCTAAATGATGCTTCAATGCATGACCCATTTCCTACTCCTTTTACCGACGAAGTACTTGATAACGTGGGAGGCAACGAAGCATACTCTTTTACTGATGGGTTTTCTAGATACCATCAGATTAGAATTGATCCAGCAGACAGACACAAGACCACTTTTGTAACAGAATGGGGTTTGTTCTAGTATACAATAATGCCATTTGGTTTAAAGAACGCACCAGCCATATTTTCTAGAGTAGTGATCGCAACATTTAAAGAATTCATACACAAGTTTTTAGAAGTTTAATTTGATGATTGGACCATTTTTGGGTTACTGAAGAACCATACCACGAACCTCAGGATGATGCTAGAAAAATGCAGATAGCGCCAGATTTCTTTGAATTTGAAGAAATGTATTTTCTGTGTTCCTTATGGAATTCTGTTGGGACATATCATGTGTAAGCAAGGATTGATGGTTGATCCTGCAAAGATCGCAGTTATTGTAAACTTACCTACACCAAAATCAGTTAAACAATTGCGCACTACACTAGTGCATACCGGATACTATAGGAAATTCATGAAGGGGTATGCACAGATAACCGAAGCAATGGAAAAGCTTTTAAAAAAAGATGCACCGTTCTTTTGGAATGAGGACTGTGAGAAAGGATTCGACACATTGAAAGAGAAAATGGTCATTGAGTCGATCCTAGTTTTTCCAGAATGGGAAAATCCATTTCACGTACATGTTGATGCTTCATGTATAGCATTGGGTATTGTTCTTGCGCAACCAGGAGAAGGAGGAATTGATCATCCCATTGCATTCTCGAGCAGAAAGCTGTCATCTGCTGAGAAAAACTATACCACTACTGAAAGGGAAGAACTTGCAATGGTATATGCACTACAGAAATTCAGACATTATTTGCTTGGTGCGCACTTCTCAATGTTTACTTACCATTCTGCATTAAAATACCTGGTCAATAAGCCAGTGTTAGGGGGGCGAATATGCAGATGGCTCTTACTATTCCAAGAGTATGATTTTGAAATAATAGTTAAACTAGGAAAATTAAATTTAGGCCCTGATCATCTATCAAGGATCGAGTCAGGAGAAGAACCAATGAATCTAGAAGACAATCTTCCTGATTCTCAATTGTTTTCTATACAGGTTTCCAATGATTATTATCAGGATATCATTAATTTTTTAACTACTGGGTTCGCACCTACTAAATTCACTACACAGCAAAAGAAGCAGTTGGTAGTGCGAGCCGCAGACTTCACCATTATCGCAGGACAGCTCTATAAGTTAGGACCTGATGAAGTGCTACGAAGATGTGTATTAGAACATGAGAAGCCATTTATATTAGTTGATGCGCATTCAGGAGTCGCGGGAGGTCATTATGCAGGAAGGGCTACTGCGCAGAAGATATTGCACGCAGGGCTATGGTGGCCTACGATTCATAAGGACTCCAAAAAACATTTCCAGAACTGTGATGTCTGTCATAGAATAGGGAAACCATTAAGAAGAGATGAAATGTCATTGAACCCTCAGCTGACCTTGCAGGCATTCAACAAATGGGCAATCCATTTTGTGGGACCTATTAACCCACTGGGAAAAAGAACTGGTGCAAGGTACATTATTACTGCAATTGACTACCTCATGAGATGGGAAGAAGCAAAACTAGTCAAAGACTGTAGCACAGCTGCAGCCGCACAGTTTATCTTTGAGAACATCCTTACACGATTTGGATGCCCAAAAATTTTAATGAGTGATCAAGGTACTCATTTTCTGAACAGAACTATTGAAGCTTTGACTGAAGAATTCCACATCCATCATCAGCGCAGTACACCTTATCACTCACAAGCGAATGGCACTGTTGAAGCGTTCAATAAAGTACTTGAGAATGTGCTAAACAAGATATGCAATGAAAACCGCAATGACTGGGACCTACGCATTCCATCTGTATTATGGGCGTACAGAACGACATGCAAGAAATTAACTGGGCATACACCTTTCAGATTGAATTATGGAAAGGAAGCAATAATGCCAATGGAATATATTATACCTAGCTTGAGAATAGGTGCGTTTACAAGGATGGCAGATCCCGTTACACTAGGAGAAAGGGTGTTACACTTGGTTGGTTTGGAAGAAGATCGCTTCATCGCGGGATTCCACCAGCAAGTACAGAAAGAACGCGAAAAAGCATGGCACGATCGCCACATCAAGAATAAGTCTTTTCAGGTAGGTGATCTAGTCCTCCTCTACGATAATAAACTCATGAAGTTTCCTGGAAAATTTAAAACGCATTGGCTTAGACCATATACTATCATACATATTACTAACGGAGGCGCAACCCAGCTAGCTATTGTAGCCGGTGATACATTACCCAATTTGATCAATGGAAGCAGACTAAAGCTTTACCGCGATAGTCCTGCTTCGCAGCATCCAGTATGATCAGAATGAAGTAAAGTTTCTAGGTGCCAAGTACAGTTGGAATTGGGCACTAGAAACTACGGAAAATTCTATACACAAACTTGTAGAGATAGATCTATATGCCACGCAACAGCGTTGAAGCTGCAAGAAAAAAATAAAATAAAAAAGAAAGAAATTATACACTTCGAAGTCACTGCGCAGAACCAAAGATGACCTGCCACGCAGTTCGATGCAAGGCTCCAGAAAATAGCCATTACAGTGTCGGTCGGAAATATAGTCGTTATAAAGTAGTTTCCTACCGACCGCTCGGGAATTTAAAGCACAGATAGTCGTTCTGAACATAATTTTGAAGGACAAGACAGAAGGGGCAGCCAGATTTGGCCAACAGATACCACCATTAAATGCTTATCTAGCCATTCAAGGGCGCAGAGGAGGGTCTGCCGCGCCTATAAATGAAACTGCATGTCGTCTCGTGGGCGTATCAAACACTTAGAATTTTCTGCACATACTTCTGTCTGAGTTAGTTTTCGTAAGTCGTTTACACACCTTGAGAGCGTTTGCATGTCTGAAAGCTTTTCATTTGAAAAAGAATTCATAGTCCACGAGACGGTGCATATTTTCAAGCACGGAGGGATAGAAGGGTTAATGAAAACCCCGACAAAGAAAGGTATCTTCGAACCAGGACAAGCATCAAGAAGGTCACCAAGGCACGGTCTAGCAATGGAAGATAAAGGAAAAACTCCAGCCGCACCAAGAACAAAGTTTCCCAAGATGGGATCCACAGTGCAAAAGCCACCGGTAGCAGATAAAGAGATACCGCTAACTCTGACCCCGAACTACATTTCACCTCGTGCACTAGACGCACCAATATTTAAGCTGATGAAAAACGCCAAGTACGAGATCCCACTTTCACCTATATCAAAGCATGTGGAGCTAGACAAGAATTTGCTAGGCAAAATCCAAGATTGTAAATGGGAGGATTATGATTTGTTGGTGGTACAGAAGGACGATCCCGATGACCCGAAGTTCCCACAGTTCTAGCCTGACCACTATATGTGTTGGAAGAAAGATGCAAAGGGTAACCTGAACTTGGTCGCCGAAAGTTGGTTATCAGGAATAGTCCAGTCTGGACTACTCAACCTACTCAAGCTCCCACATTTTGACAGATCCCTAGAACTAAATACGGTAGTAAGAACGTTGATGGCTCGAATACATCAAGGCTATTTGTGGCTAAACCGCAATGTGGACCTAAACATCGATCTAATCCACTGTATCACGGGCCTGAGTAAGAGGGGTAAAGATCCCAAACAAGTCTTCCAAGGGAAGAGCAAGGATAAATAAGTTGTAGCAATGATGAAAAAGACCCAAGCTGTCATCAAAGGGAATAGGGGTTTTCAGACAAAAGACATTGAGAATAAGGCGACGAAGTTCATCACACAATTGCTAGTAGGAAAAATCCTGAGGAAATGCAGACCTATGGAAGTAAACGTAGGCGCAATACTACTTGGCACTGTAGCCGTCAAGGGACAAGAATTCAATTGGTGATAATATCTACTAAATGAGTTCCTGGAGGAACTAAATGACACGCAAATCAATGGAGGAAACTTTCACTATACGTGGCTTATCGTATTGATCGCTCTTGTCAGATGGAAAGAGCCAAAAGATTATGTTGGAATATCCACTGATCCTAATGAATGCAGGGGGGCCCGTTACTCAAACCCTCTGGGGAAAATCTGAATTTACAGAGGCAGCACGCGACAGCGGAAATGTTCTACCAGTACTATAGCCAACTTCGAGACGCAATTGTAGTAACCCCCAGGATCACGAAGCAGGTAACTAGAAATTACATTCGCATTATTGATTTTTATGCTGACATGCGCAGTATCCATATCTCGCCAAAAGCGCAGACGAAGAAGGCGAAGTGGTATGCAGGAAGCTACCACATGTATGAAGAAGACATTAACCAAATAATGAAGGAATGGCCTGCTGAGTTCCGGGTAGAAGTTCTAGATGTTCCTAGTGATTCAGAGGAGGATGAACCCATCCCACATCCATGCCCGATAGTTGAGGAGAAGGAGGCAGGAAAAAGAAAGGAGCCAGAGAGCCCTCCCAAGAAAAAAGGAGCTCGCAAGAAGCAGAAAGCTGATAAAATCTCGATGGATACAGTACTCAAGCAAGACGATTATGAAATGATCGGAGTGAAGTTCACTGAACAGCTTGAAGATCTCATGACTGATAAGGAGAAAACAGATAAAGAAATACATGACACTCTACAGAAGAACCTGGTCGCACTGGAGGGGATTACCCTCAAAATTGACGAAGTACACAAAAGATTACCCCCACCACGCGACTCAGAGTAAGAAGGGAAGTCAGGAGGGACTTCGCACCAGCCGCAGTTGACAATGGCCATCCTTGCGAAGTCACGTATTGTCCATCTGGATACAAGCACTATAGCGTTTCCCATTCCAGATCAACTAATTTTAGACACAAAGGATGTCGAGCATGTGGAGCTTGACTTAGAAGAGATACCACTGCCAGGTTTATACTTCTTACACCAGCAATGTATGGAGGAGATGCATGGAAGAACTATTGATGCGCTCAAAGGACAGGCTGAGCTGCAGGCAGCTAACATGCAATTGGGGACCGATAGTTAACGGAAAACTATGGAGCTGCAAGACGCACATGATCTTCGGTTAAGGCTCAAAAACATGATCACTACAGTCGCCGACAACATCAACGAGCTCAAGGTACAAACAGAACCAGCGAATACTGTTGTTAAAATTGGCGAGCTGGTTTCCAAAATCAAAATAGAGAAGTAGGACATGGAGCTTCTCTATGAGGCTAATATTGTTGCCTTGAAGGAGCAAACTAACCCACAAACACCACCAAATGAGCAGTAGTTGAGAGAAAAGGAGGTAAAGAACACCGCCGAGAACATCACGGCGGAAGTGGCAAAGTGCCAAGGGCTGTTGGACGTAGCATCGACAACATTCACTACCCTCAAAGAAGACCCAGCATTGCAAGAGGTGAAGGATGTCGTAGAGCAGAAGCAAACTACACTAGAACAGCTTAATATAGAAGTAAAAGCTCTTCTTCTAAGATATAGGTTGCCATAGTACCGAGAAATTAACGCACTGAAAAAGGAAGTATAGGGGTTACAGGAAAGAGAATGTGAACTGGGCGATAAGTCACAGTCTCTACTGGAGGATTCCAGCACGATCACAAAAGAGATCAAGGATAAGTTAAAATATCTCTATGAGAATCAGGCGCGGGTGGAATCCCAGATCGACCACAAAATTACGCTGGACATAATGGAAACAGTCCAACAAATTGAGCAGGACACAAAGCAAGTGGTCAGCAAGCTGTTCAACACATACAATGAGTTCGCTGCGAAGATAGCCTCGCAGCCGGAGGAACAGCTTGGTAGTATTGTAGGTGGCTCGAGGGTGAGCCACATGTAAGTGTTAGGGGCCTGTTGGGCCTGGCCCAAGGAGGTCAAATTTTGAACAAATTCAGTTTTGGAAGCTACGAGGAGAAGCGCAGCACATTTTTGATATTCTGCGACATTTCGTGCAGCGCAGTATCGGAAGGGCTGCGAGGTCAGTGCCACGAGGATTACAGCGCCGCGAGTGCCACGGAGATCCAGCTAAGCAGAGCATGGACGGATGAAGGCATTTATTTTGGTTAGGTCACAGAAGACCTATTTTTGGAAAAGATCATCGATAACTACCAAGTAGTGGGTAGGTGCAGATTGGAGGTAGGTGACTGATGAAAACAAACAAAAGACTACTACTACTCAAACCAGTCATCTAAGGCCGTGAAAGAAGGAACAGCATGGTGGAAGTAACCTGTTGGCGTGCGCGTGACAGAAGATCCACTGCCAGATACCAGTAGTCCAGTTTTGGGAAAAACTGTGACAGCTTTGTAAACCTAAGGGTTCTGCATTCGTAAATGTAAAGACATGACCTACGGGTCTTGATCTATAAATAAGGCAATTTTGTAAAGGAAAGGGTTAACTCTTCATTTTGTTGATTATTACTGAATATTGTTAGATCTGTCAGATTGAAGCATTGTAAAGGCTCTGTAGCTGAGTGCGCAGAGACCTAATTTTGAGAGAGAGAGAGAAGAGCGTCTGCAGCTGAGTGCGCAGACGAAGAACTGTTGTACCCTTTCTTGAGATAATAAACAACAGTTCTTGTGGACGTAGCTTCCCATCTGGGGGAGTGAACCACGTTAAACCTTGTGTTATGTGATTGATGTGTATGATTGTCATTATTTTTACTTAAGTTACTTATAGTGCATGCATAAAATTACTGTTATCTGATATGTGTTTACTTTTATCTATATTCACCATGGAAGGGGTGGAATAACATGTTAGTAGTTCATGTATGGATTAATGTAACAGTCAAGCACCTATAAGTCCACTAATGAATGGATCAATGAGATATCCACACAGTTAAGTGTTAAGGTTGAATCGTGACATCAAGCATACGGCACCGCACATCTCACTCATTTGCATAAGTTATGATGTTTGTAAGTAACGATGAATAATTAAGGATCATCTAATAAAGTTGAATAGAAGTGATTAGGTCTCATAAACAAACCGCGTGGTCTAGTTGACGCATCGATCCATAAGAAGTACTACACGATAAGCTATTGATAACTTATCATCATAGGGTGGAAGTAATCCCCATGCTCAGTTATTGAATACACTAGATGCACGAGCATCCTTGCTCGCTACGGCATTCAACGCAGAGTGGAAGACCTCGCACAGCCACTAACCGCAATACGTAGTTTGTGACCGCACTATGGATAACAAGTTGAAACACTCACATTACAAGGTTGTGGAAACCTACTTCTGCAACCACCCCTCAACTTCGCCTCGAGTGAGACCTCAGGCTGCTTGCAGTCTGTTGTCAAAAGGGCCGGTGAATAGGGGTTTTGTTGGTATCTTCTAACGCGAAGTACCTGGGTCTACATTGGAAAGCCTATAGAACAATGCTGTGACCAACATGAACATGTTATGTGTTCATCGTTTATATTCTTTAAGTCCATCATGCCTATCAAGGCCCCCTTTTTCTACTTTTTTCACATGTTCATGTTGTTGGCTTACAAGCTAATCTAAAGGGTTTTCAAGATAGACCTAGGTTCTTCGTGGTTTCACTTAACCAACAAAACCCCTTCGCACCGGCCCTTTTGGCATCAACCTGCGAACAGGTTGAAGTCTCACTTGAGGTGTAGCTATGGGGGCACTACGGAACCAGGTTTCCATAGTGTGTGATGAGTTGTTTAACTAGACTAAATGTGCAGCGCGCCAAGGGACTAGCGCTAGGAGCTAAGGACGGCACAACACTAGACTACGTCATGGTCCGCGGTACTCCAACTGACTACTACGATACCCACGAGTCCAAAGACTGAGCGGTTCGGCCACAATGATACTGAAGGGGCGGCGTGACTGACTTACAGGCATTCTCACCAAACTTGACAGATACTCAATGTATCTACTTGATATTCTTAATCAATTACCTACGGTCTTAGGTTAAGTGATCTTACCAAAACTACAAGTAGATGGGCAATATAATACTGTGCGCAGCCGGTGGTGTATGTCACAAGAGTATACGATCCAACCTTTCATACACAATTGTAATTGTTCTATAAACTGATACTTGTGCAAACTAAGTACTAGGCATTCAACATCCATTCATCCATACAATGCTTAACATATTATTCCCATCTCTCTTTCTTATGGAAAATACATACAAAAGCATTAATATACCATTGGTAAATGAAGATCCAAAATTCAATATAAGCAAATAAGTAACAACACATACACACAATCACATTACACAATATTTAACGTGGTTCACCCCCCCGGATGGAGGCTACATCCACAAGAACAGTTGTTAATATTGATCTTTTAGGGAAGGGTACAACCGTTCTTAGTCTGCGCACTCAGCTGCAGAGCCTTTACAATAGCTTCTACCTCAACAGACTCTAACAATATGCAACAATCACAAAAATGAAGAGTAACCCTTCCCTTACAAAATCGTGCCTTACTTATAGATCATGCCCGTAGGTCATGTCTTTACATTGCATAAGCCAAAACCCTTGGGGTTTACAAAATAGTTACAGTTTCCAGCTCATTGAGCTAGCTGACGTCTAGTAGCGAATCTTCCATCGTGGCCTGCCCCTCGCACATGCCCACATCGCTATCGGCCTTCCTGTCGCATGCGTTCCAACAGGTTGCTTTCACCGAGCCATTATTCCTCTAACGGCCTCATGTGACTGGTTTGGTAGTGGTATCTTTCACATGTGCAACCAGTCGCTTTCTTCCCCATCTGCTCCTGCCCACCGCTTGGCATTCCTGGAGCATCTTTGCCAAAAATAGACTGTCGATGGTCTAACCGGAATATGTGCCATCTTCCCATCCAACACTCTGCCCTACTGGATCCTTGTAGACTAGACACTTCGCAGTACTACATCCTCGCAGCATTGATCTTCACATCACTTCCTCTACCACGCTGCGCGCATCTTCCCAACATCCTTAAAACATGTACAAAAGAGTACTTTATTTGAACTGCGCTCCACTTCACAATTCCAAAAGTCTTTGCTCAAACTTGCCCCACTTGGGCCAGGCCCAATAGGCCCCTAACACTCACATGTGGCTCGCCCCCGAGCCACTTGCAACTTCAACTTCCCCGAGCTGTCTTTCCTGCTATAGAGTTAGCTTCACAGCAAATTCATTGTATGTAGTAGTCAACTTCTGGACTTCCTACTTCGTGTCTTGCTCAATTTGGTTAATTGTCTCCACCATTTCAGATGTGATCTCCTCACCTATCTGTCCTTCCACCTGCTCCTGATTCTCACGCAACTCCTTTAATTTTTCCTCGATCTCTTACGAGATCGTACTGGCATCCTCCAGTAATGGTTGTGATTTGTCTCCCATTTTCGTTTCTTTTTTCCTCAATGCCTGCACTTCCTTCTTCAACGTGTTGATCTCTCTGTACCTTTGCAACCTATCCCGCGGTGGCAGTGCCTTCACTTCTATATCTAACTGCTCTAATGCAACTTGCTTTTCCTTCACCGCGTTCTTGACTGCTAGCAGTCCTAGGTCTTCTTCGAGGGCAGTGAATGCCTTCGACGCTGCTTCCAACAGATTTTTGCACTTAGCCACTTTAGCAGCAATGTTCTCTGCTACAGTCTTTACTTCTTTTGCTCTCAGTTACTGCTGATCTGGTGGGGTCTGTGGGTTTACCTGCTCCTTTAAAGAAGCAATGTTAGCCTCATGGAGAACCTTCATGTCTTGCATTTCTGTCTTCAGATTGGTCACCAGCTCACCAATCTTGATAATAGTGTCTGCTGGTTCTGCTTGTACTTCAAATTCATCTATGCCATCGGCGACTGCGGTGATCGTGGATTCGAGTCTTAACCGACGATCCTGTTCGTCCTGCAGCTGCATAGATTTTTGCGAGCTATCTTCTTACAACATCCTGTTAGCTACTTGTAGTTCAGCCTATCCTTTGATCGCATCAATAGTTCTTTCATGCATCTCTTCTACGCACCGCAAGTGTAAATAATGCAAGCCGAGTAATGGTATCTTTGCAAGATCCAGCTCTACATCCTTTGTATCCAGCAATAGCTTCTCTAGCAATGGTAAAGTTATTGTGCTTGTGTCTATATGGACAATGCGTGACCTCGCAGGAATGGTCATAGCCAGCTGCGGCTGCTGCAAAGTCCCTCCTGACTTCCCTTAGAACTTTGAGTCACGCGGGGGAGGTAATCTCTTGTGTACTTCGTCGGTCTTCAGCGTAATGCCCTCCAACCCGATCAGATTCTTCTGTAGAGTATCATGTATGGATTTATATTTTTTCTCCTTGTCCATCATCAGATCTTCTATTTGTTCGTTGAATACTACGTCGATCATTTCCTAATCATCGATCTTGAGGACGGTGTCAAGCTTGCCCTTATCATCCTTTTGCTTCTTGCGTGCTCCCTTTTTCTGCCCAGTGCTCTCCATTGGATCCTTTATTTTCCCTGTATATTTTTCTTCAACTATTGAGCATGGACTTGGAATCAGATCGTCCTCCTCAGAGTCACTGGGGGCATCGACAACCTCGATGCAGAACTCAGTAAGCCATTCCTTCATTATATTGTCAATGTCGTCTTCATACATGTGGTAGATTCCTGTGTACCACTCTGGCTTCTTCGGCTGCGCTTTAGGTGAAATATGGATACTGCACATGTCAGCATAAAAATCAACAATGAGAATGTATTTTCTAGTTGCCTGCTTTGTGATCCTGTGGGTTTCTACGATCGCATCACGCAGCTGGTGATAGTACTGGTAGAACACTTCTGCTGTCGTGTGTTTCCTCTGTGAGTTGAGATTGGCCCAGAGGTTTTCAAAACGGGGCCCACTGCAGTCCTTGGAATCCGTGCTCATGCCAACATAATACTTTGGCTCTTTCCATCCGACAAGAGCAATCAGTACTACAAGCCACGTATAGTGAAAATTACCGCCGCTAAGCTGCGTGTCGTTGAGTTCCTCCATGAACTCGTTCAGGAGATACTGCGACCAGTTGAACTCTTCTCCTTTTGCTGTCGTGGTGCCAAGTAGTACTGCGCCTGCTTTTACTTCTAGAGGCCTGCATTTCCTCGGGATTTTACCTGCTAACAGCTATGTGATGAACCTCATTGTCCTATCTTTAATGTCTTATGTTTAAAAACCCCTCTTCCCTTTGACAACAGACTAGGTTTTCTTCATCATGGCCACAGCTTCTCTATCCTTGCTCTTGCCCTAGAAAAATATCTTTGGATATTTACATCTCTTACTCAAGCCCGTAACACGGTGGATTAAATCAATGTTTAGATCCATGTTCTGGTCTAGCCACAAGTAACCTTGATGCATTCTTGCCATCGGCGTTTTTACTACCACATTTAGTTCTGGTGTTCTATCAAAATGTGGCAACCTGAGTAGGTTGAGCAGCCCAGATTGGACTACTCCAGACAACCAACTTTCGGCAACCAAGTTAAGCTCACCCTTCACGTCCTTCTTCCAGCACATGTACTGGTCAGGCTGGAACTTTGGGAACTTCGGCTTATTAGGTTCCTCCTTATGAATTTCCAGCAAGTCATAGTCCTCCCACTTACAGTCTGGGATTTTTCCCAGTAGATTTTTATCTACCTCAACATGCTTGGAGATCGGTGATAGTGGAATATCATATTTTGCATTCTTTAGCAACTTAAAGACCGGTGCGTCCATTGCACGCGATGAGATGTAATTCGGGATCATGGTCAGTGGTATCTCTTTATCCGTTACTGGTGGCTTCTGCACTTTGGAGCCCATCTGGGGGACCTTCGTTCTTGGTTGCACAGGATTTTTTCCTCTATCTTCCATAGCTGGATCGTACCTCGGTGACCTTTGTGATGCTTGACCTTATTCGAAAGCAACTTTCTTAGCTAGGGTTGTCATTAACCCTTCGAGCCCTCTGTGCTTGAAAATCCCCATAGTCTCCTCAACTGTGAATTCCTCTTCGACTAAAGAGCTCTCAGACATCCACTGGTTAAAGTTCACATAGAAAATAGCTCACATAAAAATATTTGCTGAAAATTCTAAATGTTTGGTAACGCCCGCGAGACGATATGCAACATTATTTATAGGCGCAGCGAGTCTCCTCCGCACCCCTCAACGGCTAGATGAGCATTCATGGCGGTATCTGTTGGCCAAATTCAGTGGATCCTTTGGTCTTGTCCTTCAAAATTCGGTTCAGAACGGCTATTTTTGGGTTAAATGTCCAAGCGGTTGCTGGAAACAGCTATATAACGGCTATTTTTCTGACCGACATTGCAACAGCTATTTTTTTGAACGTTGCGTCAAACTGCACGGTAGGTCATTCTCAGTCCTGCGTAGTGACTTCGTGGTGTCGAAACTCGGCCTTCTGAATTAAGTCTCAGCCTCATGTGACTTGATCCTCACAGTTGCATTGTTGAGCTTCGTAACTGCATTGTTCTTCTTCTTCTTCTTCTTCTTCTTTTTCAGCAAAACATTCTAACCGTGTTGCACGGTATATACATACTCCCTAGTATACATGGTGTATAGACTCACTCAGCTTTCCAGTGACCAATTTCAACTGCACTTGGCACTTAGAACTTTTTATTTTTCTAATCGTCACTAGTTCTGCGGAGCAGGACTATCCTGATAGGGTTTTAGTCTGCTTCCATTGATCAAAGTAGGCAAGGTATCTCCGGCTAAGGTGGCTAACTGAACTGCACCACCATTAGTAACATGCAATATAGTATATGGGCCAAGCCAATGCATTTTAAACTTTCCAGGAAATTTTATGAACTTGCTATCATACAGGAGGACTAGATCACCGACCTGAAAGCTCTTGTTTTTGATGTGGCGATCATGCCATGCTTTTTCTCTATCCTCCTGCACTTGTTGGTGGAATCCTGTGATGAAGAGATCCTCCTCCAGACCAACCAAGTGTAGGAGCCTCTCCTCTAGTGCTTCTTGATCTGCCATGCCTGTAAAAGCATCTATTCTCAAGCTGGGAACAATATACTCCATTGGCATTATGGCTTCCTGTCCATAGGCCATTCTAAACAGTGTGTGGCCAGTCAATTTTTTACATGTGGTTCTATAGGCCCATAATATTGCGGGAATGCGCATGTCCCAGTCATCTCTGTTTACATTGCATACCTTAGTAAGCGCATTCTCTAATATCTTATTGATGCTTCCACGGTTCCATTTGCCTGAGGATGGTAAGGCGTACTGCACTAATGGTGAATGTGGAACTCCTCCATCAATGCCTCAATAGTCCTGTTCAGAAAGTGAGTACCCTGGTCACTCATCAGAATCTTTGGGCATCCAAACCTTGTAATGATGTTCTCAAAAATGAACTGCGATGTTGTCGCTGCGCTACAATATTTCACTGGCTTTACTTCTGCCCATCTGGTGAGGTAGTCAGTTGCAGTGATAATATACCTCGCACCAGTTCTTTTCCCTGGTGGGTTGATAGGTCCCACGAAATCAATGGCCCATTTTTCAAAGGCCTGCAATGTCAGCTGTGGATTTAATGGCATTTTGTCTCTACGCGATGGTCTTCCTATACTCTGACAGGCATCACAGTTATGGCAGTGTTCCTTTGCATCATTATGAATAGTAGGCCACCATAGACCTGATCTTAGAATCTTCTGCACGGTGGCCTTTCCTGCATAGTGACCACCTGCGGCTCCTGAGTGTGCATTCGCTAATACGAATGGTTTCTCTTGCTCTAATACATATCTGCGCAGGACTTAATCCAGTCCCAACTTGTATAGCTGACCTGCGATGATAGTGAAGTCTGCAGCACGTACTACCAGCTGCTTCTTCTACTGCATAGTGAACTCCGCGGGTGCGAATCCAGTAGTTAGAAAGTCTATGATATCCTTATAGTAGTCATCCGCAACCTATATAGCGAACAACTACGCATCAGGCAGATTGTCTTCCAGATTCGTCGGCTCTTCTCCTAACTCAATTCTTGATAGATGATCATGTCCTAAATTCAACCCGCCTGGATTAACAACAATTTCAAAATCATACTCCTGAAAGAGTAGTAACCATCTGCATATGCACCCCCCTAACATTGGCTTATTAACCGGGTATTTCAACGCAGAATGGTCAGTGAACATGGCAAAGTGCGCGCCAAGCAAGTAATGTCTGAATTTTTGCAATGCATAGACCATAGCGAGTCCTTCTCGCTCAGTAGTGGTGTAGTTCTTCTCAGCCGATGACAGCTTTCTGATGGAAAAGTCAATGGGATCATCAATACCTCCCTCTCTTGGATGAGCAAGAACAACACTCAATGCGATACATGAAGCATCAACATGGACATGAAACGGATTCTCCCAGTCCGGAAAAACTAGGATCGACGCAGTGACCATCTTCTCTTTTAATGTGTCAAATCCTTTCTCACAGTCCTCATTCCAAATGAATGGTACATCTTTCTTCAGCATCTTCTCCATAGCTGCGGTTATCTGTGCATATCCTTTTATGAATTTCCTGTAATATCCGGTATGTCCCAATGTAGTGCGCAAATACTTAACTGAATTTGGTGTCAGTAAATTCACAATGACTGTGATCTTGGCAGGATCAACCATCAAGCCCTATTTGCACACAATGTGTCCCAACAAGATTCCATAGGGAACACAGAAAACACACTTCTTCAAGTTCAATGAAATTTGATGTTGTCTACACTTTTCCAGCATCGTCCTGAGGTTCACGGCATGGTTCTTCAGTAACTCAAAAATGGTCCAATCGTCAAAGTAAACCTCCAAAAACTTATGTATGAATTCTTTAAATGCTGCGACTACCACTCGAGAAAATATGGCAAGTGCGTTCTTCAGACCAAAGGGCATCATTGTGTATTAGAATGACCCCCATTTTGTAGCAAAGGTAGTCTTGTGCCTATCTGTGAGGTCAATTCTGATCTAATGGTATCCGAAAAATCCATCAGTAAAAGAATATGCCTCATTCCCTCAAACATTATCTAGCACTTCATCTGTAAAAGGTGTAGGAAATGGGTCATGCATTGAAGCATCATTCATCTTTCTAAGATCCACACAAAGCCTGATCTCACCCTTTGTTTTCTTATCCTAGATAACCATCGGGCTTATCCATTCAAATTCTTCAACCGGTTCAATGATCCCTGCATCGAGCATCTTATCGAGTTCTGCCTTAACTCGTTCTTTATAGCGCGAGTTTAGTCTATATGGTCTTTGATTCACGGGCTTCGTGCCAGGCTTAAAAAGAATTTTCATCACTCCTAAGTCTCCCAAAATACCGTTCATCTCTATGAATTTAGTCGGGAACAGTTCGCGATACTCTTGTAGCATGCCTGCAACCTCCTCGACTGTGTCTTCATCCCAATAGTCTCCGATAGCTGCGAACTTTGGCTCTTCATTGGTTCCAATGTTCACTTTTCTTGTTTTTATGGGTCCGCTCATATCTGGAATTTCTAGTGGAGGTCCTTCTACCTCGCACGCACCCTCTGATTTAGGTATCTTTATGTTTCGCAGGTCATCCTCATCACTGTCTTCCTGAGCTGGAGATTCATCAGCTAGGTTATAACAATCGAGAGCGGGCTCTAATTACTCCTCCCATTCTAGGTGTAGATGCGCAGGTATGCTCTCTACGCCAAAGAATTCTTCTAGGGTCATATTTCCATCAGTGCGGTCTGGTCCGAATATTTTTTTCTTAAGAACCTGCAATGCATCATTGATGCTCGGATGTTCATCTTCAAAACTGAAATCTGTCTGGAAACTCACAGTCAAGGTAGACCAATCTGTTGTGCCCCTGCGCAGTTCCAGGTCTAGGTACCACTTCTTTGGAATCGGTTCTTCCATCGTATGCACAAACAAATGCACCCATTCTATTTTTGGTCTTTCCACCCAAGCTTGTGAACAAGTTTCCACGTGATCCCTTGGATCTATCTGTCCATTATATTTTGCAAAAGGTAATGTAACCTTCTCAGCGAATTTGATTTGCATCTTAATTCTGCATTGATCCCATGTAGTCAATGTCTACTTGTGCGCAGCCCACCATCTAGCAGGTGTATCGCGCAATGCTACATCTAATTCTTGTAAGCGGTATTCATCTGCAATTGTTGCAGTATAATCTCTGATGAAAGAATAAACATTAGATGAACCACCATATGTGGGGATTGGGCTTACCTACTTTCTAATCCAGCGTATCAACTTCGTGACCTGCGCGCATCTCCTTGCAGATACTTCATGCATGCGGCTTTGCTAGTTCTCGAAACCTGCATCCGAGTCTGAAATGCAAGAGATGTCGCATCTCCAGCTGAGTGTACCATCTACATTAGGATTGATACAATCTTCTTGGTTAGCGGTTAGTTTGTACAATCGGTCCAAATCCTGAGCTTGGGATTCCTCTTGAATCGGCTCACTATATCTGTCTCCGTTCGCAGGGTCCAGTGGCACAATCACCCTGAGATGTTTTCCTTCAAAGATCATCATCCTGGTCTTCAGATTTATGATTGTGAGGTTATCAATAGCCCATTCTATCCCTAATAGTGCAGGGAAAGGCTGACTATCATCCACAATCTCAATAACCTCAAAATCAGCGCGACTCTGTACTCCATCAATGTCAACAACCACATTGCCCAACCATCCAAACAGTATGACTTTTTCCTGATTAGCCATTCGTAACTGGATGGGTGACCATGATAGCTTTGGTCGCCCCATCTATTGCCATGTCTGCTTAGTCAATACATTTACCTCTGATCCCAGGTCAAGAATGATTTCATCCATTTCATAATCTGAGTCTCATTTCTCTGCATGTTCTCTTATGTTTCTTGATATGATGAACTGCGCTATCAGTAGTGTCCTCTCCACTACGCGGTTCGTAATGATCTATAACCTTCTGTAGTTCTGTTATAGCATCCGGGTTGTTTAACAATTTCATCCAGCTTCTAAGGAACTGCGCAACAAAGGTGCATGTCTCTGTTGTGGCGCTTGTGTTGTCATAAGCAGCCGGTATGTCTTCCACATACGTCATTTGACTGTGCAACGGGATCCTCGGTGACCTTGGTGCCGATTCTCTAAGGATATCCCGCGCTTCCGTAAATTCTCCTTTATTCTTCACTGGGTCGAAAGTAGGTGTTTTCTCAGCAACTTTTCGTATCCATTGTGTCTCGAGGGGTGTTTGCTTAGTCCCAAAATCTCCAGACATCGAAGCTTCTACTCCTCGATCGCGCCCTGTCGCAGCACCACTGCGCGTTACTACATTGATGCTTGGATCCTCAGGTCTCCTCTCTGCTGTGATCCATTGAATGTTTGGATTCGGTGGGTCTATCCTTCTGCATTTCTACATCTCGACCTCTAGTATGGGGCAATCTTCAATAACATGCTCAAAATATTTACAGTAATTGCACGTAGTGCATGGGTTGGTACAATCCCTAGAAACATGACCTAGTTGGACACAATTATAGCAGATTACCTGACCACGGCCTCTTCCTTGCGCCGGGCCTCTTCCTCTTCTGCGGTATCCACCACCACGACCTCTATATCCCCCCTAGTCATACTGCGCATTCTCTTGCTTCGGTTGGTTGTCTTCTTGAATGCGATATATTCCAGCACCTCGCATCGCTTCCATATCACGGTTTCTTTCATTCATCAACTCATATGCACGACAGTTGGATTCATCATGTCCAACTGATTTACAGAAATTACAATACAAGCTCTTAGGTGTTTTTACATCTTTCTGTATAAGATAACAGTCCTCTGGTTGGTGTCCTCTGCTTCTGCAGATTTCACACCATGGTGCCTGGTTCTGATTAATCGGGGTGGGTGTACCACTGTTAAGATAGTCTTGAAATAAAGGGAAATGTTCTCTGGTGTGTCCTTCTCCCTTAGAACTTGTGCACCAGACTTCATGCCTTGGTTCATATCTTTGTTCCTTTCCATTCTTCATGCTTTGCAGCTCTAGTGTCAACTTGGTCAACTGGTTCTGGATCTGTGACATCCTAGAACTAGTCTCGCCGATCGGTGAAGCCTCTAGCTTCATCGCGATCTCTAAGGCCTCTGCCTGCGATGCAACCTTCTGCTGCATCAATGGTTGTCTGATGTGGGGTAGCAGTGCAGCAATGAACCATTCTTTATGCTATTGCAGAGCTATCAAAAATGTTACTTGATCTAGGAGTGTTTTAAACTTCTTATCAAATTCCCAGACCATCTCATTAGGTTTCTGTTTAATCTCTTTCAGCTCTGTGATACATTGGGATTCGGATTTTGGTTTCTTAAACTCTGCTACCATCGTAGCCTTTATTTCTGCTAAGGTTCTTAGCTGTGCTTGAGAATATTTCATAAACCAATGAAGGGCTCTGTCTCTGAAAGTAGTGATGAGATGCGCTCTCTTCACATTATCATCCTGAATTTGCTTTACACTCCATACGGCTTCACATAGAAACCAATGTTGATCAGGGTCTTCCAGACTCGTTCCTTTGAATATTGGCAGTTTTATGTCGTTATATGTCATTCTCCTTCCTGGTGGTGTATTGGTGTTCTGATTCTGGGGAGGGTTCTGATTCTGGGGAGGGTTCTGAGCGGAAAAAGTAAAGAGGGCATTCGGAATAGTGCTAGGGATGCCACTCTGTGGACTATTCTGAGACTGGGTGTTCTGGACTGGAATGTTCCGAGTCATATTGACCTGCGCACCCGCGCCTGCGATGCTACCAGTATTAATATTTTGAGGGGTGGGTTGTGCGACGTTTGTAGCAGGTGGGTTGTGTGATAGGGGTGGCGCGACATGTGCAACCGGTGGGTTTTGCGGTGTAATAGGATGGATGGTGGCCGATGATGGTGCAGTATGATTATTAAGGTCACACGGGAGTTCGGTATTCACACGGAGTTCAGGTCCTCCAGGATTCTTTTCTTTATTAAACTTATACCTCTTTCCACTTCTCAGGTTATGTGTCTCTTCGTCAGAATCACTATATATGCTACTGACCGTGACAGATGCAAAAGTATTACTGCATTCTTAAAAATCCTTTCTTAGCTAAAAGCATTTTAATGTATAGACTTAGATTTTTCAGGAACTTACCTCTGAATCCTTCGAAAAAGTATGCTTCAGCTTGGCTGTAGGAATTCAGTGTGTCCACAGCAAATTCTGTTACAAATCCTTCAAGTATGTTGTCAACCCAGAAGTTGACTTCTCGCGTAAGTGGGTTGTCTATTGCTTTGATTTGTGTCGTGAGCTATGGAGTCCACTATGTAGGAACTCCTCCTTGGAAACAGGTTTTCTTCTCTGCAAGTCACAATATCCACGCGTGTAGCTCGTTTCCAAACGAACCCGGAATATCTCGGGAATCTCTTTCCACAAGTATTTGTTCAGCCACTGTACATCAGTAAGGTGCGGATGTCTGTTTTCTTTTCTTGCAAAATGTTTTTCGATCTTATCACACCAGTCCTAGATCTCTTTCTTTTCAGGATGCCAATTGTCTGAACCCAACGGGAACTATTATTCGTCTTGGCACATTACTGCGTCAACTCATCATGGATTCTTAGCGCGGCAACGGAACCATTTGTTGGCTTACAAACTAATCTAAAGGGTTTTCAAGATAGACCCAGGTTCTTCGTGGTTTCACTTAACCAACAAAACCCCTTTGCACCGGCCCTTTTGGCATCAACCTGTGAACAGGTTGAAGTCTCACCCGAGGTGTAGCTATGGGGGCACTGCAGAACCAGGTTTCCACAGTGGGTGATTGTCACATCCCCAAAATTCGTAACAATTTAAAAAATTTCTAAGCGGTCTAATCGCCAATAATTTCTGTGCGGAAACATAAAGTGTGTGTTTTAACTCTTTTAACTACTGCTTATATAAATGAAATAATTTCAACATCTATTCATTTTATAAACTATCTTTTATAAATGTTCTAATGAAAATTAATATCAAAGATCCCTTTGATAAAAGTTCATATGTGATAAGGACCAATGTCCATCATACTTATACTAAAAAAGTAACATTCTATTTTCAACTATAATTCAATTCTTAACTTATAACGTCCAAACATTTCTTAAATCTTGCGGATCACTAAACTTCACTTTATCTAACATACATAACCTTTATAATTTCTACAACCTGGTTTCTTCCCTTTGGATCAACCAACCTCTTCATATGTGTGCACAAAATACAAACATATTTTTTAAATACAATATCATATAACGGTACTTTGCTCTTTACCAAACCTTTTCCTTCATGAGGGTATAGACTAAGAAACCAACCTTAAGAAATTAAATAATTTAAGATCATATAAAAAAACCATATATCAAAAAACATAAATAATTTCACAGGTAAGGAACACATAAGAGACACATTCACAAGAATATTTATATGATCAACTTTCCATTCAACCATACACACCAATGATATAATTAGTCAAGTCATAAGAGCCACGTTTTAAGTACAACCACAATATAAAGAGATATGTACACCTAAAAGTTACATACCAGAAGATACATGCAAGAAAGATATATACAAGGAAGCATGAAAGAGTGACCGCTTTTAAAGTGGTTCACCCACTCTTGGGCTATGTCCACAAAGAGTTGTGTTTGTATTAAATAATCAAGGAAGGAAGAGGTTACATCCAACAACAAAGTTGTTGCCAACCACTTTCCTACATTTCTCTAGCTTCTCTTATAGAGAGCTTAAATTTCAATGCTAACTCTATCATGGCAACATAAACTATTTTTAACTATTTAGAAAATGAGACAAGCCTAAAGTTCCCTTTAGCTTTGAAAGTTAGATTCATTTCCAAGGGTACTAAGATATAGTTTCAACATAAATTCTTATATTTTCCCTTTTTACAAGTTTCTATTAAACACTAGATTATAATAATATTTTCCTTCATTATAAACATGGTCCTCAACCATTCTTTCTACTTTCTCGGCCTCTATCACCAAGAGTACTAGAAATACAAATACTTTCAGGGGTTCTTTATAAAATACTTCTTTATTCTAAAAGTTTGTGTATTTAACACTATGTCTTTCTAGGTCCAAACTTCGCATATGACCTATAATATTTTCTTATCCTAAGATTCTCTAACATATTAAGTTAACATTAGTAACACGTCGATATTCACTTTAGATTATAACCTTTATCTAAACTCTTATACCAAAGGTTTTCCTTGTAGCATAAAATAACTACTACAGATAAGGTTACTTAACCTCCACCCTTCCCCACAATAATTTTCTTTTTAAATAAAAATATATCTACCCATTAGTACAATAGTACAAGGAATAAAATTTACCTTAAAGGTCTTTTTCCATCATACAAGCATGTTCGACCTTGTTATAAAGTCCTTCTTTTAGGTCATGAGTGAATATAATTAATGGTTCTTCATTTTAATAAACTATAATGTGTGAGGACTAACAATTGTGAACTTCACTATATCTTCCACCAAGTGTACCCGTCATCACCTTTTGTGAGATCCTAGTCAATTTATACTTTAATTAATATAATGAACTTTAAAAAAACTTTGTTTGAGAATGTTTTAAACAAAGATATGTTATGTAATAAAAGTAATCATTACAGTTTTAACCATAGATTTAAGATTTATGTGTCTATCCACAATATATAAATGAGTAGAGATCGATTGCATCTAAAGGATGCAACTATAACTCTGTTATGAATGCAGCTATAGTTCCGTTAACCTACCAGATTTGGAACTCATCAATCCGGAATGGAAATACTTAAGCAGAGATCGATTTCATCTAAAGGATGCAATGATAGCTCTGCCATGGATGCGTGTCATCAAGATGAACTAAGACAACATGGATAGTTTTATCAAGTGGTAAACTGAGGGAAAAGCAATCTAATCCGAAGCAGAAATATGAGTTTAACATATATATATATACCCAAAAACATTCAAACAGGATTCCAAGCGTGGATCCATACTTCCACATCTCCCTTCCAGCATTATGTGCATGAATTCAGAGGTATATAAATGTACAACGATCTCAATAGAGACCCATCAAAATCTAATGCCCATACATATTATTGAACTACACAGGGATCCAGCTTTCGATCGAAGAAACGTAACCCTAGCAGAATACGACTTTTACACAATTAGAGATCCTGAGCATAGTTCAACGGATTCAATTCGACAAACCGAAATTCGCCTCTGTATATTGCAGTGTAGCGTACACATATATCTAACATTTATGCTGGAAACACAGCCTATATGAGGACCCTATCTAAGTATTATAAACTGAAATTCGCCCTGTCATTCATAGTGTATGGTTAACCTCACTCAACTCCTAAGCCAAGCAAGAGGTAAGTTAGAACGCAGAGTTCCCTTTGTCGACACATATGGTAGGGGATCGCATCTCTCAGCTATTGATACTAGCAGGGATGCGCATAAAAACCCATCGTCAATGTAACCAAGCTAGGCCGAGAGACATATAAACTAGAACTTATTCGGATGCAACCAAACTGGCTGAGAGCTATATAAAAACGTATTATTCAGAAGTAAACTAACCTCTTTTCTTTGGCAGACTCAACATCCTTCCTTCGTGCAGAGATCAGACTTCTCGTCTTCCTATTCATTCGCGCAGATGAAATGAGATCTATATTCCATGATTTAGAATGTAGAGCTCCATTCTACGCAGAGATGGATTCTTCTGACGCCGAGTTGGCTTCCTCCTATGTCCAGTTGGCTCAGTTTTCTTTTTTTTCCATCAACACCGAGTCTCCCGAGCTTATACCTCCTCCAACTAGCAGTCCTCCAACCCTAAACCAAAAGAAAACGGCGTTTGTCATCCATCTTTACAGATGGCTTCTTCACAAAACCAAACGGTCTCGAAAATTAAGTTTTGATTTAGACAATTGTCAAGTTTAAACAAGTGGCGATGGTGAGTTTTTTTTTTAAAGTATCCTAGGCATGGAACAAATGGCGACGGTAAGGCTTCGAATGCTCCATCATGGAGACAATCTCCTTTAAAAAATAAAACTCCAAACCATCCTAGAGTGAGTTATCAACTTACTTCCCTCTTTTACGGTTTGTTATTCTTAATGACATTCCACTCTATAAAATATATATATACGTTCATTGTCATCACTCTTAATATACATCTTCCAAAAATATATATATATATATATATATACAAATAAAATTTTATAGTAATTATACTATAACAAAAAGTATCAATATTTTCATTTATAAGCTTACCTTATCAATACGTACTAATGCATAAATATAGTTGTATACTTAATAGTCCTATCGGATGACTTCCTTTTTATAAATTTTTCCCTTAAAAACTTTTCATCCATTATTTGGATGCACACTTTTGTTTATATCTAGTGTGCTTTGTTTAATAACAAAGATATAGTTTATATTTTTCTATTATCTCCTATAATGTATCGATGGCCCAACTTGCCAAAAAGATTTTAGTAATTAAGTCATACCTTTAAATAGTAAAAATTATTCCAAAATAAGATAAGTTCATCAATTACATCTATAATAAGCTAAAAAAAAGTACTAACAATTTTAACTTATGAATTGTACATTTTTGTGTATTATATAAATATATAGATTTACAAAATATATATTCAAATATGTTATCTTCTTTCATAAATCCTCTGAGAAATATATATATGTAAGAAATGTTAATCCCTTTTATATTAATTCCCTTGTTTTATTAAAGGAATAATTAAGAGTATTTTTCCTTTGGTGCACCCTTATTTAATAGTTAATGCCATTAGTTAGTTCTTACAGCCGTAGATCTATTTTATGCCAAAAGGTAGGTTTGTCGGAGATAGATATTAGTGTGTGACGATTAACTACCATTCTCATCCTAAATTCATGACCTTTTCTTATAAGTGGGATTTGTTACTTATCGTTTAGTCGTATTGCTATTCTTTAGTCTTCTAGGATTAATCTAAGATGTAAAAACATAATACTAGCTCGCGGTCCACTGGTGGGGCCTTGGCCTTGAGCTCCTCACCATGGCCATTTACAAAATTCATAATTACATTTACAAGAGTAATAACAATAGGAGTTGAATTTGAAGGATGTTACAGTGATGATTTGTTTAACCAGACTAAATGCACAGCGCGCCGAGGGACTGGAGCTGCGAGCTAAGGACGGCACGACACTAGACTACGTCGCGGTCCGCAGTACTCCAACTGACTGCTGCGATACCCGCGACTCCAAAGACTGCGCGGTTCGGCCACAACGATACTGAAGGGGCGGCGTGACTGACTTACACGCCTTCTCACCAAACTTGACAGATACTCAATGTCTCTACTTGATATTCTTAAACAATCACCTATGATCTTAGGTTAAGTGATCTTACCAAAACTACAAGTAGATGGGCAGTATAATACTGTGCGCGGCCGATGGTGTATGTCACAAGAGTATACGATCCAACCTTTCATACACAACTGTAATTGTTCTATAAACTGATACTTGTGCAAACTGAGTACTAGGCATTCAACATCCATTCATCCATACAATGCTTAACATATTATTCCCATCTCTCTTTCTTATGGAAAATACATACAAAAGCATTAATATACCATTGGTAAATGAAGATACAGCATTCAATATAAGCAAGTAAGTAACAACACATACACACAATCACATTACACAAGATTTAACGTGGTTCAACCCCCGGATGGAGGCTACGTCCATAAGAACGTTGTTAATATTGATCTTTTAGGGAAGGGTACAACCGCTCTTAGTCTGCGCACTCAGCTGCAGACTCTCTTCTCTTTCAGATAGGTCTCTGCGCACTCAACTGCAGAGCCTTTGCAATAGCTTCTACCTCAACAGACTCTAACAATATGCAACAATGAAAAAAATGAAGAGTAACCCTTCCCTTACAAAATCGTGCCTTACTTATAGATCATGCTCGTAGGTCATGTCTTTACATTCCGCAGGCCAAAACCCTTAGGGTTTACAAAAGAGTTACAGTTTCCAGCTCATCGAGCTAGCTGGCGCCTGGTAGCAAATCTCTCATCGTGGCCTTCCCTTCGCACATGCCCACGTTGCTATCGGCCTTCCTGTCGCATGCATGCCAACAGGTCGCTTTCACCAAGCCGTTATTCCTCTAACGGCCTCGTGCGACTGGTTCAGGTAGTGGTATCTTTCGCGTGTGCGACCAGTCACTTTCTTCCCCATCTGCTCGTGCCCACCACTTGGCATTCCTGTAGCATCTTTTCCAAAAATAAACCGCCAACGGTCTAACAGAAATACGTGCCATCTTCCCGTCCAACACTCTGCCATGCTGGATCCTTGTAGACTAGACACTTCGCAGTACTGCATCCTCGCAGCACTGATCTTCGCATCACTTCCTCTACCGCGTTGTGCACATCTTTGCAACATCCCCAAAACATGTACAAAAGAGTACTTTATCTGAACTGCGCTCTGCTTCACAGTTCCAAAAGTCTTTGCTCAAAATTGCCCCACTTGGGCCAGGCCCAACACATGCTCCACAGGGTTTGTAATAAAGTGTCATAGGATGATGGATTTTTGTAAAAGACTTGGTTTCCCTAGACTTAGGCATCAATCTAGGTATTCCAAGGTATTTTTTCCCTTGTTAATTATACTTTTCTTTTTAGCGAGGTATAATTTTTGAGTTTTTCACCTGCTCCTCCAAATCTAGAATGCGCATCTTGGTCCCTAAGACTTAGGAGGTTATTAAAGTCTAGTTATCAATGTATATTACCATGTTAGGAACTAATATTGATTCATATGAACATGTTATAGGTCCCCCTAGTTATTTTTTCATTTTTGTAAAAACTAAAATTTCTCGTAAAATGGAGAATTTTTTAATGTTTTAATTAAAAAACTTGTAAAAGTCATAAAAAACTGGTTAGGGGTTGTAATTTTCCATGGGGGTGTTCGTTTCCTAACTTAGAGAACCCACTTAACCCCTAAACCTACTTTTGAGAGAAAAATTTCAATTATTTCTCATGAAAATTGAAATGCTCTCAAGAAAGCCAAAAAAGACATTTAATTGCCAAAACATAAATAATAAAGTCAATTTCGACATTCCTAAATCAATGGGAACATGTCGGGGATAGAATCTTAGTGGTGGCATAGTCAACTAAGGCTCAAATCCAGTTAACTAAAGAGGGATTTCCATCAAATCTTGGGATGTAAGAAGAGGATGCACCCTCCCTCATGAGAGGGGTGCGTTACTTATGTGGAAAGCAATTGATTAGATGGTTATCATTCCAAAGAGAGGGAATATCTCATCTTGAATAGGTGGTTCTATTCAACTAAATATCACCTCAACTCAATCCCTTCAATATCTCATTCAATTAGAGATCAAATCTCACTCAAGAATGTGCCCTTCTCTTGGCTTATGCGCCCCCCATCATGTTGGTTTTTCTATTTAAGAAAGTTCAACCTATATTTAAACTATTTGGAGTTGGACGATTGAAGTTATGCTATTGTAATTCTTGTACTATCTTTTCTTGAGAATAAAGAGACTTTGGAGGTCATTCTTGTGTGGTGCCATTGATGAGTGGATGGAATGTCTAAGTGCTTCAGGGAGGTATCCTATATTTGAGCTTCTTGTATTTCATTGCATCAAATCTATCTTATTGGAAAGATTGTTATCAATTTATAAGAAAGGTTAATCAGTTTGTTTACTATCTTAACCTTTTATGCATGTATGGTTAGACATCTTACTGCAATGTTTCATTTGTTTATGTTCATTTCATATTGATTTCTCACGTGTATTTTTCCATATTTTATTTTTTGGTTGCAAGTTGATGTGATGTGCAGGTCCTCTTAGTTGGATCAATGAAGATCTTGTTTGTTTCTTCATTGTTTTCTAACACTTCCTCTACAAATACAGTCCCTCGGCATCCCACAAGCAATCTCCAAAGCCTTTTTCTTCTTGTCTCAGTCCCTTCCCATTCTCCTACTCAATACCATTCTTACCTCTTTTTTTCGATTTACTATTAGACCAGATCTATATCTTGAAGTAATATTTAAAGTAGATCTAAACTCAATCGTTAGATACTATTGTTCTTATTTAAATTTTATATCTTTGAATCTAGATCTAGTGAAAGTAGTTATGTTTATTGCAAGTCCTTTCAAGTAAATTTCAAGGCTTGGATAAGTAGAAGTGTTTTGAGATTTTAAGAGTTTATATTCGGCTAATATAGAGCTTTGTATTTGCTACCCTCAAAAGGAAAACAAAGACCCTAAGAAGGAAAGCTTTCTAGATTGTATGTCTTAGTTAGATTGTTTTTTTTACTTAGAATTTCTTTTGGAAATTTTTTAGGCTTTCCCCAAGCACTCCTAAAGTGTTTTGGATCATTTTCCACTAACATTTGCTTGTTTTTTTGTAGACTTTTATGAGCAGGTAGAGAGGCACTCTGGCCGAATTTTCAATATATTAAGCATACAATACTATACAAGTTCCTTTATCTATAGTTTGTTATTTGTTCTGAACCATTGTAAGTCGTCTGGATCCTGGAACCTGCATCGACATTCCTAGAAAGAAAAATTTTGTAATAAAATACTAAAGAGAGTAAGCAGGCAATGCAGCGCCTCCACCCCATCCCACTAGGGGGGATTTGTGTCGTCTCCTGTCATGGTGTGCATTTTTAGTTTCTTTCTTTAGTTTTTTATTTCTCGATCAATAATAAACTAAAACCAATCATTTCACATACTCACAACATTTTTTTTTCAAGTTTATTTAATTTTGCAAAGTAACGAACCCCCTTGCTTTCCCTAAGTATGGTGCCATGGAAAGAGCTCGGTCGAGTACTGGAATTTGGTAAGAAGAGAGATTCTTGGAATATTTTAACCAACTAGAAAAATTTAAATTTTGTTCTTAATAAAACAAACCAATGCTCAAATCCCCATATGCTACAAACTACCTCTGCATCTCGTCCAACCACAAAGTAAATCTTCAAGAATTCAGGGGGTTGCAGAGAGTGACTACCATAGATTTAGGGGGATACTCATTAATAAGGTCCATCCTCTCCCTATTGGACACTTGGTAAATATTCTCTAGCATTCAATTGGACAAGGTGAGCCTAGTGGTCCAAACAAGAACAAACCCACTAAAACCCAAAACTCAATAACGAATAAAATTTACCAAGAACACTTGCAACACATTTACTTTTTCATAGCATTTTACTTTGCTATTGGCACTGGTCTTGTTTATTGAATTTATTTTGATATTAAATGTTAAAATGATGATGATGAATGAATGTTGTGCATATTAATGTTGTTTTGTTCTTGTGTTTGATATTATTTATTAACTCCTAGAATAGTTGTATTTCCTTTTTGTAGATTAACAACCTTATATTTTGTTTTTTTAGGGACCATCCTCCTTGGCTTCTCTAAAAGTAAGCCTAGATAAAGGAGTCAAGTTTTCAGGTGACAGCACTCTAACTTGCCCCCAAGGATGCACCAATCGGCTTGAATATTTATGTCGCATTAGCCCAGGTGCTTATTCAGGTCGAAACATTGCCTATAATATGACATCAAGCCCTTACAAGATGAGGTACCGTGTGATGTTACCCCACTTGAATTTTGTGATGTTCTTTTAGAACAACCCTAAATGTGGAAATGTCATATTTTTTATGAGTCTGGGACCCATAATGTCATTGTTAATTTGAGAGGCCAACTCTATAGGGTGCCCGAGGTAGTTCCTGTTGAACATTGTAACTTCTAAGAATATTATATTTGTACTTTATTATTCCGAAGATGTTTCATCCCTCCAAGGTGATCCTATTATGTATCCGGAGATGTTTATTCCTCTGATGGATTGTGGTAACCAGGGTTATTAGATCCACCATGTGGGGGTCAGCCCTGAGTTAATTTATTAATGGCTATTAGACTCCCTTGGGAGAGGTCGGCCCCATAAGGGAAAAAGTCAGTCGGGAAACTAGTATAAGTAGAGGGGGATGTTCCTCACTTATCTCACACTTCCATCACTTGGAAAGTTGCGCACTTGTGATAGAGAGGTCTGCATAGGAGGTAGAGAAGGATCTCAATTCTTGGAGCACATCTTGTATTTTGGTTGATCATCTTATTGAGGAAAGCTTTGCTCGGTTTTATACCCCATGAGGGTTTCCCAAGGTAAAATCTTTGTCTATCTTGTGATTGTGTTTCTTTCAGTGATCTTGCTAGTCAAATTAGTATAAACTTAACATGGTATGAAAGTTAGCCTGAATAGAACATCTTTCACAAGGTGAAAATATCTTTCTCTCTCTCCCTTCCAAAAAATTATGGTTTCTGCAAAAGTTAGTATTTTTTTTATTCTAAGTGTATGGCTGAATAGCCCTTCTCAAAATCAAAGTTTTGAGCCCTGGATCGAATTTTTTGGTTGGGTAGAACTCCGAGAAAGTCAAACCCTAGTTTGACCAAAAGTGCGATAAACCAGAAATTATGTTGCAGATCCGGAAAGTGAAAAGTTGAAGTTTCCAGAAATAGAACACACCAGTGTTTCCAAATCAATCAAGCACATCTCCTGGTAACTGTTACTCTATCTCTTAAGAAACTTCAATCTCATTGGTCTCCCCCAAGAGAAAATGGCTCCAAGCACTAAGCTTGAAGACAAGCTAGAAGGTATAGAGAATTTTCGGGCATGGAAATATAGAATTGATCTCATTCTTGAAGAGAATGATCTTGCTCAATCTATCAAGGATGAAGTTGCAGAACCTGCTGAAGATGAATCCAAAGAAAAGTATAGGAAGGATCTGATTAGGGCAAAGAGAATCATTGCTGATTCTATCAAGGACCACTTGATTCCCCAAGTGGTATCCAAGAAGACCCCAAAGGAAATGTATGATGCCCTAGGAAGAAGTATGAAGGGAGGAACATCAATAGGAAGATGAACCTAAGAACTCAGTTGAAGAATACCAAGATGAAAAAAGGAGAATCCATTCAAGACTACTTATCAAGGGTTTCCCAAATCAAGGAACAACTAGATGTCATTGGAGATACCCTTGATGAAGATGAACTTGTAATGACTGCTCTAAATGGTCTCACTAGACCTTGGGAGTCATTTATACAAACTATGTGTGCCAGAAAAGAAAGTATGAAGTTTGATATAGTATGGGAGGATTGTGTTCAAGAAGAAGCTAGGGTAGCCAATAGAGAAGCCCTTCTCAAGGAGGATGACCAAGCCTTGGCTACTCACACCAAAAGAAAAAGAAAGGGTCACTTCAATAAAATTGTCCACAAGGAGTATCAACCCTCCCATAGATTTAATAGGAGAAGAGGAACAAACTCAGAAAGAGACCTCTCCACAGTCCAATGTTTCAATTGTCTTAAACTAGGACACTTTACTAGAAATTGTACCTCACAAACAAAGAAGAAGAAGTTTGTTCACAAAATACATCATGCACATATGGCAGAAGATGATAGTGGAGAAGAAGAAGAAGAAGAAGAAGAAGAAGAGGAAAGGCCTCGAAAGAAAAGATCTAAAGTAAAGAAAGAAGATGCAAAAGAATATGTTATATTTTCTGCACTATCTGGGTCTGTAACACCTGGAGAAGATACATGGCTCATTGATAGTGGTGCTTCAAAACACATGAAAGGTCAAAAGAAAACTCTCTCAAGATTTGAAGAAAAGACTTCTCCACAAAAGGTATCTCTAGGGGATGATTATCAATATCCCATCAAGGGAATTGGTGAAGCAAGCTATAAGCTTGATTCTGGAACACCATTGAAGATGAAAGAAATATTATATGTTCCAGGTTTGAAGAAAAACCTACTTTCTATCTCAGCACTAGATAAGAAAGGATTTAGAATTGCATTCATAGATGGACAAGTACTTATGTGGCCCAAAGGAAAATCAATTGAGGATGCAATTGTTATTTGTGAAGAGGAAGGAGGTCTTTACAAACTCAAGGGTCATCCAGAAGTTTTCCTTGTCCATGAAACTACTAGCCCCAGTGAGCTAGGGAATAGAAGGCTTGCTCACATTAACTACAAAGCCCTACTCTATGTAAGCAAGGTAGTTATAGGGATGCCAGACTTAAAGGTTGATCATAATGGCACATGCAAAGGATGTGAAAAAGGGAAGAATATCAAGAACCCATTTCCAAAGAGTGAAACAAAGACGAAGAACATCCTGGAGTTAATACATTCAGATGTATGTGGACCAATGCCCACCACATCCCTAAGTCGGTTTGAATACTATCTCACATTCATTGATGACTATTCAAGGAAGACTTGGATATATTTTCTAAAAGGAAAGAATGAAGTTTTTGGAAAATTCAAAGAGTTCAAGGCTTTGATAGAAAATCACTCAAAAAAGAAAATTAAGATTCTCAGAATAGATAATGGCGGAGAATATACTTCAAAGGATTTTGAAGACTTTTGTAAGGAAGCTGGAATCAAGAGGGAACTAACTACTCCCTACAATCCCCAACAAAATGGGGTTGTTGAAAGAAAGAATAGAACCATCATGGAAGTTGTAAAGACTATGATACATAACCAAGATCTACCCATGTATCTATGGGATGAAGTAGCTAGAACAGCAGTCTATGGACAAAATAGACTATCCCATAGTGCTCTTGAATTCAAGACTCCAGAAGAAGTGTTCACAGGAAAGAAGCCCGAGGTAAGTCATCTCAAAATATTTGGATGTCCAGTGTACATTCACATTCCAAAAGAAAAGAGAACCAAGTTGGATCCTTCTTGTAAGAAGGGAATATTTGTTGGATATTGTGAATCATCCAAAGCTTTCAGAATTTACATCCCAGGTTTCCATCATATGGAAATAAGTAAAGATGTGACATTTGATGAAGAAGCGGCTCTCAAGAAATCTAGGAAGTGCCAACTTGAATAAATCTATGAAGAAGATACACCTCATAGAATCACAGAGGTTGTGCCCATCCCTAAAGATGCTACACCAGAAGACCATGACATGTTAGAACCACAAGAATCCCCCATTACAAACTTATCTAGAAAAAGAAGGCCAGCATGGGCTAGAGACATTATTCAAGGAGCTGAAAAATATGGAGCTTCTGAAGGCTCCACTAGAGAAAGGAAGAAACCAAAGCTAGTATCCAACTATGTAGCTTTGATGTGTGATCTTGTGGATCAAGAACCTACTAGCTATGTAGAGGCAGTTCAGAAGAAAGAGTGTGTAGAAGCAATGACAAAAGAATACCAATCAATAATGAAAAATGATGTTTGGGATATAGTTCCCAAACCAAAAGATAAAAGTGTGGTATCTTCCAAATGGATATTCAAAATAAAACATGCTGCAGATGGTAGCATTGAAAAATATAAGGCAAGATTTGTAGCTAGAGGGTTCTCTCAGAAAGAGGGAATTGACTATGAAGAAACATTTGCACCAGTTGCTAGGTACACTTCCATTAGAACTATTATGGCACTTGCATCTATGATGAAATAGAAATTACACCAAATGGATGTTAAGACAGCCTTCCTAAATGGTGTGATTGAAGAAGAAGTGTACATAGAACAACCACAAGGATTTGAGGTTAAAGACGGGAGAACACATGTATGCAAGCTGAAAAAGGCTTTGTATGGATTAAAGCAAGCCCCCAGAGCTTGGTATGAAAGGATCGACAGTTTCTTGACAAGCATGGGCTTTACCAAGAGTAAAGCTGACCCTAATCTTTATCTCAAAGTTATGGATGATGAACCTGTTATATTATTGTTGTATGTAGATGATCTATTTCTGACTTAAAATGAGAAACAAATTATCGAATGCAAGAAGAAGCTCTCCTCAGAATTTGAGATGAAAGATCTTGGATTAATGCACTACTTTTAGGTCTAGAAGTATGGCAAGAAGCAAAAGGAATCCTTCTAAATCAAGGTAAGTATGCTATAGGGATTTTGAAAAGATTTTATATGTTGGAATGTAAAGCCATGACCACTCCCATGGACTCTAACTTAAAGTTATTAGTCGATGACTCATCAGAGTTAATAGATGTGACTCTATACAGACAGATTATTGGGTCATTAATGTATTTGACAAATACCAGACCAAACATATGCTCTGCTGTAAATACCTTGAGTCAGTATCTAGTGGAACCTAGAAGAGTTCATTTAATAGCCGCAAAGCATGTGATGAGGTATCTAAAGGGTACATTAGATTTTGGTCTATATTATCTTGGAAATCACGAATTCAAATTGCATGGTTACTCAGATTCTGATTGGGAAGGAAGTATTTCAGAAAGGAAGAGTACATCAGGTGGATGTTATGGTCTTGGATCTGCCATGATCTCATGGTTCAGCAAGAAACAGTCTAGTGTGGCTCTCAGTACAGCCGAAGCAGAATATATAGATGCTTGCTCTGCTATTTGTGAAGCAGTATGGCTTCGAAAACTATTATCGGAATTGTTTGACTTAGAGATGGATCCCACTGTGACCATGTGTGACAACCAAAGTTGTATTAAGATGATAGAAAATCTAGTGTTCCATGATAAGTCAAAACACATAGAGATCCGATATTTCTATATACGGGATATGGTGCAGAAAGGAGCTTTTAAGCTCGAGTATGTGAGCACTGATGAAAAAATTGTTGATATATTGACCAAACCTCTGTCTCGAGTAAAATTTGAGTATTTCCAAGACAAGCTTGGTGTAGTTCAAAAGGACCCTCCTCGAAAGGGGGAGTAATGTAGACACTGATGATGAGATTTCCCGCATCGACAGTAAGGTCAATGATGAGGATACCTATATTATTATACTTAGGATATTTATATTTCTTATATGTATACTTAGGATACTTATATTACTTATATTTCTGATATATGTACTTGTATTGATGAGGACACTTGTATTGATGATATATGTACTTGTATTGATGAGAATACTTGTATTGATGATATGTATACATGTGTTGATGAGGACACTTGTATTGATGATATGTATACATGTACTGATGAGGATACTTGTATTGATGATATGTATACATGTATTGATGAGGATACTTGTATTGATATATGTACTTGTACTGATGATGTACTAATGATACCTTTATTGATGAGGATACTGTGGGGATTGTATCTTCCCCAGACTTCGGTCCCAGAATTGATCTGTAGACAAGATGTCTCCAAGAATGAAGTCCTGAGTGGACAGGTGGGGATTGTATCTTCCCCGGACTTCGGTCCCAGAATTGATCCGTAGACAAGATGTCTCCGAGAATGAAGTCCTGAGTGGACACATGGGGATTGTATCTTCCCTGGACTTCGGTCCCAGAATTGATCCGTAGACAAGATGTCTCCGAGAATGAAGTCCTGAGTGGATAGGTGGGGATTGTATCTTCCCCGTACTTTGGTCCCAGAATTGATCCGTAGACAAGATGTCTCCAAGAATGAAGTCCTAAGTGGACAGGTGGGGATTGTATCTTCCCCGGACTTCGGTCCCAGAATTGATCCTTAGACAAGATGTCTCCGAGAACGAATTCCTGAGTGGACAGGTGGGGATTGTATCTTCCCCGAAATTCGGTCCCAGAATTGATCCATAGACAGATGTCTCTGAGAATGGGTCTTTAGCAGACGAGTGGGGATTATATCTTCCCCGGACTTCGGTCCCAGAATTGATCCGTAGACAGATGTCTCTGAGAATGTGGGGATTGTATCATCCCCGGACGACGGTCCCAAAATTGATCCGTAAACAGATGTCTCCGAGAATGTGGGGATTGTATCATCCCTGGACTTCGGTCCCAGAATTGATCTGTAAACATTTGTCTCTGAGAATTGATGATAGGACTGCATCGTCCCTGGACCCTTGGTTCAAAATGTACGTGATGGGATTGCATCATCCCTAGACAAGAGACTTGTCTTAAAGAGATAAGGATTGATCATCTTGGAACTTGATCTGGATTGTATCATCCATGGACCTATGTCCTAAAGAGAGCGGGATCGATCATCCTGTAATTGGATCATGTGTGTTGCAGAGTATGCTACTATGATGATGATCCAGATGTTGTAGATTGAGATGATCCAGATGATGTAGATCGAGATGATACAGATGCTGATGATCGTATGATGACGATGCTGATGATCGTATGATGACGATGCTGATGATCCTTTGATGACGATACTGATGATCGTATGATGATGATGTTGATAATCGTATGATGACGATGCTGATGGTTGTATGATGACGATGTTGATGATCGTATGGTGACGATGCTAATGATCGTATGATGATGCTGCTGATGATCGTGTGGTGATGATGCTGATGATCATGTTGATGATCATATGATGACGATGTTGATTATCGTGTGATGACGATGTTGCTTATTGTGATCGAGAGATCCAGATGATGTTGTTGATCAGAGGATCCGATGATGATGATGATGATGCTATAGCTGATCAGGTGCTGTAGAAGATGAATACTCAATACTAATGATGCTGATGTTCCAGTATTGACTATGTTCCAGTAATTGCTTGAGTTACTGATGATGATTTGAAGAAATCTTCCAATGATTTGTAGATGTATCATGTATGATGTAGTTGATGACTCCTTGCTCCTGTGGATGTTGTCATAATATCCTTCTCGTTAAGGGGGAGTGTTGAATATTGTAACTCCTAAGAATATTATATTTGTACTTTATTATTCTGGAGATGTTTCATCCCTCCAAGGTGATCCTATTATGTATCCAGAGATGTTTATTCCTCCGATGGATTGTGGTAACCAGGGTTATTAGATCCACCATGTGGGGATCGGCCCTGAGTTAATTTATTAAGGGTTATTAGACTCCCTTGGGGGAGGTCGGCCCCATAAGGGAAAAAGTCAGTCGGGAAACTAATATAAGTAGAGGAGGATGTTCTTCACTTATCTCACACTTCCATCACTTGGAAAGTAGCACACTTGTGAGAGAGAGGTCTGCATAGGAGGTAGAGAAGGAGCTCAAGTCTTGGAGCACATCTTGTATTTTGGTTGATCATCTTATTGAGGAAATATTTATTGGGTTTTTTACCCCATGAGGGTTTCCCAGGGTAAAATATTTGTCTATCTTGTGATTGTGTTTCTTTCAGTGATCTTGCTAGTCAAATTAGTATAAACTTAACAGTTCCAACTACTCCAATTTCCTTAATCTCAGCAAGGAAATGTTGAAAGGTAATCTCTCAAACTAGGAAATTTGTCAACATCATCGTCCAACCGGAAGGGACATGAGAGGTCAATGTGCCTTCCACGACCTCAACATTATGTCTCTCTATGCACATCAGAAGCAGGTGGAAAATATTGTAGAGTAATACGAAGATATATTTTTCTCACTTGAAGGGGTGCATCTACACTTCCAAGTCAAACACTCAATTTATTTGATACCCGATTCTCCCTTATCTAATGGCCCAATATACATGTGCTATCTTATGGAGAATGAGGTAATAAAATGTTATATTTAAGAGCTCATCCAAAAGGGCCACATTTGACCAAGATCCTCACCTTTTGGGAGCCCAATTGTGTTGGTACAAAAAAAGGATGGAACATTTTGAATTTGCATTGACTACATATCCCGAAACAAGATAACTATCAAGAATCGATACCCAATCCATCAGTTTGATGATATTCTTGATCAATTTTAGGGTTTCAATTTTTTCATCAAGATTTATCTGAAGTTGGGATACCACCAATTCCCGATTGATAAAATTGATGTATGGAATCCAACCTTCAAGTCTAAAGAAGGCCTTTTTGAGTAATTGGCCATGCCTTTTGGATTGACTAATGCTCCAACAACATTCAGGAAGTTGATGGATGATATCTTATAGCTATTCAAAAACTCCTTCGTGGTCTTGTATCTATATGACAGACTCATATTTAGCAGAACTTGGGTGGAATATTTGCAACTCTTTCAATAGGTCCTAAGCACCTTGCAACAACACAAGTTATATGCCAATTTGGATAAATTTTCATTCTATATGGAGAGAATTTAGTATCTAGAATACGTCATGCATGAACATGGAGTGCATGTGGACCCATCCAAGATCCAATTCATTCATTTTTTTCTATCCCCAACGACTCTAACATAAATTCGTAGCTTCTTGGGTCTCGCTAACGTTTTCACGATTCCACCACAAGTATTGACCCCTAACACTGCTCCAATTTTCACTATTACATTAGAAGTATAATTTCCAATAAAAAAAATTCTAAGTCCATACCAGAAGTTAGCTCCACCTCATTGGAGGGATCCTCAAAGGAGGACATATTAGTCGAAAAGAGTGATGGAAATATACCAACTTCTATGAAACATAATGAAACAGAGAGTAGTGTACCCCTATCTGTCATACAGCGTTCATATCAAGCTATCCAAATGGATTCGGCAGATTCATATCAAAATCCTTCCCAAATGGAGGAATAGGATCCTTACACTTCACCAATATAGGCCATCAACACTCCTACTACTCATGACATCCTGGATCAGACTTTTTCATCAAATGAAGCCATCCTTGAAGTCATGAATATCTTTTAATGACCCTGGGTAGATATGCATCATAGATCATCATTTCTTCCAAAGACAAATTCATTAGAGGTCAAACCAGAAAATCTTCACCTCAATGATGACATGGAAAAATACCAATGCCTCATCCAAACACACAATGTAAGTTCAAAAGGAAATTTGGAAAATATTTCAAAAACTATTCCAATCGATATATCCATTAAGCCTGGCATCGTTGAAAACATCAATATAGGCGTTTATATCTCTCTAGAGGAAATCATGCATTATACTGCTCTATTTAAAGAGTTTCATGATGTGTTCACTTGGTCTTGTGAAGAAATGTTTGGCATTGATCCCAGCATATTTGAGCATGAGATAAAATCCTATGATAATCTTAAACTGGTGTGATAGAAGCTACGTCCGATCAATCCTAATAAATCGGCTTCCATCAAAGCAGAAGATGAAAAAATATTGAAGGTTGGTTTCATCTATCATGTTCCTTTAACTAAATGGGTATTCAATCATGTTCTCGTTGATAAAAAGAAAGGAACTATCTGGGTCTATACTGACTTTAGGGATCTAAATTTGGCTTGTCCCAAAGATAACTATCCCACACCCTTCATTGATCACATTATAGACGAGTGTGTTGGGAATGAAATCTTTTCATGTATGGATGGATTCTCCAGTTACAGCAAAATCCAGATAAAAAAGGAAGACCAGCATAAAACAACTTTCATATGCCCTTGGGGGACTTTTTCATATCGGATAATTCTATTCGGCCTTAAAAACACTAGAGATAATTTTCAAAGAGCCATGTCATATGCATTCCATGATATTAAGAAAATCGTTGAGGTTTATCTTGATGACTTGGTATCCAAATCTAAAAGGAGATTTGAGCATAGTGCACATGTACATGCTGTCTTTGTTCGATGTCACAAATATAACATTAGGTTAAACCCACACAAATGCATGTTTTGTGTGGACTCTGGGAGATTAATTGGGTTCATCTTATCAAAAAAAGGGATTATGGTGGGTCCCCTCAAGGTTGAGGCAATACTTCAGTTGCCTTCTCTAAAAACAATAACACAACTTCAAAGCCTTCAAGGGAAAGCTAACTACTTGAGAATATTTGTCGCAGATTTTTCCGAACGAGATAAAGGTTTCATGCGTCCCCTCAAAAAATATGCACTATTCATATGGGATGACCAAGATCAATGCTCATTTGATGCAATAAAGAAAGCTCTAGTATCTGCCCCGTTACTTAGTCCTATGAACTATAGTAGAGACGTTTTTCTATATTTGTAAGAATCTAGTTCCACCATAGGAATGGTATTGGCACAAGAAGACGAATCATCACAGGAACAAGTTATTTACTATCTTAGTAAAGGCCTTGCAGGTCCCGAATTGAGATATTCCCTGGTTGAGAATTTGGCCTTGGTAGTAGTCCATGTTGTCCAAAGACTTAGACATTATATACTTCCAATAAAAATGACCATAGTGGCTGAAATGAACCCCATGAGACACATTTTGTCCCACCATATTATTGGTGGAAAATATTCAAAATGGATAGTAATTTTGCAAGAATTCGATATGAAGTTCATAAACGCTAAATCCAAGAAGTCGTTAGCATTTGTAGAACTAATGTATGAGTTACCCTGTGAGAAAGAGGATATTGTATCTGTTGAATCTTGGGAATATGAACATGCATTCCTTATTGAAACATCGAATCCTTGGTATGTAAAATTCATCACATATCTCCAAACCCAAAGGATTGATCCCCAGTTTTCTAGCATTGAACGGCGTCGCATTCGACATCAAGCACGAATATATCTCATCATAGGGGATACCTTGTACCGTCGAGGAGTAGAAATGATCTTAAGACGTTGTTTAATACAAGAAGAAGTTGAACAAGTTTTGAATGATTGCCATGCTGGGGCATGTAGCAGTCATCTTTCTGGGTTGGAAACTACCCAGAAAATTTTGCTACTTTTGGCCCACAATCTTTAAAAATTGCATCAATGTTGTCAAAAAGTGTCACCCTTGCCAAATTTACACAAGAAAAATGCGCGCACATCCTGCTCCATTACACCCTATAATAACCGTGGATCCATTCTCAAAATGGGACATTGATTTTATGACAATCAACCCACCTTCAGTCGATGGCCACCACTACAACATAGTAGTAGTGGACTACTTCACCAATTTGGTTGAGGTGATGCCTACATTCAATTGCACGGGAAAAAATGCAGCATATTTTCTATTCAATCACATGATAGCAAGTTTTAGTGTACCTAAAGAGATCGTCACTAATAACGGAATTCATTTTAGGAATTCCTTTATAGATGAACTTACCAACAGGTTAAGACTGCGGCAGGATTTTTACTCGCCATATTAACCTCAATCTAACTGACAAATAGAAGCCATTAACAAGGTTTTGAAAATTATGTTGCAGAGGACAATTAATAAGAAAAAAACTAACAGGCACTTAATGTTGTTTTCTGCTCTTTGGTCTTACCGTACCACTACTAAAACCGCAATCGGATTCACTCCTTTCCAATTGGTTTATGGAGAAGAAGCATTGTTTCCAATTGAATACGAAATCTCATCATTAAAAATAGCAGTCGAACTCCTACCTAACACTTCTACAAAAGAAGAGAGGCTTCTCCATCTTCATTATCTTGATGAAACTAGAAGGGAAGCTTCTCTAAATGTAGAAGCACGCAAGAAAAGGGTTAAAATGAAATATGATATATCAGCCCATCCCCGAGTCTTTTATGAAAGCGATTTGGTTTTAGTTTATGACCAAGACCAAGATAAAATAGGAGAAGGGAAATTTGTACCAAAATGGTTTAGCCCACTTTTCAAAACTGTGTTAAAAAGGGGAGCTTATGAATTTATCAAATATGATGGGGAGCCTATGTCAGAGATCAGAAATGGTCTCTATCTGAAGAAATACTTCGCGTAAGCACTGATGCCTCGTAACAATTGTTGTATTATGTTGTATTCTTTGTATAAATTTGTGTACTTTATTTATTTCGAGCACACACTTATCTTGCTTGGCATTGTCACTTTGGCAGATGGCACAAGAAACCTTCACATATTTGGGATATGCGGATGGCACCAGACGTATTTATTGGACCATTGATTCCATTGCATGGGTTATTTTCAAACCTAATGACAAATTTTTAAGTTCAGGAGGCATTTTTCTTAGATCTGCAACCAACAATGTTGGGGAATATAGCGTGGTCATTGAGCTTTTTGTCGAGGCTAGCACCCTTGGAATCCGACAAATAATCGTCAAACTGAACTCGGAATTAGTTGTATCTCAGTTAAATGGTCAATATCAAGTTCGAAGTCCTATATTGTTCAGAAATTTTCTACAAGTACATTTTTAGAACGTCAATTTGAGTTTATTTAATACATTCATGTTCCTAGAAGTCTGAATAGTTTGGTTGATTCCTTATCCAACTACGTACTTGATTGGCAGCTAAGTCATTAGAATCATTCCGGAAAAAGCAAGCATGTACATTATTCATGGCAATTTAATTGAACATATAATTTAAGGAAATAAGTAAAATCTAAAATAACTAGATTACATCATAAACCAAAAAGTGTGTTAACTTTCTAGACATTTTGTATAGTAACTTTGCACACATCAAAAAGAATAGTGTAAAAAAAATTCTCTTTTTGTTTCTTTTTCTTCAAGATAAAAACCAAAAAATTTCATAAAAACAACGAAAATATTTTGAAACTTCAAAAAACATTTGAAATTGTTTCAAATTTCCGGGTCTGGCATGAAGACTCACCTACAACTGGAAGATCACTTGATAATGGTTCACAGCTTCTAGAAATTCGTGCTGAAAGGAGATGCTTCCTCTCATCCATCGGCTACACCTACAAGGAATATGGTAAAATATGAGTGTTTTACTTATCTTTTATTCATACATGTATAACCATATACTTTCAAATGATAGGATGATGCATAATTCTTCAATTTTGGCTATCTTTTTAGATATTAACTGCATATTTGAACAAGTTTTTTGACTAAACAGTTGGGTAGTGAAATGGTTTTGATCACAGGACTTGGAGACTTTGACATTTCAAACTATTTGATTCAGGTAGTTTGATATAGACCATGATTCATGGTGATTTATGATTTTGGCATTTTTCACAAGACTCAATATGAAGTAAACCTCATTAACCCATTCCTACTTGGCCATTATGCCAAATTGGATAAACTCAGTTACATGGTATTATTTCACTGTCTGTCGACACATAATCCTGCTTCAAATAGCCTACCCATGGAGGGAACATTTGTAAGAGTGTGCACAACTAACTCATCCCTTGTTTGCAATATGGATCTTTTCCTTGGCCTGACCCATGCCCTTGAAAAATAGGATTACGCCCATGAAACAATCGTTCCCTCCCATGTACTATAGCATTCTTTCTTATTTTTTCAAGATAATAAATGAAAAAAGGCATAAAAAGTAAAAAAACACAAAAATACAAAAAGGGGGAGAATTGAATCATATCATATTATATTCTGGAAAAAATGGAAACAGCCAGTCCTTGTCGCCCTTGAACACAGCACATAATTTGGTATCCACTGTCAGTACACCATCTACATTTGTTTTAGGAAACTATACCAGTATTTTGAATAGATCTCCACCAATGGGTTATCCTTCCCGTCACCAATGAAAATTTAAGTAATGTATCTGGAATTGGCAGATTTCATTAAGGTTGGTTAATCAAGTCCTATGTTGCCAAGTGTCCATTCTGCGTCATGTTATGTGTTCAAGGGAAGTTCAAACTGTATCGGCCATTCCTCAAATATTCCTAACCAATCATGTCAGCCTTCCTTGTGTCAATATACAGTGTTGGATCTCACATTTCTACCAAATTATATCAGACTGTTGATCTTTATCCCGTATTGGTTGATGTGGGATGCATAATTCCCTCCTTCCGATGGATCTATTCATATCGACACCAAATCATCATCAAGGAGATGGATCTAGAAACCTAGGAGTACCTTGGATCTTACAGTCATTAGTGGCAGGTATCCTCACAAATGAAAGTGGGTATACATCAATGGCCCCTGATTACTTGATTATACAAGTGTTCAACTTCAGAACATCTATTCACACTTGATATTTTGTACTCGGTACCTTAGAGTCCATCATCATTATCGGTGGGCCTCTTCACATCTGTTAACGATATACATCAATGGCTAGTAATCAGATGGTATTTTATTATGATCGACATGATTTCATTTATTCGCATGATATAAACTCGTACTATCGTCAGTTTGTATTGAAGACCTTGGGGAAAATAATTGTATCACTCATTGATTCACTGCCCGAGTTGCGCAATATTAAACTACCATGTCAGAAGTTCGATGAAGACCTTGTTCTCGCACTCATCAAAGTGCATGTTTACACTTCTAAAAATTTTGACTTTTGACATTGATCCATTGCGTATTTTTCATGGCCATGCTTTTTTACTGCTGAGCATGGGTATGACCGCCTCAAGAAGATATTGTATATTTGAGAAATTTCTATGTTTGACTTGTAGGTGTTCTCCTTAATCATGAGCCCATGAGTTAATCCTTTTGCATCCTTTCTTTGATAAATAAAGAGTATCAGTATAAAAACTAATGTATTTCGGCCCTTAGCTCCACTTTGGACCTCTAACATTAGGGGGAATTTGTTAACAATCAAATTAACACCCTTAACAAAGTGAAAGGTATAAGCACAATTTACTATGCGCCCGTAACATGAAGACAGAGGACAAGTACATAAGAGAACAGTCCTCTCTTATCTAATCATTACTTCCATAATCGGAAAGATTGAGTGAAGAAAGAGGTATCCTAAAGAGGTGAGGTTCAATGATTGAACTACTCACTTGAAGGCTCAAATCTAGTTTCCACCAGTCAATAGTGAGAATAAATGCACAAAAATTGCATTAATTGTGCCTAATAATTTTGAATTTGTGACAAAAGTCTAAAAATACTATAGAAAGTGGATTTTTGAGTAAAAATAATCAAAAATCAAGAAAATGTATAATCCCACATTGAAAGTTGAATCTTGAATTCTCATTTCCCAGTACTATAAAACAAAGGCATTTGGGGCATGGTAAGATACAACAAGTGAGAGTAAAGACATGCTAGAAGGATTTCAAGGTTGGAAAGCTCATCTTCAACAAAGCTCTTGAAGGATCAAATTCAAGGATGGAGAAGGTTGGTTGAAAGCAAAGGAGGAAGGATTCACCTCAAGCAACAAGGTTGTAAGTATTTATTTTCTTCAATTCAATATGATGCAATTCATTTTTCCCCCCAAATTTGTGTTTGAATTTAGGTTTTGGATCTAGTTTTGAATTCAAACTAGGTAGATGGATTTCAAGTTTTTCAAGTTCTTAGAGATAGAATCTAGAGTTAAGAACCTAGCAAGTTGTTGCAAATGGAGGCTTAAAGGCCATGGATGCTCAAGCAGGGGGATATTATTCAAGTGGATAGCTTCAAGAGGTATTCTACTCTCTTCCTCCCTACTATTTTCTTGAAAATTACTTGGAAATATCTAAAGAATGAATGAGTATTACATGTATTTGTGTCATTGAATCTCACCAAGTTCATAGTAAGATGCAATTAGTGTAGACACATCCCTACCAAAATTGCTATCAACACTCTCAAATACCTAAGAATCCACTGTACTTCCTTCAAGTGTTCTTTACCTCGATTGTTCCTATACCTTCTCACAACTCCCACTACATGTGCAATATCTGGTTGTGTGCACACCATGGCATACATCAAGATGCCAACTGCTAATAAATAGGGAACTCTAGACATGTAATCTATCTCTTACTGTGTCTTGGGACACATATCCTTACTTAGTTTTAAATGGATGGCCAAAGGTGTACTAATTGGTTTTTCATTCTACATTCTAAACCTCTCCAACACCTTTTGTATGTACTCACCCTGAGACAATGTCAATTTGCGATTTTTCCCACCTCTTGTTATTCTCATACCAATTATTTGCTTTGCAACACCAAAATCCTTCATCACGAATGAATTAGATAACTTCCTTTTGAGCACATTTATATCATGCATGTTAGACCCTACAACAAGCATGTCATCCACATACAATAACAAGATAATATATCTTCCATTATCTAGCCTCTTGAAATAAACACATTGGTCAGAATGACATCTACTATAATCTTGTTCTGTCATAAACCTGGCAAATTTCAAATACCACTGCCTTAGAGCTTGCTTCAGGACATAGAGGGTCTTCTTCAACTTGCATACCAAATTCTCCTTCCCTTTGGCCTCATACCCCTGTGGCTGCTGCATATAAATCTCTTCCTCCAAATACCCATGGAGAAAGGTTGTTTTTACATCTAATTTTTCAAGATGCAAATCTTCTATCGCCACTAGACTTAAAACAGTTCTAACTGAAGTCATTTTAACAACAGGAGAAAATATTTTATCAAAATCTATGCCTTTCTTCTGTGCAAACCCCTTTACAACAATTCTGGCCTTGTATCGCTTCTTTCCTCCAAATTCCTCCTTCAACTTGTAAACCCATTTATTCTGCAATGCTCTTTTACCTACAGGAAACTGAACCAAATCCCAAGTCTGTTTTCTTACCAATGATCCCATCTCCTCATATATGTCTCACTCCCACTTCTTTCTAGTTTCCACCTGCATTGCTTCTTCATAACATTTGGGTTCACCAAAATCAATCATCAATAAATAATACAGTGAAGGAGAGAATCGTTCAGGGGTCTACTTATCCTGGTAGATCTTCTAACACTTGCAGTATTTTGAGGTACCTACTATTGTTCTTGATTTTTCGGCACCTTTGGAACTTCATTTTCTTTGATTTCATCAAGCACTGTGTACTTTGTTTTTTTCTTTTCCTTTTTCTTTCCCTGCAACTAATCTTTATACATGACCTTTTCATTGAATACCACATATCTACTCCTAATTATTTTGTTATTTTCATAATCCCATAAGCGATAACCAAAATCATCAACCATGTATCCAATAAAGGTACATTTCTTGGATTTAGCCGCAAGATTTGTTCTATTTTATTTATCAATACGGACAAATGCTTCACAACCAAAATTTCTCAGAAAAGATTCGTTTAATTTTTTACCTGTCCATTCCTCCTCTAGAATACCACAATCCAAAGCACTTGAAGGACCTCTATTTATTAAGTAAACAGCAATATCTACATCATTTTCCAAAACTATAAGGGAAACCCTACATGCAATCCCATAGACCTTGCGCGCTCCATGATTGTTCTATTCATCATTTCTAACACACCATTTTCTTGTGGTGCTCCTGGGACTGTCTTCTCTATAAGAATCCCATGGTATGAACAGTAAATATCAAACTCCTTTCTACATTATTCACTTCCATTATCAAATCTGAGACACTTCAACCTTTTTCCTGTCTCATTCTCAACCAAAGCTTTCCATTTCTTAAAAGTAGAAAACATATCATATTTCTATCTAATGCAATAAACCCAAGTTTTTCTAGTTGCATCATCAATAAAAGTAACATAATAATGAGAGACACCAAGATATTGTACCTAATACAGTCCCCATACATTTGTATGTACAAGCTCTAAATTTTCACTCTTAGTCTATTTCCCAACCTTAATAAATATGACTCTCTTCTATTTTTCATAAACACAGTTCTCACATAATTCTAAACTTACATGCTTCAGATCTGGAATCAACTTCCTTGAGTAGAGAATATGCATCCCCTTCTCACTCATATGGCCAAGCCTATGATTCCACAATGTTGTATATGTTCATATGGAAGCTAAAAAGATAGAAAAGTCAGTATTATGAGGACATAAATACAACGTACCTATCATGTCTCATTTTTCTATCACCATTGATCCTTTAGTGATTTTCCACCACATTTATCCAAACGTAGATAAACAACCACCATCTCCCAACTTTCCTATTGAGATCATATTTCTTTTCATAGAAGGAATATGCCTTACATATTTCAGCATCCATTTACCATTCTTTAACTGTATATGTACCTTACTCATTCCAACAATTTTGCATGGTTCATCATCACCCAATAAAACATGTCCAAAATCAGTTGGAACATAATCATAAAAGAATTTACTATGGGGTGTAGCATAACATGGAGCCCCTAAATCTAGTACCCAGTAATCACTAGTATTATCTAATGCAAGAATCAAAGCATCTTGTAACACATCACCTACTACATTTGCTTCCTGAGTAGTCTTTTGTTGTACATCTCCTTTCTTCTGCAGTCTTTCTTCAGATGTCTTTTCTTTCCACAGTTCCAACACTTTATTTTTCCCAATATGGACTTGGATCTTCCCTTCTTGGACTTGTTGCGATTACCTGGCCTCTTTCCTCTCTCCCTTTTCCTTCCCCTGCTCTCCATGATCAATGCATTACCTGGTGTCTAACAGGTGCTTTTCCTTCGCATTTCCTCGCTAAGAATAACACCAACAACATCATCAAATTTCAAAGTGTTTAAACCAGAGACAGGTTTACATACAGCCATGACCAAGCCGTTCCATCTTTCTGGAAATGAACAAAATATTACAAGAGACCTAACCTCATCATCAAAGTTCACTTTTACAAGACTTAGCTGATTTGTAATCGTATTAAATTCATTTAAATGATCAACAACAAATCCACCTTCTAACATCTTCTTATTAAATAAATGCTTCATTAGAAATACCTTGTTGGAGGCCAAGGGATTTTCATGCAGCTTACTCAATGCGCTCATCAGACCCTAAGTTGTCTTTTCTTTTGAAATACTAAAACCACCGATGAAGCCAGGCACAGCCGTATTTTTCCCAGTGCCTTTCTGTCAAGAACCTCCCATTCGTTGTCCTTCATAGTCGCCATATTTTTTGTTTTTCTTCCCAATGGTAGGAATATATCCTTCTGATACATATAGTCCTCCATTTGCATCTTCCATAACTAGTATTTTTTGCCGTTAAATTTCTTGACCTTAAACTTTACTTCTTCCTCCATTGCTCCCACTCGAACCAGGAACCCTCCTCTCCTGCGAGTTTATTTTCCAAATAGACCTTTGGCTATGATACCAATTGTTAGAAAAACAGGATCGCAAAGCAATAACAATAAACAAGATGCAAATATAAATCACATAAAACACATTACAAGAGAGACACCAATATAACACGGTTCACCCAAGATGGGCTACGTCCACAAAGAAATTACTAGTCCTTATTATTATACCATTCAACAAATGAATGGATACAACCTAAAGCACATCCACTGTAACTTCCTCTTCACTCTCTAAAAGTCTCTCTCAAACAATCATAGAGATATTTGCAATGCTCCAATACACATCCGTATTACAATTCCTTCCTTTAAGAGCGATTACCATGTAAAAATACTATGGAACACCCAATACCATGGACCCATAAATCACCCATTATTAACCAAGTTATGAATATGAAATTACAACATTTTATAAGGCATTTTTTCTGAAATTTTCGCTACAAGGGCGTTTCCCCCAAACCCCCACTAAGGGGGGGCTCCCAAACTAGTCTCCTCCCCCCTGGACCCCCCATGACGACTATTTTGGGGGGTAAAACCCCCCCTTCATGGGCTAGGATCCAGACACAGCTGAAACACGACATCTAAGGAAGATCAGGCTCCACAACCAACAACCTGCACACTGTTGAAATTTGGTTGAGCTTTGATCTTTAATTCTTTAGATGCAGAGACTTGAAGCAATGAGACAATTCAATCCATGAAATTCATACAACTATAACACAATATATACCCTGGGGAAAATCCTCAAAATTATGAGAACAAAAACCCTAGCAATTCTTCTCAGTATAATATAATGGATAAAAGAGAATGTTTTATTTTACAACATAGCAGATTACTTTTGGAGGATAAGAGATCACCAAACTTCTTAGTGAATATACAGAAGCAATACAGAAGAGAGATCAATTGGATGTGTTCTCAGCACAACAATAACAAGCACGAACAATACCCTGCACAAAGAGAAGCGTCTTTCCTTCAATAGAGAAAAGAATTCGCTTCACACTAGATTCAACAATATTTTATAACATATTTATACATTCTTCTCTTCTATTTTTAACTTCTAACTTCAGGATAAACTTGCCCTCAAACTGGATGTATTAATCTTGCATGGAGTGGCGCGCCCCACTTCTCATGCAGTGCTTTATCTCATTGAGTTGTCACTTAGGATGAACTCGCCTCTTAACTGAAAGCTTGCCAACATAGTTAGGTGGCTAACTTAAGTGTCGATAGGAAAGTGTCTATAATATCCCGATTTTGACCCCATTGTATTAAAGTGTAAATGATGTAATATTGTTATAAAATCGTGGTGAAGAGCTCAAGGCCAAGGCCCCGCCATCAATTTATTGATGCATATGGTTTATGTGCTAGCCAAGCACATTGGAATTTCAATATCATGTAAATATGCATTTTAATAAAATACCCACAACTAACTATGCAATGCAGCAAGAGATGGGGGCATGATTTTACAAGGAATTGGGAAGGAAAACATTCAAACCCTTGAGCCAATCAAGTCAAGCCAAGTGTTAATGAGAGAACCCATCAAACCCTCAACTACCCATGTTGACTTTTGTACCCAATCATTCATTTCTCCCAAGAGTTGGGTGAAGTAGTTAATGCCTTGGGGAATGGAGAGGTATGGCTGTCCAAATTTGAGTAACCCCCTGTTCCCTGGCTTCCTACGACCTTTCTAAATGGTAACATTGCTAAATCTACATGCAGAGATAGGTTTTTGATATTCATACGAATCAAAAAGTACATACAATATCAGCATCATTCCTCAATCTTTAACAACTACATAAGTATTCAAAAAGAGCTGTCCAGGACTTACAAACAGAACATAAACAAGCTAGACATGTTGCCTCCAAATAACTAGGAGGATTTGCATCAATAATGGAAGACATCGATGCAACATCACTAGGAAACTTCTGAGGATGGCTTACTCAAGAAGAATTCTTTGGGCACTACCTTACTTTACCCCGTGCATTGTTTGTGTAAGCCACCTCAACCTCCTCATTATACTAGGTGGTAAAATTGTCTTTGTACCTATATTATAACCTCACTGATCCAACTATGATTTACCAAGAATTTGTTGATCAACATTTGGGGCAGCAAGCTTTTCAACTTCCTCAATCTCTGTTGGTGGCTCCTAAGACTTAAGAGGACCCTGCATCGTCATCAAACTTGACATCTCGACTTACAACTATCTTCCACAAAAATATCCTAGAGGGTTCCAACTTGGCTCTTTTCTTCTCTTGAACGTGAATATATATACAAGACAGCTGAAAACATGGAAATATGATACTATAGTTTTTTAACATTAAAAAAAATTTATGATGTCCTTGTCCTTCAATATCTTGTGAGGGCATCTAAAATGAGATGGATCCTATCCCTACCATTAGATACATTGCATTGTCACCAAACTCCACCTGTATGTCTACCTCTTGCTCCTAAATTCCATTGAAGGCCTTCTTGTTGAAAGCCATATATCTGGACACTCCACTCTCCACATACCATTTGACACTAGAAAGTGTTAGATGAAAGACATCAGACCCTGAGAAGGTTGTCTCAAACTTGGATGCAAGTTCATCCACTTCAGTAGAAGGTTTTTCACTCCCTACAAACTACTTAAATTGTTGTAGTTTACCCTTCTCCTTTTTCTCAAGACACTAAGAAGCATAGTGGCCACACTTCTAACATTTGAAACACTTGATGTGGCTAAGTCCTTACCCTGATTTGAAGAACCTGAATACTCTTTCTTTCCTCTCCCTGGGTCCTCCTTTCTTTCTGCCCTTCATCCTACATATGAGAGGTAGATTTTGCTTTTCCTCCTTGTACCTACAACAGTGTCTATGTCGTCTCCTCTTGCATGAAATTATCCCATAGCTTCTCCGAGGTGGGAAGCTTATCTTGGGCATAGAGACCCCAGACAAAAGGTTGCCAAGAAGATGAAAACTCATTCAAGACTATGGGTACTAACACTTCAATCTTGCCCTCTCCAACTGCTATAAGTTATCATCGGAGTTTAGTAATCTTCAAACATCTCCTTACCCATGGTCTTCCTCACGGTGTGAGGGATCAAGTGATCTGTCATGAAGTCAAAGATGACTAGCTTTGTCTTGGTCATATTTTTATATTATGGTCTCAACGAAATCCCAAAGATCATGCTCTTCAAGCAGCATCTATACATGACACTTCCATAGAAAGAAATTGAAGAGGCCTTCTAATCTATCTTCATATCTAAAGACTAAATGTAGTCATATTGTTGCTCCTGCTAGACAAAACAGATCAGCAACCGAGAACAACCTAGCATAGGTCCACAGTATTTTTCTCAAGCACAGATCTTGGGCATCCCACCCTTAGCCTTCTAAAAAATCCATATGCCAAGTAGAGGCCCTACTGTCCAAACACATTCTTAGAAGGTTTCAGCAAACAAACTCTGATACAATGTCAAAAATCAGACCATGGTAAGGTAGATTTTGCAGCTAGAAATTTAACCTAAATTCTAGATTGTTAACACTGAAAACACCAAACAAAGCAACAGCTATAGAATATGTTATACTACATAGTATGAGCAACAAACACGCGGATCTGAACTCTCAAACCAGCAAAGAATAAACTCACAAAGCAAAAGCTCAAATCTATAACTCACTCACAATCTCAGTGGTGTGCCATTCATCTATTTTCTAGAATAAGAGAAGGGAAGATACAATCTAGAGACATGCAAGAAATGCCCCTAACTGACAGAGTCAAACCCTAACCCTAATCAATATAACCAGTGTGCCCTCATGCATGAATAGCAGTGCCAAATTTAGTGCACCCAACTGGAGGATGACTGTGGCATGTATACATTATGCATGCACACTGCTCCTTGAGCTCTGCACCCTCACTCTGCTCCTCATGCAAACGCTCTAACTAAACTGAAATAGAAACTGAACTGCACTAAAACTTTTTAAATCTGGAACAGCAGTGAACTGAAGGTGATAAAACTGAAAATAACTAGGATTGGCAGTGACGGCACATGCATGCCTTCAAAATCTGGAACAGCAATGAACTGAATGCAACAAAACTAAAAATAAACTAGGATTGGAGCATGAATGCTGAAAGCATGCATGCGTCCTCTACTCCACTATATAACTGTGCATGCGCTGTAATACCCCAATTTTGAACCCTTAGGAAATATTGGCTCTAATGTAAATATTGTATACACACGTTGTATGTTTTCCCTAGCGTGGAGCTCAAGGCCAAGGCCCCGCTAGTTTATGCTCGGATTTTATTTAAATTAGACACGCTTGATATTTTGTTACCCACGTGCTATTAAGCCATGGGATATTGTAAATTTGATGTAAATATTTAACATTGAAATAAAATACCAAAAACTGGCTATGGAGGCAACGAATGAGAAGGGGCCATGTGTATCCACTAGGGAGTGGTGAGGGGGCTATGGGATTAAACCCTAGGCTGCCATTTGTCATTATGAGAACCCATTGACTTTCCAAGGTGACATTAAAGCCTGCTATAAGAAGGTGGTTGAGTTTTCAGCCCATGGCTTCAATGGAGCATGGGCAGCCCTGAAATTCGTATGGGTGGGCATGGGCTCTGATTGCTTGGGCAAGAAGTCACTCAACCTCATGGGAGGTTGCTTCATTCTCACCCCAGTCCATTGTGAAACTATCTAGCATCATTCCCATCCAAAAACGAGTGCCAGCAGTGAGGAAAAACCAGAAATCGCGACCTTGAGAGAACCCAGTTTTTGAAAGACCAAAAACGTCCAGATTTGGCAGGGGACAGGGAAATCCAATGGGGGATCCGTTAGCATAAACCTTGGGGCGAATTTGGGAGCATTAGCTACCCCGAAATCAATGGGAAAACCCAGTTTTTGCAGCTCAGAAAACGAGTGACGGATTTGAGTATTTGGTGAGCAGAATGGTGAGAAATCAATGGGGAATGGACTATGCAGAGGTTGGGTATGCTTGATAAACCCTGTGAAGGCTAGGATCTCAAGGATCAGCAGCTGGACCTTTCTATGCCCATCCTGAAGAGCACTAGAGGGAAGAATTTCCTGAGGGACTGTGTAACAGAGAAGGGGATCTTCCTTGTGTTGGATGTGGTAGGTAATGTGGGTGCCTGACTGTTGAGCTCACTTGAGATGCCTGTAGCTCTGTGGTTGAGCTCACTGGCTTAGCATTACCCTCCTCTATTTTCTTGGATGCTTGACTGAAGCCATGGCTGTGAGTGAACCCAGCTAGTCTTCCTTAGTGGATACACAGCCCAGCTCGGGGGTGATCTCTCAGCTGAAGGAATATAGGCTGGATAGAGATCTACGGTTGGGAGGAACGTTGTCTTCACGTAGCCAGTTGTTGGACATCAACTCCTCAAGATAAGTGTTCATGTGATTTAAATTATTTGCATTCTGTGTTCTGCTACGCATTCAATCTGAAGGATTAATTATTCCTGTTAATGAAATGAAATGCATCATGTTTTATGCATATGATACTTAATGACTGATTACATGTATGACTGTTATGGGTATGTTGAACACGTGAAGAAATTGTGCGCATATGTAATCTTTTAATTTCCGCTGTGTTTACATCGAGATCAATCTGCATATGGAAGATTTTAAATTATTGGGGCTAAGCCATTACGAAAGCCCTGTGTTGTTAACGTTTCCCTTCATGTACATTCGATGATGGAAGGGGGCGTTACATGCGCCCTCTACTCCACTATATAACTGTGCTTCCCTCACAGTCTGTTGCGCAAAGAAACCCAGGCAGACCACTGTACAGACCTGATGCTGTGTGCACTCTAGCGTAGTGGAGACAACTAACCAAGCTAAACAGGTAAAAACATAACACTGACTACATAAGAATTGTGGATATTTGTCATTAGGCAAATCCAAGTTTGTTGATGATGAAATGTCCAGATCTCCAATTCTTTCCAAGTATTTAGACACAACCAAGTCCCTTGAACAATCTCTGATAATGTAAAGTATTCCCACTTGTTCTGATAGGAGCCTTGTTCATTCTAATGACAGGAGCCTAAAACTCTTCCCATACTATTACAATTGGGTCAACACGCAAGCAATTTTACAATACAATTATATTTTATTTCCTGTCCACTTTAACTACAAAATATTCGATGATAGACGTACCATTCCTTTGTACTTGAATAGTTCTAAAAACCGTAATATATAGAAAAGTAAATTTGCAGGTTTTCCAATTCCACCGGCTTTTTGGTCACATTAAACATTTTTATTTTCTCAATATTTACCTATGCCTTGGAGGCAATTCCACCTAAACAACATCAAACAATGACTAAAAAAACAGCATTTCTGTCTACTCTTTTATACAAGATGTCTGCTTAGAGAAAATGTTGTTACTCATTACTAGATCAAATGCAGAGTATCAAAAAATGTGAATCGCCGTTGAGGCTGTATACAAAATATTTCAGCACTTCTGGAAATCAGTGGTGCCATTGTTAGAACCTTTTCCAATAACTTGGTATTCATATCTTATCAAGGGTTTCAAACATTAGGGATGATCCCAAGCACCCTTCAAAAATCATTGATTTCAAATATGGACCTTTTTCAAGAGCTAATCAATCAATTTTGTTGATATTACATCATGACACGCCTTTGACAAGTGGCAACTGAACATGTCCTCTGGACATTTGCTCAAAGGCATTGACATTTCATTTCTTGCCAGATGATGGTCACAAACCATCTAAACTTTAAAGCAAATAAAAGAACAAATGTTATTATATTTTATATCTAGAGTCTCTATACTGGGAAAAGACAAATGTCATCAGTGTTACATATAACACACCAAAAAATTAGTTAAAGTGAAATTGTGAATCTAAATAAGGTTTACAACTATAGTGAACAGTTATTCTGAGTTTCAGCAACATGCCAAAACATTGAGCTTTTGCTGTCAGCAAAGCCCCTTACATCAAAAGAATGGAACAAAATGGCGAGAGGTCATGCAAACCAAGCCTTCTGACAAGGAAATACAAGAAGAATTGATTGATTGAAAAAATCCAATTAAATTAGGTGTAACAAATTACAATCAACAAAAGGACCAAAAATTTACACAGATTACAACAAGAGACGTTATGCAATGATATATGGCAAGACCATAAGCATGAATGTTTCATAATTCAAAGTGGCAGAGCCTGTATAACGTGTATCTTTTGCTTTGAACATATCAGTAAGCCCCTACAAAAGGAAAGAACAGAGAAACAGTCATAAGCCTCAAATAACCTGAATATATATGTTTTTCATTCTTTAAGATGCATTTGAAATCAAGTACATTTGACAACCAAAAAATGTGTTACTGTTTGCAGTTTGAATGCATGGAATTTATAGTTTGCATGGGGACAAAAGTTATCAAGGATTATCAACTCACCTTCACAATAATGCCACATCTGCACATCAACAAAACAAAAAAAAGTTTTAATCAGTGGGAAAGAATAAAGAACTAAATCAGCAATCTACCAAAAAAAGGTTGCTTACAAGAAAAACAGCTTGTTTATGGTACTAAAAGCATGTCATTTTATTATTGCTAATGATAAAATACAAAGACTAGGACTGTCTAAAATCTCAGAACCAAGCAAACTTACTCGATAAAATTATCATAGTCTATTTCCCTAGCTTGCCCTGTCCTGTCATATTTTGAAACAAGAATCTGTAAAATGGATGGCGATATGGCATATCCCAGACTCAAAAGTGCATCCCGAAGTTCTTGGGCATCTATCTTTCCACTTCGATCTCTATCAAATCTAAGAAAGATAACCTGCAATGAGAAAAGAGTGAATTGATTTTCAAGTAAATTCAAAGTGTCATATTCATTACATGTTTGTAAAAAGAATTAACACATATGGCAAATAGGAACCGCTCTCATAAAAGTCTCTGTTAGAAACTCAAACTGTGTATCCTTATCTTATTCACAGACTACCTTCTAAAATTTCTATTCAGATTAATCACAACAAAAAAACATTATGTTCAGTATCTTCCTGAAAAGCATTTATGGGCAACAATTAGAACAAGGTTGTTTATTTAGAAAATGCCATCCTTATTTGTCTCTGTTCCACATTGTCAGGCTCGCTGACTTACCAGCTTGATCAACTTTTCTTTTGAAATTGATATTATTGATTTGGAAGCATTCATTACTGCCAACTTAACCAACCTTTCTTGTGACATTGACATATCACTATTGTGGAAGAATTCACAGCTTCTATGTTGCCAAATATTAGAGAGTAAAACCAGGAGAGTCTCCCAACTGAGAATTTACAATTTTTGCGGAAAGGTCTTTTCAACTATTTACTATTTTAAATAAAACGCACTTCAATAATTCATTACATAATGTGTGGTTGTGAAAAAGTTCGTGCAGGTCCCATTCACAGGTTTGTTTACCTACAGCCCATAGCAGAACCTCTGTGTTTCTCTCTATTGGTTTCAAAATACAATACCTATTTATTATAGAGCTTCTCAACCTCAAATAACCCGGAGTATCCAGAATCTACACTAGCATACTCCCATTCACAGGTTCATTTATCTATAGCCTATAGCAGAACCTCTGTGTTTCTTTCTACTGGTTTCAGATTACACAAATATACGAGCAGTATCCATAAGCTACACTAATGTACTACAAGGGAAACGGTGTGAGAACACTTTGAAAACCTGACTCCAAACCCTAACATTTATGAATCTAATAACTATTTAAATAACCTGGAGAGAGGGAAGAAGCCCAGCAAGCAAGCATACTCACCCTGCAATCAATCAATCAATCAGCCATTACCCTTTATCTCAATAAGAAAGTGAGACGCCACTCTCTTGTGGATACCTCATTGGTGCAATAGAACTTGTATGATGTCATAGACCAACACTCACAATCAAAATCAATGTGGTATAACACACCAGATAAAGGAGATTTCATAGTGGCAGTGTAACTGAATGTTGTTTCATACACAAGCACCCACACAACACATCCCAAAAGAGAGGAGGAAAATCCAAGCAAGCAAGCATTTCACATGAGGAGAGACTTTTCAAACGCACTTGAAATTTTTCATTTATATCAGAAAACTCAAAACTAGACTGGATCTTGGTAATTATGCATGGTAGACTAAGCTATATGGAACAGTATAAGAGTCATGTGCTTACCCGCCACTCTGCTATGCACTGCCAAAGAGCTACGAATTCCTTTGGACCTGCACCAGAACAATACTCCATTCATACATGACAGTGAGATAAAGAACCCGCAAGATAAATGCAATTCAGTCTGATACTAACCTATTCTTTGTGTGTTGTTGGCGAACAGAAACATCAGCAAATGGATTGTTCTCAGACTGAACTCGTGATTGGCAGAAGACAACACTCTCTGCAACTCTCTGTCATCAACAGACCCGCTGCCATCTACATCTGCCATTTGAAAACATCGGACAATTTCTGGATCTGTGCCTGGTGGGAAGAGAGGGGGCTGATAAGGGCTACCATATGGAGGAGGATATGAATATGCTCCTGGTGGCTGCTGAGACCAGGTCTGGGGATAGCCATGGAGATTCATGGGGGGCTGCCCATATGACTGCGGGGGGGTAGGAGATTGAGACCATGATGATTGCTGGTATGAAGATGGTGGCGGGGTTGGAGAATGAGACCATGATGATTGTTGGTATGAAGTAGGCGCAGGGGGCGCAGATGGTTTCCCAGGTCCATACATGGATTGCCTTTTTTTGCTCTGTGAATCAATGGGCTGTTTTCCCCGTATATATCAAAACCCGCTGGTACCCAAGATCGAATTTCGATACAACAAGATTCTATGTCGAAGCCCTTGGAAGATGAGGGAAACGGGAGTAGTTACTGGTGTTTGATGAGGTCCGCCAGAACTGTTTGGAGTGAATAAGAACAGTAATAATAAAAACTAACTGTTTGGAGTGAATAAGAACAATAATAATAAAAACTAACTTCTGAATTGGTAAGCCCAGGGTGGGATTTAATTCATATTGATAACCCCAGGAGGGATTTAATTTATATGATTGGTAGTGTGTTAATTGGCAGCATATTGCTTAAAGGCGAAGCCTTGAAGGGGAGGTGGAAGTGGCTTCATGTCCATCTACAATATTCTACTACGCGTCACGGAACCTTGGTTGAAGCTACGTTTATCCTGATCGTGGACCGAGCTTTGTCATTACTTTATTATTGATGGAAAGCCTTCTATTATAAAGGCTTCGATAGCATTTTATATTAAAAGTTAATCCCTTTTTAGAAGTTCGAGGATCCACCATTTCTTTGAAGGATCCAATTCCCCCACGCTTCTTCATTTAAACAAAAGCATGCCCAAAACAAGAATCCCATTCCAACGGTTCTCTATTTATTCAATACCATGCCGACAAAAGCATAGGCGGTCAAATCAACAATTAAGTTCAATCCTCACATCATTTTGATTTTTATTATTTTTTCATGTCATTAAAAATTAATAATTTTGAAGGCTATTGGCCTAACTTTTAATGATACAATCTTAAAATTTGGACATGCAACATCATCATCATGTGTAAACAAAATTTGTTCATTTGAAATAATTTGTTTATGGTTCATAAGGGGTAGACTTTCACTCTTGTTAAATACTTTTGGATTTCAAGTTGTTAGCATGTTTCATTACATACATGCAACACAAGCTCTTAGCCGATGAGAAATAGTTTAAGGTCACACTCCATGAACAAAAAGTAGTTTCAGCGTAAACAATATCCACAAGAAAGTCAATATCATATATTGTCATTGTTGAGGCTACAATAGTGGGGTCATGTGCTTCCCAATAGCATCTAGCCTTAACTTCATGCATGTGACTAGATACTACCTTGGTTATAGTTTAACCTCGTGTCTAGGAGAGCATTTCGATTTTTATTATTAAGTTTTGTTTTGTTTTTTCAATTTTATGTAAAGTAATTAATTTAATTGGTGAACCTTGGGTCACAATAGATATTCATAGCGGGGAGGGAGCATGTACCAACCAGAACAACGATCATGATGATGATACCTACTTGGGACACAATGGATTGAATCCCCGACCATGTCATGAAATTCTCCTATAATCATTGTTGAAGGAATTTGACAAGATATGTTGAGTTTGTGAAGTTTTGCAAGGGTTTTTGGGGTTTTAGTCGAAGAGGATTTTGGAAGGAAGGTCTATGATAAGGGATCTGCAATAAGTATTTCTAAGTTTTCCACAAATCATATCCACCACATTGTCTAAGATGTTCCCTGCTGGTTAGATTGGAGGTTCTTAGGGCAAACCACTTAAACAATGGATTTGGATTTAGATTTAGTGAATTTTGGAGAAGGGACTCCAAGTCCATGTTCAATACTCTAGCAGTGAGAAGAGTGTTTGGAGATATAGCAGAGTGTGCAGGCACTTCAAAAAGATATAACATGAGACCATGCATACCTATTTTTTGAGGCAATCTAGGTGGTCAAAACAAAAAGGTACATGTGGATCAGCAAGGAAAATGGCCATAAGGGGATTATGTCAAATTAGTAAAGGTGTCATCTTGTATTAAGAAAGGACAATGGAATCATCAAAAGGAGATGGAAAAGAATTAACTAAAGATAGTGTCAAAGGTCGTGAGGTTTTCTTGGATACTATATGGAAAGGTTCTGAAAACCTTGGTGTTCAAACCAAAGCTCAAGTTCCTTGTGCAAGTGATCATGGCTTAGACTTGGTTAATATAGTAAAGGAAGGAAGGGAGTTGCAGATTTCAAGTGGTTCAAAAAAAATGAAAAATCGAATCTCATACAAAATAGAAGAAAACATAAATGTATAAGGATTAAACCCAACAATGTTAAAATGATAATTGGAAAGGATGTAGGAATGGAGGAAGTAGAAGGTTGGATGGAGAGAGATTTAGTAGGATGTTTTATGGGAAAACAGTGAAAGGAGAGTCATTGAAAAGATGGTCAGAAGCATGATTGAAGAAATTAATAGGGTATATGCAACATCTCTATCTTGAGGCAGGTAGCGAACATCCCTACATACTCATCTGGGTGGATCGAGCACACATAGAAAGCTACTACATGCAGGATGTAGAGGCATAAGGCAGTGTTTCCATAAGTAAGGCATGTTAGTTCAAAAGTAGACATGGCATAGTTGTGCAAGAGGTAAAAGAAGCTAAGTGTTGACTAAGGAAACCCTCTTATAGAAGCTACACAAAAGACTTAGATCTTCTTGGTTCATGGGTGCAAGCTGCCAAGAGATGGTTAGAGTGGCACCTTAGTGAGAACAAGGAGTTAGCTAAATGTACCTTGGGAATAATTCAAGTAGCAGTAGAACTACCTAATTGTTCAGTGGGTAGCATGTGGGATGTCAAACCACTTCATTACATATAGAACATGGCGCTTCATCGAATTTTCAGTTTACTTATCTTTATGAGAAAATAATCTTCCAACTGGTTGTACACGAATGATGTTCCTCCCAACCTTAGGCTCTCTTTTACGCTTAATCTCTTTATGACAGAGGCCACCCCCAAACTGAGGCTACCATTCCACAAGGGTGAAGTCTCTAAGTTTTGGCTATAAGTTCTCATGCTCAACCCACAACCCATAAAACTCAATGGTGTCAAAAATCTCCTCTATAGCTATCCCAATCAACCAACACTCTCTTCTTCATCCTACACAACACTAGGAATGGGATCATCTTTTCTACATGCATTCCCTCGGGCTATGTCCTGATATATTTCCTTTCCAACAACTCTTGCAATTGCATTTTGTTGGCGCGGTTTGGACAGATCAGCATCGTGGATGCTGCGCAAGGCCGAAGATACCGCAGAAGGCAGAAAGTTGAGCGCAAATGATAATATTTTGTGTAATTTTGGGTCAGTTGAACCGCGGAATGCAGGTTTTTGGGTCATTTGGACCACAATAGATAGATTTTGGGTCATTTGTTTTGAAGTGTGGGTTAGGAATTAGTTAGTTAGTGGACAAACAATGTAAAGGCGCAAGCCTATAAATAGACGTAGGTTTGTAAGTGTTGAATCATCCTTATCCTTATCTTGATCGACATCTATCTTTTGGAGAGTATGATTGTTGAATCTTAACATCTGAGAGATCTTGATCCGATGTTGAAGGCTGAGTATTTTATATCTGGGTTTTTGCGGAGTTAATATGATGTGACAGAGTTGTTGAGCAGAATCCCTGTGTTTTTCTTGTTTATCTGTGGTAATGCATTTCACGATATGAATATATGAATGATGCGATGTTTCCTTGTTGCGATTAATGCTTTACTGTTATATCTGTTGCAATTATGAATTGTCCTGTTGAATGATGACATGAATATGATTGATGTCTGAGTTAAATGCATAGATCTATTTCTGAAATGTTGCAATAAGTTAAGTAGTTGATCCACAACATCCTCCTTCATTCGGCGGAAACATGGTTCTGTCAACTCTCCCTTGAACATCTCGGGTGAGACCTCATCTGCTCTGCAGGTGTTGTTAGACGGGGTAAAACCTGTCTGGGCCAGTGCTCAGGGAGATCGCAGTGGTTTGGGTGTCGACAGTGTTGGGAACCCCTGTCGACTGGGTTTGTGTCAACAAATGGTTCTGTTGCCAGGACCGTAGTGCGAAGTGAAAGGAGGATATGTTGTGGCATCCGATGCAACCAAAAATACAAGCCTGGTTTGATCAGAAGTTGCAAGAATTTGTTGAAAAAGAAAACCAGAACCCTCGACTGACGGTAGATCAGTGGGTGGAAAGGTACATTCACAACGGTATGCACAAATATTTTTTCTGCGAATTCCCAGTCATCTTGTTTGAGTGGTTGGCAAAGTTGACCTTTTAGAAGAGGAACTTCCAAGTGGTGAACCAACTACCTGGACCCCAGAGCTGATCCAGGAGCTACAGGAAGTTGACAACAAAGCGTCGTGAGCTCTCGAAGTTTGGCTCGATAGCATACTCGAAGGCTATATCACTGAATTTGTGGTTGATACGAACAAGTCTTATAGTGAAGCTGAAAGACATTTCTTCCGCGGACCACGGGGAAGGTTTCTGTCGTCGCTACAGCTGTCCATTAAGATGCTCATTTGCGAGAAGGGTATATTGAAGATGCATCTGGATTAGTAAAAACCCTGGTGGGTGGAGGCCGTGGGTACCGCGACAGTGGTGGGGAGGTACATGGAATGATAAGGGGTAGATGGGTGTAGGTCATGACGAGACTGTGAGGGAAGCCGAGGAAGAGAGTGGTCTTACAAGGGGAGGAGCAAGGTTTCGACAGGAAAAGAGGCAGAGGACAGGAAAAGGTCCTGCTGCAATCGAAACGTAAGGCCGCGAAGGAAGACCACACGAGACGAAGCGACCTCACAGTTCAAACAAGGACAACCAGGCTACGCCCAGGATAGAGGCAGGACCAAACCCCAGCAGCAACGTGCCCACACTTCCTCTCACTATCTCTCATCCAGTAAGAAATACAACTTTGACACCACCGTGCTCATCAAGTCAACAGAAGTTAATTGCTAGTAGCTCAGCGACCAAAGGAAGGACACCCAGGATGGTGGGCGAGGATACAAAGTTACCGCTATTCCACGGAAATGGAACAGATAATCTTGAGCAGTACTAGTTTTTATGTGAAGCAGTATGGACTGTAAAGCAAATTACTGATGATAATGCTAAGAAAGGACAACTGGGGACAACCCTTCGGGGTCGCGCATTAGACTGGTTTATGAAGTTTGTGCAGGTTCCTGTCGGCGCTCCAGACAAGACACTAGATGAAGTTCGAGCTGGGTTGATTACGGAGTTCAAAAAAACCAAATCTGAAGCGCGATATATTACAGAAATAAAAGAGATTAAGCAGTATCCCAATGAAACTATGTGGGATTTTGACCAGCAATTCAAAACATTGATGGCAAGGGTCAACTTCGACATGAGCACTATCCAACACAAAGAATGGTTCATCGTGGCATTGCTCCCACACATTCGATTACCGTTGATGCAACATAACATTACAACACCAAGTGAAGCTCTGGAGATTGCAATGTGGTTGGAAGTTTCGTCGATTGGTGAGAATGCAGCTGGTATGTCACAAATTCAGACGCAGCTGGCCAACTTGACCATACAGCTGCAAGATCTTAAGAAGGGCAAGGAACAACCTGAAGAAGTATGGTGTACGCGATGTTGAGGAGAGGGGCACACTAAGGATAATTGCCCTGACTTCCGCAATTATCTTGTTTCAGGAGCACCAAATTCATTGAGTGGAGGGGGTATGCCGTGGTGTCGCATCTGTCAGGTATATGGGCACCGTCATGAGGAATGTCAATATAGGCAGAAGATGGTCACAAAACCGATGAATATGTACTGTACATTCTGCAAATCCGTGGGACATGAAGACAAATATTTTCATGCATAAGGGTTACTTCATGAGAGAACGTACAATGCATTCTATGTGAAGGACGACCATCGTGTCGTACAACAACCACAACCACGGCCACAAGTAGCCCAGCCGCTACCTCAACCGCAGGTGCAGTTTGTACCACAACGGTTTATGACACAATATGCTCCCATGCAAATGGCTCCACATCAACCATAATACGTTCAAAAACCACAGTATGTGCAGCGAGGGCAAGGCATGCAACCGAATCCTATGCAGCAACAGTTCAATCAACCGCAGTACCAGCAGCAGGGAGGATTCCGGGGAGGACATGGCGGAGGATTTGGTCGTGGAGGAGGACGAGGAGGTCGAGGACCTGTTTAGTGCTATCAATGCGGGGTATGGGGACACTACCAGCGAGATTTCCCACAATTACAGACGCAGTGTACGTTTTGTTTTGTTACAGATCACACTGTGGAAAACTGCCCACAGTTGATTGCGAGATGGGAAGCGGGGAATGTTTCGCAACTGTAGAACCAGAATCAAGTACAACAACCAGAGCAAAATCAAGTGCAGCAACCCATGCAGAATCAGAACCAGTGTTCAAATCAGAATGCTAACCAAAATGTGAACCAACCTGTGAATCTGCCACTAAATTAGACTCAGGGCGCGACTATCGCAACAATTTCTGCGGAGCCAAGACCACAAGATGTTGCTATCACCGTTATCACTCGGGGAGGTACAACAATAGGAGAGGATAGCCCACATCCACTCATCGGGTTAGCAAGACGGAAGAAGGTGTCATTTGACATTGATTCCAACCGTGATGCATTCTTTCAGGCGCGATGTGCGATGGAAAAAGATCGCGGTAAGGCCATTGTTTGTGATATGCCTCCTGTTTTTTATGCCACTTCAGAGGCTGGTCCATCGCGGCAGTCCGGAACCTTGCAGAAATTCTTTGAGAGTTGTTTATCGCTAACAAGGGATCCTAATGCTCTTGTCAAGATCGAGGGATTGTTGCAGGGACCAGCCAGGGGACGTCAAGAGTCTACGGTGAAATCCTTACAGCGGTGGAAGACAGGTAAGGAGATGCACATGTACATTCAAATTGGAGACTATGAAGTTGATTCGGTTATTCTATATCTTGGTTCGGATGTCAACATCTTAACTAATTAGCATGCCTGGCAGAAAATGGGGAGTCCCACGTTAAGTTGGTCTCCTGTACAGCTTCGGCTGGCTAATCAGGCCAAGGTGACACCAATCGGGAGAGTTCCACGCCTGGTTGTGGACATTGAGGGAATGAAGACCTACGTTGATTTCAATGTGATCAAAGTAGTTGAAGGGGGAAGCTCCTATCCCGCATTGTTGGGGATTGGATGCGCTAACGATAATGCAGCAGTTATCAACTTTAAGAAGCGGATGATGAATTTTGAAAACCGCGATCTCAGAGTCACAGCCTCGTTGGATCCGGCTGAGGGACGCAAGTATATTGAACCAGTAAAAGATGAAGATCCCAGAAAACGGGACCATGCATACAATATTTCAGAAGATTATATTCATCCGACTGCCGACGGTGAGCTTGGGTGGCGCAGATTTAACTCTGCGTCTTTCGACTCTGACGAAGCGTTAGAAAATTGGCAGAATCGCTTGCATGAGGTGTCACTCCGGAAGTGTGGATTAGTCACGCAGTCATTATGTTGTGTTGCGACTGAGACTGTTGCACTGCCAGTATTCGAAGGGTTGCCCGGCTTGTCTGAGTTTCTTGTGGCGTTCGAAGAAAAGGTTTCAGAAAATGTTGGGCCTGGCCCAACTGATCCATTTTTGGTAACATTTTTTAAGGCAAAAGAACCTGAGCTGAGCGCAGCTCCGAAAAAAATGGAAATTTGGCTAAGTACTGGGGATGCTGCGAAGATGCACGCAGTAACCATGTTTTGATCGATACTGTGAAGATCAGTACTGTGCAGAAGCAGTGCTACAGAGATAGGAGGCCACGTGGAGCCAGCAAAGCGGAATGCTGGATGAAGGACAAGTACAGGTATCGGTCAGACCGGTAGTAGCCTATTTTTGGGAAAGATGCTCCAGGAGTGCCAAGCGGCGGATATGAGCAAATCAAGAAGGCAACCAATGCACGAGTTGGTTAAGGAAAGGACAGTTCAGAGAAAGCAATGGCTTGGCACGCCTGGTGGGCGAAACCATTAGAGATGAACGGTTCAGAGAAAGCGACCTGTTGGCACGCGTGCGATAGGGAGGCCGATAGCGACAGAATGAAGACGTGGAGAACCGCCACGATGAAGCAGACGCTACCAGATGCCAGCAAGCCGGTTTAGGGAAACCGACACAGTTTTGTAAACCCTAAGGGTTTGTGGGTTAGGTCTTCAGCATTGTAAAGACATGACCTTCGGGCATGATCTATTTAAGAAGACAATTTTGTATGGGATGGGGTTACTCTTTACTTTCTGCTGTTACAATTTTGGATTGTTGTATTGAAAAATCCCCTTGAGTTGAGAAGATTGTAAAGGCTCTGCAGTTGTGTGCGCAGAGACCTGTCTGAGAGGAAGGGAAGTCTGCAGCTGAGTGCGCAGACTAAGAACAGTTGTCCCCATCCCTTTTAAAGAAATATATTACCAACCGTTCTTGTGGACTTAGATTTCCATCCTGGGAAGTGAACCACGTTAACCATTGTGTTGTGCGATTGTGTTTATGGATGAATGATTATTTGTGTTTTCTGTAATTAAATGTCTAGATGTTTCCTTGCATGTTGTTATGAGAGAACTTTGATATGCATTTTCCACCAGAAGAGGTATGGAAATGATAGGTTAAGTTCTGTATGAATAGATGAATGGTGAACATTTAGTGTTGTGTTTGAAGACAGTGAATCAATCATTTGGTTAAGCACTTTCTTATAAGCAGTAAAGGAATGCATAACGGTGGATTATATGAGTCATATATGTTCAAATCGCAACATCCTAAATTAACGAAGGAGTGTTAGAGGAATAGTCAGTTAAGCGCCTGAACAAATGGATGAGTGATATTCGTTTCAGTGCCTTAAGAGTTTTCAAGATAATCCAAGTATAGAATAAAGCTGCATTATTCGCAGTTTCAGTAGAAGTCACGCAGCACATATCTCATTGCGCGTCGCGTAGTCTTGTCTCGCAACGCACCTTCCCTATCCTGCACTGCGCAGTACGTTCAGCTATTCAACTCATCACTTACTGTGGAAACCTGATTCCGCAGTACCCCATAGATACACCTTGGGTGAGACCTCAACCTGCTCGCAGGTTGTTGCCAAAAGGGCCGGTGCGAAGGGGTTTTGTTGGTCAAGGGGGAAACCGCAAAGAACCTGGGTCTTATAGAAAACCTCTAGGTCAGTTATATCCAACAGAACCACAGCGACTACTGGCATTGGAGGAAGCACTCAAGACTGCTCCAACACGCTGGTGGGCGACACATAAGAAATCAATCGACGAATGGTCGCAGTGCCAGAGATTGATGGCGGTTCACTTTGGCGACACCGAAGTTTACCATACACGAAAATAAGATGGACAGAATGACCCTGGCAGTCATTTGATGGAATGCTAGATGTTGCGGGCATCGCGACCCAAGGATGAGTGGTTTCATGCCTTCGTCCATACGCTAGATGAGATGTCGCGATCATGGTTTATTGCAGCTGAATTACGAGGCGAAATTACCACTTGATTGGAGTTGATAGTTTGTTTTACTCATACGTTCAGCTTCACGGATGCCAACCCAGATGTCCATAACGCTTTGTAGCTCATCCGCGACGTAGTTCTGAAGGTTGTTCCGGTGGCATATCCTGCGGATCCGCATGCACATTGTAAGATGTATTCCATGATGGAATGTTATAATATCACTCATGGGAAAAAAGATGGTGATGATCCGCGGAATGTCAATATTTTGGAGTCTGAATAAAGTCACGATGTTGTAGCACCTGATGCGCCAAGTGATTCGATCAGTCAGTCGCTAAAGCTCCATAAGGTCAACATTGGGACAGAGGACAGTCCAAAGTTCATGAATGTTGGGGACTATTGGGATGATGAGATGATGGGGAAGGTCACAGACTTGCTACATGAATTCCAAGACCTGTTCCCTACTAAGTTTTCTGAAATGAAGGGCATCTTGGGCAATCTGGGGAGATGAAAATCCCGTTGAAGCCAGATGCCAAACCAATCAGGCAGTGACCATATCGATTGAATCTGCGCCATAAGGAAAGGGTCAAGGTAGAACTTGATCGCATGTTGGATGTTGGTATTATTGAACTGATTGAGGAGTCAGATTGGATCAGTCCTATGGTGGTGTAGGACAAGAAGATCGACGAAGTGTGCATTTGTGTCGATTTACGGAAGTTGAATGACGCCTGCTTGAATGATCCCTTCCCGACCCCATTCACTGATGAGGTGTTAGAAGGCGTAGGTGGCCAAGAGATGTATTCTTTAACGGATGGGTTCTCTAGCTATCATCAGATCCGCATCGCGAAAGAAGACCGCCACAAGACAACTTTTGTGACAGAATGGGGTTGTTTTCAGTACACAGTGATGCCGTTTGGATTGAAGAATGCACCGGTGATATTCTCGCTGGTTATTGTTGCTGCTTTTTGGGATTTCATCCAGAGGTTTTTGTAGGTGTACATGGATGACTGGACAGTTTATGGCTTGATCAACGATCATCTGGCAAATCTGCGGTTGATGTTGGAGCACTGTCGACAACATCAGATATCGCTGAACTTGAAGAAGTGCATCTTTTGTGCACCATTTGGAATATTACTGGGTCACATTGTGTGCAAATAGGGATTATTAGTCAACCCAACAAAAATTACGCTCATTCTGAGCTTAACACCGCCGACTAACGTCAAGCAATTGAGAGCGACGTTGGGACACACTGGGTATTATCGCAAGTTCATCAGGGGTTATGCAACAATCACGACCCCTATGGAGAAGTTGTTGAAGAAAGATGCGGTATTTCAGTGGAGTCATGAATGTCAAGTTAGTTTTGAAACTTTGAAGGCTAAGATGGCTTCAGCGGCAATACTAGTATTTTCGGACTGGAGTAAGGAATTACATGTCCACGTTGATGCATCATCGATTTCGCTGGGAGTGGTGCTTACGCAACCTGGGGAGGGGGATTTGGATCACCCCATTGCGTTTGCAAGTCGAAAGTTGTTGTCTGCAGAAAGGAACTATACGACGACAGAGAGGGAAGGTTTGGCGATGGTCTATGCACTGTATAAGTTTCGGCACTACTTATTGGGAGGACACTTTAAAATGTTCACAGATCACTCTGCATTAAAATATTTGGTCAATAATCCTATGTTGGGGGGGAAGATATGTCGTTGGCTACTTCTGTTTTGAGAGTTCGATTTTTAAGTGATTGTGAAGCCAGGACGTTTGAATGCAGTCACAGATCATCTGTAGCGGATTGAGACAGGAGATGAGCCAACCAACATTGAAGACAGGTTTCCTGATGCGCAACTGTTTAAGGTTGAAATAGTTGATGACTACTACGAAGATATCCTTCACTTTCTGGCGACAGGTACCGCACCGGAGGGATTTACCACCAGTCAAAAGAAACAGTTGGTGGTCAAGGCCGCAGATTTCCAGCTAATTGCAGGTGAGTTATATAAACTGGGATCAGATGAGATATTGAGGCACTGCGTCTTGCCTCATGAACAAGGGAAGATCTTGTCAGAAGCACATGCAGGGGTGGTTGGGGGGCACTATGGCGTCGTTTGACTGCCAAGAAGGTGCTTCGTGCAAGGCTTTGGTCACCCACGCTTCACAATGATGCAACAGGTTACGTGCGGACCTACGTTGATTTCGATGTGATCGAAGTAGTTGAAGGGGGAATCTCCTATCCCACATTGATGGGGATTGGATGGGATAACGATAGTGCAGCAGTTATCAACCTTAAGAAGTGGATGATGAATTTTGAAAACCACAATCTCAGAGTCATAGCCCCGTTGGATCCGGCTGAGGGATGTAGGTATATTGAACCAGTAAAAGACAAAGATCCCAGCGTATGGGACCATGAATACAATATTTCAGAAGATTATATTCATCCAACTGCCGATGGTGAGCTTAGGTGGCACAGCTTCAGCTCTGTGTCTTCCGACTCTAACGAAGCATTAGAAAATTGGCAGAATCGCTTGCATGAGGTGTCGCTCCGCAAGTGTGGATTAGTCACGCAGTCATTATGTTGTGTTACGACTGAGACTGTTGCACTGCCTGTATACGAAGGGTTTCCCGGCTTGTCTTCATTTCTTGTGGCGTTCAAAGAAAAGGTTTCAGAACCACAGCGATTGCTGGCATTGGAGGAAGCACTCAAGGCTGCTCCAACACTCTAGTGGGCGACACATAAGAAATCAATCGATTGATGGTCGCAGTGCCAGAGATTGATGGTGGTTCACTTTGGAGACACTGAAGTTTACCATACACGAAAATACGATGGACGGAATGACCCTGGAAGTCATTTGATGGAATGTCAGATGTTGTGGGCATCGCGACCCAAGGATGAGTGGGTTCATGCCTTCGTCCATACGCTAAACGAGATGCCGCGATCATGGTATACTACAGCTGAATTACAAGGAGAAATTACCACTTGGTTGGAGTTGACAGTTTATTTTACTCATACGTTCAACTTCGCGGATGCCAACCCAAATGTCCATAATGCTTTGCAGCTCATCCGCGACGTAGTTCTGAAGGTTTTTCCAGTGGCATATCCTACGGATCTACATGCGCACTGCAAGATGTGGTCCATGATGGAATGTTATAATATCACTCGTGGGCCAGAAGATGGTGATGATCCGCAGAATGTCAATATTCTGAAGTCTGAAGAAAGTCACGATGTTGTAGCACCTGATGCGCCAAGTGATCCGATCAATCAGCCGCTAAAGCTCCATAAGGTCAATATTGGGACAGAGGACAGTCCAAAGATCACGAATGTTGGGGACTATTGGGATGATGAGATGATGGGGAAGGTCATAGACTTGCTACATGAATTCCAAGACCTGTTCCCTACTAATTTTTCTGAAATGAAGGGCATCTTGGGCGATGGGGAGATGAAAATCCCATTGAAGCTAGATGCTAAACCAATCAGGCAGCAACCATATCAACTGAATCCGCGCCATAAGGAAACGGTCAAGGTAGAACTTGATCGCATGTTGGATGTTGGTATTATTGAACCAGTTGAGGAGTCGGATTGGATCAGTCCTATGGTGGTGCAGGACAAGAAGATCGACGAAGTGCGCATTTGTGTCGATTTGAGGAAGTTGAATGACGCCTGCCTGCATGATCCCTTCCCGACCCCGTTCACTGATGAGGTGTTAGAAGGCATAGGTGGCCAAGAGATGTATTCTTTCACGGATGGGTTCTCTGGCTATCATCAGATCCGCATCGCGAAAGAAGACTGCCATAAGACAACTTTTGTTACAGAATGGGGTTGTTTTCAGTACACAGTGATTCCGTTTGGATTAAAGAATGCACCGGCGATATTCTCGTGGGTTGTCATTGCTGCTTTCTGGGATTTCATCCAGAGGTTTTTGTATGTGTACATGGATGACTGGACAGTTTATGGCTTGATCAACGATCATCTGGCAAATCTACAGTTGATGTTGGAGCACTGTCGACAACATCAGATATCGCTGAAATTGAAGAAGTGCATCTTTTGTGCACCATTTGGAATATTACTGGGTCACATTGTGTGCAAACAGGGATTATTAGTCAACCCAACAAAAATTACGCTCATTCTGGGCTTAACACCGCCGACTAACGTCAAGCAATTGAGAGCGACGTTCGGACACACTGGGTATTATCGCAAGTTCATCAGGGGTTATGCAGCAATCACGGCCCCTATGGAGAAGTTGCTAAAGAAAGATGCGGTATTTCAGTGGAGTCATGAATGTCAAGTTAGTTTTGAAACTTTGAAGGCTAAGATGGCTTCAGCGCCAATACTAGTATTTTTGGACTGGAATAAGGAATTCCATGTCCACATTGATGCATCATCGATTTCGTTAGGAGTGGTGCTTGCGCAACCTGGGGAGGGGGATTTGGATCACCCCATTGCGTTTGCAAGTCGAAAGTTGTCATCTGTAGAAAGGAACTATACAACGACAGAGAGGGAGGGTCTGGCGATGGTCTATGCACTGCAGAAGTTTCGGCACTACTTGTTGGGAGGACGCTTTAAAATGTTCACAGATCACTCTGCATTAAAATATCTGGTCAATAAGCCTGTGTTGGGGGGAAGATATGTCGTTGGCTACTTCTGTTTCGAGAGTTCGATTTTTAAGTGATTGTGAAGCCAGGACGTTTGAATGCAGTCACAGATCATCTGTAGCAGATTGAGACAGGAGAGGAGCCAACCAACATTGAAGACAGGTTTCCTAATGCGCAACTGTTTAAGGTTGAAATAGCTGATGACTACTATGAAGATATCCTTCACTTTTTGGCGACAGGTACCGCATCGGAGGGATTTACCACCAGTCAGAAGAAACAGTTGGTGGTCAAGGCCACAGATTTCCAGCTGATTGCAGGTGAGTTATACAAACTGGGATCAGACGAGATATTGAGGTGTTGCATCTTGCCTCATGAACAAGGGAAGATCTTGTCAGAAGCACATGCAGGTGTGGTTGGGGGGCACTATGGCGTCGTTTGACTGCCAAGAAGGTGCTTCACGCAGGGCTTTGGTCACCCACGCTTCACAATGATGCAACAGGTTATGCGCGGACCTACGTTGATTTCGATGTGATCGAAGTAGTTGAAGGGGGAATCTCCTATCCCGCGTTGTTGGGGATTGGATGGGATAACGATAGTGCAGCAGTTATCAACTTTAAGAAGCGGATGATGAATTTTGAAAATCGTGATCTTAGAGTCATAGCCCCGTTGGATCCGACTGAGGGATGCAGGTATATTGAACCAATAAAAGATGAAGATCCCAGCGTATGGGACCATGCATACAATATTTAAGAAGATTATATTCATCCAACTGTCGACGGTGATCTTGGGTGGCACAGCTTCAGCTCTGCGTCTTCCGAATCTAACGAAGCGTTAGAAAATTGGCAGAATCGCTTGCATGAGGAGTCGCTCCGTAAGTGTGGATTAGTCACACAGTCATTATGCCGTGTTGCGACTGAGACTGTTGCACTGCCAGTATACGAAGGGTTGCCCGACTTGTCTGCATTTCTTGTGGTGTTCGAAGAAAAGGTTTCAGAACCACAGTGACTGCTAGCATTGGAGGAAGCACTAAAGGCTGCTCCAACACGCTGGTGGGCGACACATAAGAAATCAATCGACGGATGGTCGCAGTGCCAGAGATTGATGGCGGTTCGCTTTGGCGACACCGAAGTTTACCATACACGAAAATACGATGGACGGAATGACCCTGGCAGTCATTTGTTGGAATGTTAGATGTTGTGGGCATCGCGACCCAAGGATGAGTGGGTCCATGCCTTCGTCCATACGCTAGACGAGATGCCGCGATCATGGTATACTGCAGCTGAATTACGAGGAGAAATTACCACTCGGTTGGAGTTGATAGTTTGTTTTACTCGTACATTCAGCTTCGTGGATGCCAACCCAGATGTCCATAACGCTTTGCAGCTCATTCGCGACATAGTTCTGAAGGTTTTTCCAGTGGCATATCCTGTGGATCCGCATGTGCACTGCAAGATGTAGTCCATGATGGAATGTTATAATATCACTAGTGGGCCAGAAGATGGTGATGATCAGTGGAATGTCAATATTCCGGAGTCTGAAGTAAGTCGCGATGTTGTAGCACCTGATGTGCCAAGTGATCCGATCAGTCAGCCGCTAAAGCTCCATAAGGTCAACATTGGGACAGAGGACAGTCCAAAGTTTGTGAATGTTGGGGACTATTGGGATGATGAGATGATGGGGAAGGTCACAGACTTGCTACATGAATTCCAAGACCTGTTCCCTACTAAGTTTTCTGAAATGAAGGGCATCTTGGGCGATATGGGGAGATGAAAATCCCATTGAAGCTAGATACCAAACCAATCAGGCAGCGACCATATCAACTGAATCCGCACCATAAGGAAAGGGTCAAGGTAGAACTTGATCGCATGTTGGATGTTGGTATTATTGAACCAGTTGAGGAGTCGGATTGGATCAGTCCTATGGTGGTGCAGGACAAGAAGATCGACGAAGTGCGCATTTGTGTCGATTTGAGGAAGTTGAATGACGCCTACTTGCATGATCCCTTCCTGACCCCGTTCACTGATGAGGTGTTAGAAGGCGTAGGTGGCCAAGAGATGTATTCTTTCACGAATGGGTTCTCTAGCTATCATCAGATCCGCATCGCGAAAGAAGACCGCCACAAGAAAACTTTTGTGACAGAATGGGGTTGTTTTCAGTACACAGTGATGCCATTTGGATTGAAGAATGCAGCGGCGATATTCTTACGGGTTGTCGTTGCTGCTTTCTGGGATTTCATCCATAAGTTTTTGTAGGTGTACATGGATGACTGGACAGTTTATGGCTTGATCAACGATCATCTGGAAAATATGCGGTTGATGTTGGAGCACTGTCGACAACATCAGATATTGTTGAACTTGAAGAAGTGCATCTTTTGTGCACCATTTGGAATATTACTGGGTCACATTGTGTGCAAATAGGGATTATTAGTCAACCCAACAAAAATTACGCTCATTCTGAGCTTAACACCGCCGACTAACGTCAAGCAATTGAGAGCGACGTTGGGACACACTGGGTATTATCGCAAGTTCATCAGGGGTTATGCAACAATCACGGCCCCTATGGAGAAGTTGTTGAAGAAAGATGCGGTATTTCAGTGGAGTCATGAATGTCAAGTTAGTTTTGAAACTTTGAAGGCTAAGATGGCTTCAGCGGCAATACTAGTATTTTCGGACTGGAGTAAGGAATTACATGTCCACGTTGATGCATCATCGATTTCGCTGGGAGTGGTGCTTACGCAACCTGGGGAGGGGGATTTGGATCACCCCATTGCGTTTGCAAGTCGAAAGTTGTTGTCTGCAGAAAGGAACTATACGACGACAGAGAGGGAAGGTTTGGCGATGGTCTATGCACTGTATAAGTTTCGGCACTACTTATTGGGAGGACACTTTAAAATGTTCACAGATCACTCTGCATTAAAATATCTAGTCAATAAGCCTGTGTTGGGGGGGAATATATGTCGTTGGCTACTTCTGTTTCGAGAGTTCGATTTTGAAGTAATTGTGAAGCCATGATGTTTGAATGCAGTCCCATATCATCTGTCGTTGATTGAGACAGGAGAGGAGCCAACCAACATTGAAGACGGGTTGCCTGGTGCGCAACTGTTTAAGGTTGAAATAGCTGATGACTACTACAAAGATATCCTTCACTTTCTGGCAACAGGTACCACACCGGAGGGATTTACCACCAGTCAGAAGAAACAATTGGTGGTCAAGGCCGCAAATTTCTAGCTGATTGCAGGTGAGTTATACAAACTGGGATCAGACGAGATTTTGAGGCATTGCCTCTTGCCTCATGAGCAAGGGCATATCTTGTCAGAAGCACATGCAGGGGTGGTTGGGGGGCACTATGGCGTCATGCGACTACTAGGAAGGTGCTTCGTGCAGGGCTTTGGTCGCCCATGCTTCACAATGATGCAACAGGTTATGCGCGGACCTGCGATGTTTGTCAAAGGCTGGGAAACCCTCTAGGAGGGATGAGATGCCCTTGAAACCTCAAGTGACACTGTAGCCATTTGATAAATGGGAAGTGGATTTTGTGGGCCTTATCAACCCACCTAAGAAGCGCACTGGCGCAAGATACATTATTATGGCGACATATTATTTGATAAGATGGGCGGAGGCTGCACCAGTCATAGATTTCACTGCTGTAACAACAACCCATTTCTTATTTGACAACATCGTCACTTAGTTTGGCTGCCCAAAGGTGTTGATGAGCGATCAGGGCAGTCACTTCATCAATTGCACCGTCAGCGCATTGACAACAGAACTACAGATATAGCATAAGAAGAGCACGCCATATCATCCATAAGTAAATGGGATAGTGGAAGCATTCACCAAGGTTCTGGAGCATGCACTGACGAAGGTGTGCAATGCAAACCGCGACGACTGGGATTTGAAGATCCCAACAGTCTTGTGGGCGTGTCGCACCACATGTAAAAGGTTGACGGGACAGACACCATTCAAGCTGGTATATGGGCAAGAAGCAATTATGCCTATGGAGTACATCGTTCCAAGTCTGCGCATAGCGGTAGCAACAGGCATGGATGATAAAGCGGCATCAGGAGAACATCTAGCGCAGTTAGTACAACTTGAAGAAGATCGCTTTATCGCAGGGTTCCACCAAAGCGTGGAGAAGGATCGACAGAAGGCTTGGCATGATCACCATATAAAAAATAAACAGTTTCAGTAGGGTGACTTGGTGTTGTTATATGACAACAAGTTTATGAAGCATCCAGGAAAGTTGCATATGCATTGGCTTGGCCCATATCACATCAGTAGCATAACTTCAGGAGGAGCGATACAGTTACAACAGTTAGATGGAGCGATGCTCCCAAAGTTGGTCAATGGCAACAGGTTGAATACCTATAGGTCGGGCTCGGAGCAGCGCGATTCCTGAGTCGCATTAGCAAAAAAAAAGCAAGATGATTGGTGGCAGGATGATGCACCAGCAGGAACAAAATGCGCAAGCAAAAGTGCTTTCATCGCAGTTTGGAGCAGGTTCGCAATAGCGGCAGGGTCGCGACCGAGTCAAATCAGCAATAAATGTAGAAAGTTCAGGACAGTTAATTAACAACGCTTGTTTGAATGATGAGCATTAATGGCCGATCCGACCGATCGGATGACAGGATCGACGATGGATTTGGGTCATTAAGGCAGTATTTGGTTTGAATTAATGTGTGATTTAGTCATGATTACGAGGGATCGAGTTGGGTGCTATAAGAACAAGTCGAGGCTGGTTGGAAGGCACTCGTTTTCCACGAGTGATGTTGGAGCCTAGGCCGCAGCTACGGTAAAGTTGCAAATTTTGAGGAAAAAGCACAAGTGTTGAAGGGAAAGTGCTAATTTTGAATAAACACCAATTTTTGGGCAGAAGGAAAAGGTGCGCAGTACGGTGCCAGATGGATGAGTTTAGCGCAGATTATGGACAGGAACTCGCGGAGCTCGTGCGCACACATCATAGAAGAATGAATGTGGCTGAATAGAAAGCTCAACTACCACAATAAATGAAGCAACGGAGTAGAGGGCTCAGCTACCCTCATTTAAGGCTAAGTACAGAAGTTATGGTTGTTCTGATCAAGGAAGAGCAACGGACCAAAGCATTGAAGACGAAGGACAAGGCGCCCATACCCGCGAGTTGCGCCGGAAGTCACGAAACCTGCAGGAAGCGGCGACATGACTGCAAGCGGCGCCTATAGTACACCTAGCCATGTCTATGGTTAGGGTTTTGGGGGATTACTGCTGGGAAAGGCCCACAGATTTGTAAAGGTGCGACCGTCATGGCCACCTATATATACGTATAATTGTAATGCTAGACGTTAGATAGTTAGTGAGCTAGCCATTAGAGGTTGTGATGCAGGTTAGCTGTTTGAGATAAGTTAGCTAGTCAGTAAGTCTTCTACTGTGTTGTTAGAAGATAAGAGTAGAACTGGATAGCTGTGAAGCTAATCCCTGAGTTGCAGACAGTCTGAGTCGACGTCTGAACTATTGTAATCTCTGAAGAGAAAGAGACTAGATCGAGAGAAGGGCTCCCAGCTATGTGCATGGAGTTTCCTGGAAAGATCTAAGGCTGCAGCTGTGTGCGCAGCATATTGTGTAATTCTATCCACTCCTGATTAATATAAGAGACTCCCGTGGACGTGGTTTCCCTGTGGAGGTGAACTTCATAATTCTTGTGTTATGATGCTGTGTTGAGTGATTGCATGTTTTAGTTCACTGTTTATGTATACATGAATATTGCGTTATCTTTATGAGTATGTTAAGTGAGTTCTCAAATCTTCATTGGTAACTATAATCGTTAAGTGTCGAAGGAATCTGTAGAACGCTGTCGCTGTAGCGATAGAGGAATGCGTTACTGCGCTGGGATGCAAGCAGAAACGATAGAGTAGCGGTGCAGAGGATAATCGCCTTGTGCGAAGGAGTGAAGATACCGCGCAGCTAGGCTGCCGAGAGAGAGTTCGATGCAGTTGCGTTGAGAGGTCTGCGGAAGAGTAAGGCATTCCGCTTTGAGGAATCATCAAGGGAGAGAGAGAGCAGTCTCCACGTCTCCTAGGTTAAGGAAATCTAATTCCTTAGCCCCCCCATAGCCACTTCGGGTGAGACCTCGAGCTGCTGCGCAGCTCGTTGCCGAGAGGGCCAGTGCACCAAGGGGTTTTGTTGCTGCGCTTCATTAAAACCTAGGTCTATCCAGAAAGCAGCCAACAAATGGTTCCGTTGCCTCATGACTTGTTACTGAGAGATTTCTTATTTCGGTGACGCGCGAGACTGATGCAAAACCTAGAGAAAGAAGAAGCCAACAAATGGTTCTGTTGCCTTGAGACTTGATACTGTGAGACTTGTTATTTCCGCGACGTGTGAGATTGTTGCTGAAGCCAACAAATGGTTCTGTTGCCTTGAGACTTGCTCAGCTAACAAATGTGTTACTGGAATCCTACAGCTAAAGAAATTCAAGACTGGTTTGATTTAAAGGCTACAGAGTTCGCTGAACAAGAAAATAGAGGCTCTAGGCTTCAGATAGAAGACTGGTTGCAGAAGTATATCTATACTGACCTTCATGAAATTTTCTTTGTCACATTTGCACTTGAGTTGCATGCTTGGATAGCCAAGTTAGCAGATACTAGACCCACTGTGCATGTTGATCGACCCGTCGCTTGGACGCCTGAGCTAGTCAGTATTTTGAAGCGGGTAGATAATTCTGTGTCCCGCGCAGTAGACTTTTGGTTGAATAGTCTGCTGGAAGGTTTCATCACTAAGTTTGCAGTAGATACAAGAAAGAGTTTCAGCGAAGCAGAGAGGAGTTTCTTCCAAGCACACAGAGGTAAGTTCTTAAATTCTCTGAACTTATGGATAAAAATGCTTCTATATGAAAAAGCAAAACTATGCATAGCTTCCGATGAATAGCATAGACAAGTAATGTCCGCAGATTCTGATAGTGATCCTGAACTTATTGGTTGCACTCGTAGTGGAAAACGGTATAAAGTAGGCATTGACCAGCATTCTTTTGAGTCTATCCCAGAAGATAGTCAAGTTCCTAGAGCAAGACATATAGAAAGACAAGGGAGTGTTCATATCCCTTATTACCCTCTTACACCGCAAAAGCCAGACGGAGCTCAGTATAACCCCGCAGTAACACCTTCTAGTAGCCCACACGGTACTTCTAGTACCTCTGTACCACCTTTGTTCAACCATCCAGGAGGCACTGCTACAGCACCTCCACCTCAACCTAGCGCAAGAAGGATGGGTGATGACATGAAGCTACCAACTTTTAGAGGAACAGGGATAGAAGACCCTGAGCAGCACTGGTTCCTATGTGAAGCCATTTGGACAATTAAGCAAATTAATGATGATGCTGTTAAACTGGTTCAGTTAGCAACCACACTAAGAGAAAGAGCCTTAACTTGGTTCATGAAATACTCAGCCGCACAGAATAGGACGCTTGCTGATGTAAGAAATGCTATGATTAGAGAATTCAAGAAACCTAAATCAGAATCACAGTGTATAACAGAGCTCAAAGACATCAAACAGTTACCTACAGAGTCAGTATGGGACTTTGAACAAAAGTTCAAAGCCTTGATAGATCAAGTAAGCTTTGAGTTTGCACCACAGCAGCATAAGGAATGGTTCATTGCTGCGCTGCTCCCACACATTAGACTTCCTCTTATGCAACAGAATCTCACTACTCAGGAACAAGCTCTAGAGATGGCTATGAAACTAGAAGCTTCACCAATTGCTGGAACAAGCAACGATGTTGCACAGTTGCAGAACCAATTAGCAAACTTAACCTTGCAAGTGCATGATATTAAGAAAGGCAAGGAAGTTCAAGAAGAAATTTGGTGTACAAAATGTAAAGCGCAAGGTCATTCAAAGGACCACTGTCCCGTTTTCATAGAGTATATTGCAACTGGAGCACCTAACCCTTTACCACAGGCACAGGGGCCTTGGTGTGAAATCTGTAGAACTAGAGGTCATAGACCACAAGAATGTCACTTACTTCAGAAATATGTACAAACTCCAAAGAATCTATATTGTAATTTCTGTAAATCAGTAGGTCATGATGAGAACAATTGCAGAGCATATGATCTTATGATGGAAAGAAAGCATGATGTTTATAGAGTACAATCATAGACACAAGGACCCACAGCAGGCCCACAGTATGACCAAACTCGCGATGGCAGAGCAGGAAATTATAGGGGTCGCGGACGCACAACAAATTTTGGCCGCGGAAGAGGACAGATCACTTGTTATAATTGTGGAGCGCAAGGTCATTTTGCAAGAGATTGCCAAAATCCTACAACCATTTGCAGATATTGTAAATCTTATGATCATATCATTGAAGAATGCCCTCAGCTGATGGCTAAGATGCAAGCAAAGATGCCACAGGTCAATCAGAATATTCAGTTGATTGGAGCAGAAAAAAGAGAACCAGACCCTACAATTAATATAGTGACGTGAAGTGGAGCAACCACTGGTGCGCCAGAGATGGGAACTGGAAAGCAATCGACGCAATGGGTGCGCCGCGCTAATATTAAACCAGCCCCACTTAACCTGCAGAAGCAAAAAGAAGCATTCAAGCACGCTCAAGAGTATTTCTCATATCCAAGAGCTTCAAGTTCTGTCGCAATTCCGCATAATGATATTAGATCGCAAGTGCTAAGACAAGACAACCTGGTACAAGAACAGGCCACTACATCCGGAAGGCCTGATGAAGAGGATGCACTAGGCAGTGTCCATACTTTCCTGAGAAACTGCTTAAAGTTGTTGCGCAATGAAAAAGCAACTATGGAACTTCAACACCTATTGGATAAGTGTCAACAATCTGCTTCGATGAACACACCGCAGCGTGCTGTTCACCAGATTGGGAGTCACACTAGAACTGGAAAAGAGATGAGGCTCACAGCGCAGATTGGCGCATTTGAAATGGACGAAGTCATTTTAGATTTGGGCTCAGAAGTTAATGTTCTCACCATGTAGACATGGGAACAAATGGGCAGCCCTCAGCTTACAAGATCTCCTATCCAACTAAGACTCGTGAATCAGCAACGAGTCTCTCCATTGGGCAGATTACCCAATGTACCTATTGATATCGAGGGAGTAAGAAGTTCTGCAGACTTTGAAGTCATCAAAATTTTGGATGATAGTAGACCTTACCCAGCACTTTTAGGTATAGACTGGGCATTTGATAATTTGGCTGTCATTAATTTGAAGAAAAGACAGATGACCTTTGAAGATGACCAGATTAGGGTCATTGCACCGCTTGATCCTATTCAAGGACCAAGATATATAGAACCCCTTCGGGCAGAAGAAGAAGCGCGCCACATGTAAAGTTTGTATCAGATGACTGCTAGTCAAAGTGACTATGTCAATCCCACAGCAGACGGCCATATCAGCTGGCGATGTGATAGCTCGTGCACATCAGACTCAGACGTAGGATTGGAAAACTGGCATAATCATTTACATGAGGTTTCTGCGAGGCGTTGCGCCATGATGACTAAATCCATTCGATGGATTGGCACAGAAGTGACTGACACTCCAATTTTTGATGGTTTAACTGAAGTAAGTAAATTCATACATACATATGAACAGCAGATTCCAGATGAGCAGCGCATACAAGCTTTGGATGTCGCACTGCGCGCTACACCCGCAAGATGGTGGGGTGCGCATAAAGAGAATATTTACACATGGCAAGACTGTTGCAGATTTTAGGAAACTACAACAGAAGTATTGCACAAATATGATGGACATAGTGACCCCAGGTCACACGTTGAAGCATGTATTCAGCAATGGTCAGATATTCCGGAAGATGAGTGGGTTCACCTATTCATCCACACGTTGGATACAGTTCCAAGGAACTGGTACACTGAAACAGAATTGCGCAGAGGTACTATCACTTGGCCTCTTATGATAGAAAGTTTTCAACTTACGTTCAGCTTTGAGTCAGAACATCCAAGCATTGACCACGCTTTAAAGTGTATTAAAAAGAAGGTATTTGAACCATGTCCATTACCAGAATATTCCCAACCGGATTGGGCTGTCCAGATAGAACATGCCCTGGAATGCTATAATTTCACCACTGGAGAAGAGGAGGATGATCCTCGCAACATCAATATTCCAGAATCAGAAGGGACACGCAATGTTAAAGGTCCTCAGCTTGATATCCCTGTCATTACAGAACACATCAAGCTCAAAAAGATTAACATTGGTACAGAAGCCGAACCCAAGTTTGCTTCTATAGGAGATTATTGGGATGATGAAACTGTTGGGCATATTTCAGATTTATTACGTGACTACCAGGATATCTTTCCTACTAAGTTCACAGAAATGAAAGGCATCCTAGGAGACTTAGGAGTGATGTGCATACCTCTGAAAGCAGACGCCAAGCCAGTAAAACAGCGCCCGTACAGATTGAATCCGCAATACAAAGAAAAGTTTAGAGAAGAAATTGATAAAATGCTCACAGCAGGTATCATTGAACCAGTAGAGGAAAGTGATTGGATTAGTCCTATGGTCGTACAAGAGAAGAAGACAAAAGGTGAAATAAGAATCTGTGTGGACTTGCGCAAGCTGAACGACGCATCAGCGCATGATCCATTTCCTACTCCTTTTACAGACGAAGTGCTTGATAATGTTGGAGGACAACAGGCTTACTCCTTTACTGATGGCTTTTCCGGATACCACCAGATCAGAATCCATCTAGACGACCGCCATAAGACGACTTTTGCGACTGAATGGGGCTCATTCCAGTATACGGTAATGCCCTTTGGTCTTAAAAACGCTCCTGCTATATTCTCTCGAGTTGTTGTTGCTATATTTAAAGAATTCATTCATAAGTTTCTAGAAGTCTATTTTGATGACTGGACTGTGTTTGGTTTACTAAAGAACCATATAGGGAACCTGCGAATGATGTTAGAAAAATGTAGACAGTATCAGATTTCCCTTAACTTGAAAAAATGTATCTTCTGTGCTCCTTTTGGTATTTTGTTGGGACATATTGTATGCAGACAAGGACTCCTGATGGATCCTGCGAAGGTTGCCATCATTGCTAATTTACCTGCGCCCAACTCAGTCAAACAATTGCGCACTACATTGGGACATACAGGGTACTACAGAAAATTTATCAAAGGTTATGCAAAGATCACAGCACCTATGGAAAGATTGCTAAAAAAGGATTCGAAATTCCAATGGACAGAAGAATGCCAATAGAGCTTGGATACACTCAAAGAAAAGATGATCACTGCGCCAATTCTAGTTTTCCCAGACTAGAGAAAACCCTTTCATGTTCATGTCGATGCTTCTTCCATAGCATTAGGGGTCATGCTTACACAACCGGGAGAAGGAGGTATTGACCACCCGATTGCTTACTCCAGCAGAAAGCTGTCCATAGCCGAGAAGAACTACACCACTACAGAAAGAGAAGGACTAGCTATGGTGTATGCTCTACAGAAGTTCAGACACTACCTATTGGGCACACATTTTAAAATGTATACTGACCATTCTGCTTTGAAATACTTGGTCAATAAGCCAGTGTTAGGGGGAAGAATTTGCAGATGGCTACTGCTTTTCCAAGAATATGATTTTGAGGTTATTGTAAAGCTAGGTAGATTGAATGCAGGACCTGACCACTTATCTAGGATAGAGTCAGGGGAGGAACCTACAAATCTAGAGGACAATCTGCCTGACACGCAGCTGTTTTCTGTTCAAGCAGCAGATGAATATTATTCCGACATCCTTGAGTTTCTCACTACCGGGCAAGCCCCAGTTGAGTTTACAATCCAGCAAAAGAAACAACTTGTTGTCAAAGCCTCAGACTTCACTTTGATAGCAGGCCAGCTCTACAAGCTGGGCCCCGACGAAGTCTTGCGCAGATGTATCCTACCGCATGAGAAGAACTCCATCATCGTAGAAGCGCACTCAGGAACCGCGGGAGGCCATTTCGCAGGAAAGCTGACTGCGCAAAAGATCTTAGCCGCAGGTCTTTGGTGGCCGACATTGCACAAGGATACGAAGGAATTCTGCAAATGTTGCGATGTGTGCCAGCGAACAGGAAAACCCTCAAGGAGAGATGAAATGCCGCTAAGACCCCAGATAACACTGCATGCTTTTGATAAATGGGCCATTGATTTTGTAGGACCTATCAACCCACCAGGAAAAAGAACCGGCGCAAGATACATCATTACAGCTACTGAATACCTCACCAGATGGGCTGAGGCTAAGCCAGTTAAGAACTGCGACGCTGCCACTGCCGCGCAGTTCATTTTTGAGAACATTATCACTAGATTTGGATGCCCACTAATTCTAATGAGTGATCAGGGTACACATTTCCTCAATGAGATTATAGAGGCCCTTACTGAAGAATTCCAAATTAGTCACCATAAGAGTACACCCTACCACCCTCAAGCTAATGGTACGGTGGATGCATTCAATAAAATTCTTGAGAATGCCCTGACGAAGATCTGTAATCAACAAAGATATGATTGGGACCTCAGAGTCACAGCTATACTATGGGCTTACAGAACCACATGCAAGAAACTTACAGGTCACACACCTTTCAGCTTTGTGTATGGACAAGAAGCAGTTATGCCCATGGAATACATTGTTCCCAGTCTCAGAATTGCGCAAATTACAGAAATGGCAGATACTAATACTATGAGTGAAAGACTTTCGCAATTGCTTACCTTAGAAGAAGACATACTTTTAGTTGGATTCCATCAACAGGTACAGAAGGCAAGACAGAAAGCTTGGCATGACAGGCACATTAAGAATAAACACTTTGAAGAAGGAGACTTGGTACTCCTCTATGATAGTAAATTCATCAAGTTTCCAGGCAAGTTTCATGTACATTGGTTAGGACCTTTTCGGGTCATAAAGATAACAGAAGGAGGAGCAGTTCAGCTTGCGAAGCTTAATGGAGAATTGCTACCTACAATGATCAATGAGAGTCGGCTCAAGCTTTATCGCAACGGCCACTCCGCCCTGACGACTTAATATATTGCTGAAGAAGTGCAGATGTCCCGTGTAGCTGAAAGAGACATCGCATTATCACAGTCTACACGAAAGTCGCGAGACACTCAGTCTCTGGCTTCCCGCACAGTTCCTTGAACCATCCGCGCATGTCAATAAAGTTTGTTTGAGCGAGCCTATATTTGCGCTCTTGCGAAGTTTTTCCGGGTCGTCGAACCGTCGCTCTTGCGGAGTTCCCTGGGTCAAATTGCTGCTTGAGGAGTTCTCGTTGTGGACCCCTCTATATGCACAGTTACCTATGTTGAAATGACCCACCGAAAAATTTGAATTACAGTAGTCCTATAGCCGCTTTGAATATTAATGCAGGATAAGTTCGCCATTTAATTATATCCGCTCTGACAGAGTCGGCTTGATCTCCCTAAGATTTGCATTTATGCCATGCGCCGAAAGCTTTAGCTTCTCCCAGAAGGCTGTCAGAACCCGTCTATCACAATTAATGCACCGCAAAAGCGCCTGGGTAGAAGTCTTGTCAATTTATGCAGAATCGCCTACAGCTAGTAACCCCACTTGCCCGCATTTACTGTCGCCTTTAGCTATAAATACCCCGCACTTGTATATTTTCGGGTTACTTTTCTCAAGTTGCATAGTCTTGTTTGAGAATCTAAGTTATTGTTTTCAGAGCCGAGTTGTGCAGAGTGTTTCCTTTGTTTTCAGCATTCGTATCCTACATTGTTCCGCCATTTGTCTGTTCAAGTTCTTGTTGTCTATACCGGTTCACGATGGAGAACCTGTCTACTGAAGAAGTTGTTCGTCAATTCCTGCGCCGAGGCTTACATTTCGGCATGACTACCCCGGTGACGGCCTCGGCTTACACGCACCCTGGTTATACTGATCCCAGACAATCTCCGGGCACGAGAGCATCTCAGCAGCAGCCGGATGAGCCTGTTCCAAAGCCGTTGGCCACTATGGTAAATTATATTCTGTCGCGTCCAGATGATGCGCCAGAGGTACATATCCCGAAGAATGCAAAGTATCCAATTCCGTTACCTCCACTACCGGCTGGCGTGCGACAAGAAGGGTCCCTACTTGGACACCTTCCACTGGTCAAGTTCTCTGATTTCAACCTGGGAGACTATAAAACGTATCCTCAGTTCGCGCCAGATCGATATCTGACGGTAGTTCATAATCCCACCAGAAGGGTTGATGAATTCGTTCCAAAGGGATTCGCAGCAAACTTGGAGAAGCCTGGTTTGTTGAACTTGTTGAAGCTACCGCACTTCGGGCGTAGCAACGAAGTCAATGCAGTTGTTAAGACACTGCTATCCTGTGTTCATGGAGGTTACCTTTGGCTGGGGAGGCCAATCGATTTCAACGTTGATTTGATTCATTGCATCATCGGCCTATCTAAGGCTGGTAAGGATCCCAATATTCATTTTGTGGGAAAAGACAAGGATAGAAAATTGGCTGCACAGCTGGTGCAGAAATACAACTTGACAAGAGGAGGTCAAGCTTATGACCTAACTATAGTAGAAGATGAAGCACTTAGATTTACAGGAAGTCTGCTTGCAGGCAGACTTCTCACGAAGTGCAGACCCAAAGAAGTTACTGGAGCTGTCGTGGAGCTCGCTATCGCAGCTGCGGAGGGAGAACAGTACAACTAGTCCCTCTTCCTCCTCAATTCTTTCTTGGAAGACTGCCGGAACGTCCAAGACACCCCCCGTCAGTTGTTCCATTTTTCTTGGCTTTTAATTTTATGCGCTCTCGTCAGGTGGAAGGAGCCCCCGAACACTCAGTTCCTTCCGCGCCGCGCAGGAGAGGCTGCCGGAATCCGCTATGTTAACCTTTGGGAGTTTGCTAATCCCGCGAAGCGCAAGATGAACCACGCTGTATTTTGTGAATACTACAATCTCCTCAAAGATACCATTCAGGAAATGCCAAGGCTGAGTGAGGAGACAGCAAAAATATATGAAGGAAAGTTGGCCTTTTCTGCCGACTTGCATCAACTTTACCTCCGCCCTTGCGGCATTCAAGAGGAATGGGCCGTAGGCCTTTACATAATGACCACTGAAGATGTTGAAGAAACTATCAAGTCTTGGTTGGATGAATGGAGGGAGGCCACTGAAATCGCATCCGCGATGCCATCTCCTGGTGCGTAAGAGAAGGATAAGGGCAAGGAAGCCCCTGAACAAAGAAGTGATGAAGGTTCAACCGAGCCAGCAACTAAGAAGCAAAAGGTGTCACATCCCCCTGAGGTTATTCCCTCGGGGATCGACCAATATTTACAGGAGCAATTTCGTGAGCTGCGGACCGCGCACGCTCACATCATAAGTGCTTTGGACCTGCAGTTCGTGGAACTAAAAGGTCTCGCAGGAAGGGTTGCGCAGACCCATGCGCCAGCATCTACTTCGCAGGCGCCACAAGTAACCGCAAGTACCGAGCGAGTTGAAGTACTTGCACAAAGGCATACTGTCGTGCACATTCCGCCCACAAGCATGACACTTCCGGATCCTTTGGCTGCACTACAGGTAAGCGTAGTTGGGCCCGTTGAAATAAATTTGTCTTTGATTCCCATAGAAACTCTGCAGCTAGTGCATGAGAAAGTCTCTGTTGAGTTAAGAGCTAGAGAGCTCTCTACCTTCCAGGCAAACCAAAAACTGCAGTCGCAGGAGATAGAGCTGAAGGCAGGATACAAGAATATCTCCGAGAAGCTCGCACTTTATGAGGCACAAGACATTGGCATAAGAAACGCAGTTGATGAAATTGCTCAGGAATTGCCGGCCTGCGAGATTCAACCAGACCTTCCTCTGGTTGAGAAAGTTCAAATTATTGGAGGAAGGGTGAAAACCCTGGAGCACGAAATAGTTGCTATGGCTGAAGACCATAGAACGCAGATCGTTGAGCTAGAAGCTCGTGTTGTAGCGCAGTCTACCGATGATCGGCAGGAACAATTTGAAGCGCTGCGCAGAACTTCTACGCAAATGAAGAGCAGAGCAGAAGAAGCCGAGAACCTGATGAACCAAGCTATGGAGGCTTGGACGGAGCTTGAGATGATCCCTTTCAAAGTTGGTCTTTTGGAACAGGTACAAGCCGCAGAACAGTCCCTAACTGTTCTGATTGAAGAAGCTAAGGCCTTAGAAGGCTTAGCAAAAATGAGAAAAATGAGTGAAGTGCGCAGAATCCAACAGCAGCTGCACAAGCTCATAAATGAGGATGCTAAACTCACCAACAACATTCAACCATTTATGGATGAGTATGCTGACCTCGCTGCCCAAGTCGAGGCAAAGCTCAAAGAAATTGCAAAATCTCAACAGGTGATTGATGGCATAACTAAAGAAGAAGCCATTGCCGAAATGGTGCAGACAGCTGTGGAGTGTGTCGATGAAATGGACTCTGCTATTGTGCAGTGGAAGAAAACATTCGGGGAGACCCAAGCAAAAGCAGATGCGCAAGTAAAGCGACCACACGCTAGTGCGAGTGGCTCGAGGGCGAGCCACAAGTAAGTGTTAGGGGCCTGTTGGAGCCTAGGCCGCAGCTACGGTAAAGCTACGAATTTTGAGGAAAAAGCACAAGTGTTGAAGGGAAAGTGCTAATTTTGAATAAACACCAATTTTTGGGCAGAAGGAAAAGGTGCGCAGTACGGTGCCAGATGGATGAGCTTAGCGCAGATTATGGACCGGAACTCGCGGAGCTCGCGCGCACACGTCATAGAAGAATGAATGTGGCTGAATAAAAAGCTCAGCTACCACAATAAATGAAGCAACGAAATAGAGGGCTCAGCTACCCTCATTTAAGGCTAAGTACAGAAGTTATGGTTGTTCTGATCAAGGAAGAGCAACGGACCAAAGCATTGAAGACGAAGGACAAGGCACCCATACCCGCGAGTTGCGCCGGAAGTCAAGGAACCTGCAGGAAGCGGCGACGTGACTGCAAGCGGCGCCTACAGTACACCTAGCCATGTCTGTGGTTAGGGTTTTTGGGGATTACTGCTGGGAAAGGCCCACAAATTTGTAAAGGTGCGACCGTCATGGCCACCTATATATACGTATAATTGTAATGCTAGACGTTAGATAGTTAGTGAGCTAGCCATTAGAGGTTGTGATGCAGGTTAGCTGTTTGAGATAAGCTAGCTAGTCAGTAAGTCTTCTACTGTGTTGTTAGAAGATAAGAGTAGAACTGGATAGTTGTGAAGCTAATCCCTGAGTTGCAGATAGTCTGAGTCGACATCTGAACTATTGTAATCTCTGAAGAGAAAGAGACTAGATCGAGAGAAGGGCTCCCCGCTGTGTGCGTGGAATTTCCTGGAAAGATCTAAGGTTGCAGCTGTGTGCACAGCATATTGTGTAATTCTATCCACTCCTGATTAATATAAGAGACTCCCGTGGACGTGGTTTCCCCGTGGAGGTGAACTTCATAATTCTCGTGTTATGATGCTGTGTTGAGTGATTGCATGTTTTAGTTCACTGTTTATGTATACATGAATATTGCGTTATCTTTATGAGTATGTTAAGTGAGTTCTCAAAGCTTCCTTGGTAACTATAATCGTTAAGTGTCGAAGGAATCTGTAGAACGCTAAAGCTGTAGCGATAGAGGAATGCGTTACTGCGCTGGGCGTGCAAGCAGAAACGATAGAGTAGCGGTGCAGAGGATAATCGCCTTGTGCGAAGGAGTGAAGATACCGTGCAGCTAGGCTGCCGAGAGAGAGTTCGACGCAGTTGCGCTGAGAGGTCTGCGGAAGAGTAAGGCATTCCGCTTTGAGGAATCATCAAGGGAGAGAGAGAGCAGTCTCCGCGTCGCCTAGGTTAAGGAAATCTGATTCCTTAGCCCCCCCATAGCCACTTCAGGTGAGACCTCGAGCTGTTGCGCAGCTCGTTGCCAAGAGGGCCAGTGCGCCAAGGGGTTTTGTTGCTGCGCTTCATTAAAACCCGGGTATGTCCAGAAAGCAGCCAACAAGTGAGCTCAGTTCCCAATTGTTGAATTGTGCAAGGTTGGGTTGTGTTTCCAAGTGCAGTTGGGCTGTGTTGTGCAAGTTCTTGGGTGGAGTAAGATTAATCCATTTGTTGGCATTGCGGGAATTGAGTGCGACATGCCATGTGAGCCGGATACGGTGGAGATTTCAAGTGAAGCCGAGTCACCCATCATCCTTGCTAGTATTGAAGAGGAGGTCAATATTGAGGAAGAAGTTGCTAGCATACCGGTGGGATCGTCCTCCATTGTGCGACAGAAGAGGGGGGGACGCAGCCTAGCTCCCCGCGACCAGAGAAGTGGCAGACTAGCTCCACTGCCCAAGCGCCGGAAGGGGTCCCTGAGGCGAGCCCATCGAGCTATGGTGTTGTGGAATCTGCAGTACGAGCAGGCATTTTTGCTATAGATATCTTGGGCTACTGACCTCCATGTCGACATGGTGTGTAGTCGAGGAAGTCCACTAAGAACCAGCGGTATCAAATCAAAATGCCAGCAATTCCACCAAGCATGAGCTGCACCAGCAACATTGTGTCTGCGTTGATGCAGCTGCGGTACGATGATCATGATTTGCTGGCACTGGAAGATGTTATGACGGATCCCTTTAATCTATGAGCAGGGGGGGCGGCTGGACCGACGACACGCATTCCACATGACTGGGCGCGCAGTTTGGAGAAGGCTGGGTTGTTGGGTTTGATCAACATGCCACACTTTGAGCGGTTGACGGAAGAAAATGCCTATGTGAAACAACTGCTGTCCTATTTTCATGGTAGCATTCTATGGTTGGACAGGCAGGTCACCGTCACAGTGGACTTGATTTCTGAAATCACGGGGTTGCCAAAGGCCAGGGTAGACCCATCGCAATATTTTCAGGGGAAGAACAACGATAAAAATCTCGCAGCAAGGTTGAGGAAGCAATATAAAATGTAGTGTGACGGACGAGCCTACCGCCTAGACACCATCAACAAGCCTGCAGTTAAAATTGGGGTGTGGATCCGGGCTACCAAAATCGTTCGGAACAATTGGCCCAACCAAGGAAACTCCAGGGTTGTCGCATGCGGGGATCTCTGTGTGGAAGGCGTGCAAGTGAATTGGTCACTATTTCTGCTCAACCAGTTGATGGAAGACGCACTGGTGGCCCAAGCGGGACGGAGGCTATTCGCATACAGCTGGTTGTTGATCTTAGTCGCGCTTGTCTCCTGGATGGATCCCGACGAGTATCAAGGAATGGAGGTGGACGCATTGCAAGTTCGCAAGGGAGCACGCTACCAAAACTTGTGGTGGGTACAGGAACCGGAGCGCATCAAGGATTGCGCCAAGCAGTTCTGGTTCTATTGGGAAGAGCTACAGGCGGCCATCGAATGGGTTCCGCGGCTGACTCAGATAGCTGCCGAAAAGTATAAGGGGATCACTCGATTTTTGATTGGACCACACAGTATCTATGTGCAAGCGCGACAGGATAAGGATAACCAGTGGTTGCAGACCCCCTATAAGTTATCTGATGAAGACTTAGACACGATTATTGATGATTGGTCGATCGAATGGCGAGAACCAGTTGCTCAGGAGGAGGAGTCTGCGGGGATACCGTCAGATGTGTCGGTGATGGAACCACGGCATCACCAAGAGTCAGACCATGAGTCATCGCAGACCCCTACGGATGAAGAGCGCAAGCTTGAAGAGGGCAGAATGAAAACACGCTACGAACATGGGACAATTAGTGGGATCCCCCTGTCGACGGAGGCGCATCTCGGCTGACTACTACTAGCTATAAATAATGCAACCAGTGGGGTGGCTAGAGCAATGATGACAAAGGCGGATGAAGGTTTTCATGCGGTCACTGCCCATCTGGTTCGTTGTGCAACATTGTTTTGAAAAAGGCACCTAAGGGAGAAACTATGCAGGTAGTTGGCGTAATCGGCACTGAGCCGTGGGTCCAGAATGTACAAATTCCCCTTACTGCGATTACGACTGATGATGAGGCTCTAAAGGCTTCGTTGCAGCAGTTGGAGGCATTTTTTGTTAACATCAACGCACTGTCATCACATACGTTGGTGCAGCTACAGGCGGTTGCCAGTCAGGAACTAGCGGATAGAGAGAAGGATGTCAGGAGTCAGCTATTGGGCTTGCAGGAGGGAGAAGCGGTGTTACGCAAGGAAGTGGAGGAACTCAAAGGGAAGGCAGTAGCGGCATGGGAAGTGACCCATGAAATCAAGGATACGTTGGAGTAGCTTCAGTTCGAGAAGTCTAGGGAAATAACGGAGCTAAAGAAGGAACAGGATTGGTTGACAGTGGAGAAAACCACCCTATGGAACAGTAAGGTGCGGCTGGAGGAGGCCGTCGCTGAAGCCTGTCAACATGTACTGGAGCTGACAAAGGCATTGGATCTAGTTGAGCGAGCGAAGAAGCTGGGGGCTGTCATCGTTGGGTTATAGGAGGAAAATGCTACCTTGACCCACGCACTCCAGTCGGCCACACCACCGGAAGTCATCACAGCGCAGAAGAGCCTCATCGAAGAGTTGGCGATTCAACTAGGCGAGTTGGAACAGGAAGCGACCAAAATCACTGCTAAGACCGCACTTTTTTGGGGCAGTATTGTTCAGGATGATCCATTGGAGCAGCTGACCAAGCAACAACGTGAGGCGGAAGAACAACTGGCAACACTGAAGACATCCATGCGCACGATGCCACAAACAGCGCAGGTATCGAAATTGACATAGCTCAAGGCGTTGCAGCAGCGAGTCGCCAAAGCAGAAGAACGTCAGAAGAAATGCATTGCGCAGTTGGACGGGTTTTAAGAAATTGGGGCACAGTTTAATGCTGCGGCTAACTCTACACTGCAGGCGATACAGGAAGGAAAGAAGAAAGTTGATGCGCACCTGGTTAACTACCCATTAGCACCGGAATTAACTGAGAGCCAGGAAGTTGTCGCCACAGTCCTGTAGCAGGTTAGCGAAATCCATTAGTAGTATGAAGACTTCAGGGTGAAGACAAATGAGTACACCATGTCCTGTTGACGTGCCTCAAGGGCGAGCCACAAGATTGTGTTGGGGGCATGTTGCCAGGCGGTTTGGACAGATCAACATCGCAGCATCATGGATGCTGCGCAAGGCCGAAGATACCACAAAAGGCGGAAAGTTGAGCGCAAATGATAATATTTTATGTAATTTTGGGTCAGTTGAACCGTGGTATGTAGGTTTTTGGGTCATTTGGACCACAATAGATAGATTTTGGGTCATTTTTTTTGAAGTGTCGGTTAGGAAGTAGTTAGTAAGTGGACAAACAATGTAAAGGCGCAAACCTATAAATAGACGTAGGTTTGTAAGTGTTGAATCATCCTTATCCTTATCTTGATCGACATCTATCTTTTGGAGAGTATGATTATTGAATCTTAACATCTGAGATATCTTGATCCAATGTTGAAGGCTAAGTATTTTGTATCTGGGTTTTTGCAGAGTTAATATGATGTGACAGAGTTGTTGATCAGAATCCCTGTGTTTTTCTTGTTTATCTGTGGTAATGCATTTCACGATATGAATATATGAATGATGCGATGTTTCCTTGCTGCGATTAATGCTTTACTGTTATATCTGTTGCAATTATGAATTGTCTTGTTGAATGATTCCATGAATATGATTGATGTCTGAGTTAAATGCCTAGATCTATTTCTGAAATGTTGCAATAAGTTAAGTAATTGATCCACAACATCCTCCTTCATTCGGTGGAAACATGGTTCCGTCAACTCTCCCTTGAACATCTCAGGTGAGACCTCATCTACTCTATAGGTGTTGCTGGACGGGATAAAACCTGTCTGGGCCGGTGCTCAGGGAGATTGCGGTGGTTTGGGTGTCGACAGTGTTGGGAACCCCTGTCGACTGGGTTTGTGTCAACAAATTTTCATCTCCAGCAATTCTAGTGTACTCATTTTGTAAGGTGTCTTAGACATTGGTGTGGCTCTTGACACAAGATCAATTATGAAATCAATATCCCTCTTCGGAGGAAGTCCTGGCACTTCATTGGGAAACATATCCATGAATTCTTGCAAGACTCGATAGTCCTCTAACTTAGGAACTTAATTTTATGTTATATCATGTACATAGGATACATACAATCGACATCAATTTCTAAAGAAATTTTTCGGCTACAAGGATGAAATTTTTCTAATAGAAACAACCTTTGGAATGCACTTTACTATCCTTGTGTTTCCTTCTTCATCAATGCATTCAAAGGTCTTGTTGTAGCAATCAAGTTTCACTTTATGCACTTCCAACCAGTCCATTCCAATGAGAACATTGTAAAAACCAACTAGAAAAACATTCATATTTTCCCATATGAAGAGCCCATGTATTTCTGATGGACATTTCTCCACCATCTCACTAAAATTCCTATTGGTTCCAGTGGCTAGTTGAACTAACCATGATTTACTATGTTTTGTTTTATTAAAAGCACAATTATCAATGACTTTATGAGTGATATAATTGTGAGTAGATCCAAGGTTAATCAAAATAGAAATAGATTGCTTAGTAATCTTACCTTCAACCTCAATTACATCTGATTGATGGTCTACTTGGTGGTCCTCTGGTGTTACATACATTCTAGGGATGATCCTTGGCACCTAAACCATAATTTCAACATCTTTGATGTTGTGAACTTGCTTGGCACTCCCACTCTGATGTGGACAATTTCTTAGCAAATGGTTCTCTCCACATCCCCAACATTGAAGTGGATCTCTTGTATTGTCTCCCATCATCCTTGTTGACTTAGTCACACCCTGTGTCGGATGCCTTTGTTGATTTTTGAAATGAGGAGGCTTAAATCCCCTCTTTCTTTGGTCAAACTTCCCCTTCTTATTGTCCTTCCATGCCCTATGGAATTCTAGCTTGTTTTTACTTTGATCATATCAATACTTAGCCTTCCTTATAGTTTCATATAGAGTTTGAGGTTCATCAAAATCAATTTTTTCCTTGTATGCCTAAGGTAATCTACTAAGAAAGCGTTGAATTTTGACCTTATCATCTCTGATATACTTGACATACCTCAACAGATCCAAGGATTTATTGGAATATTCATCCATGGTCATTTGTCCCAATTTCAACTCGTGGAAATCTTTGTTTTTGTCATCGTAGTGCCTATCAGAGAGGTACTTTTGCTTGAAATACTTCTTGAATTACTTCCACGCAATTTTATTTTCATTGATCTTCTTGACCTACCTAAGGTGATCCCACCATATATATGCTCTTCCATTCAAATTAAATATGGAAACCCTTGCCTTCATGTTTACGGAGTAGTCTTGGACATGGAAATATTTCCTCATCCCAAGAAACCAAGCTTTGGCTCCTTGACCTAATTTGGATTCACCATCAAAAGTAGGAGGTATGGCCTTCTAAAATTCCCCATGCGAGTTGTCCTTAATAGGCCTCTTCCTCTTATTTATATGAGATGGCGATATTGAGTCTTTAGTGGAGTCTTTATAGGAAGATGACTCACTAGAATAGAAATTTGGAGTGAATGCCTCTCTCTAGGTACCCTTCTTGAGCTATGGGGCCTCTTGTGAGATTGTCTCCTTTGTTAGAATATGTAATGATGACTTGTGTGGTTTGTTGGTAAAATATCATAAAAAGGCATAAATAACTCTAATATTATAAAATAGAATTATCCCACCTGCATCATGTAATTAAATCTCTTATAACCATTCTTTGTATAAGAGAGGTGGAAAACTATTTATCCCACATGTGTTATGTGATATAAATATTTCATACCTTTTGTTATATAATAGAGGTGAAGGAGACCCTTTTGGGTATGTTGTGATATATTGTGAAATCACAAATCTCATGTTGTGTATGTCATTTGTACATGGATGATTGCGGCATTATGTGAATATGGAGAGTGATGCATATGTGGAGATGTTGTGTATTGTAAGATGGATATTTCTAATGAATATAGAAGACCAAGCCTTCATGGATGTTTCCCCATTTGGGGTTTTATCACGTATATCTAGTGTATTGTTCTCTTGTTATGTTGTCTCTTATTTCTTACATTAACTATTGTTGCTTGTATGGATGGAAGGCTATATTAGTATATCTTTACTATTAATTTACATGTTAGTGTAAATGTACATTGTTGAATGTTTATGCATATTCTCAATACTCTAACATACTTGAGATACTCCAACTCCTTGCCTCATTTCCTAAGTGTTGTCCAAGGTGAATCTTCCTCTGAATGTTTGCTAAGTTTTGGGGCATGGTTGCATTTAGCTAGTTCTACTCTTTCTAAGCTCTAAGAAACCTCTCATTGTCTGCTCTACAACTTTGTGGTTACACTCTTAAGCTTCTTATGGTTTCTACAATGTCTAGGGGAGTTACTTCATTTCTTCTGCCATTGGATTTTGTCTCTGTATTATCAACCTATATATTTTATATTATGACATTTGTTTCAGGTGCATAGGGATCCTATGCATCATGCATGATGATGTTTTTCTTGGCCCAACCAAGACCAATGATTGCCAACTTGCACTATACTGGATATTAATCCTTAACTATCCCTGATGTGATATTTATATGCAAATTTTTCCATATAAACACATTTATTAGCTTCATTGCATTCATAAAAATACACAAAACTAATTTTCATGCATTATGGGAACTACCCATATTGACAATTGTTTTTTGTCAAATTATGGCTACGGGCACTTTTATGTTCAAATCTCAAAAACATCTGAATCCTCTACTCGGAATCTGAATGTGCACGGAATGTTCCCCTATGTATAAGGTTTCATATTCCTATATTCATGCTTCATTTTGACGTCGGAGCTTAAAGTTACAACCTTCCAAAACTACTAATTTTGCTCAATTATGCACTTTTCCTGTAGGTGCAATTAGGTTCAAAGACCAACTTCAACCACCTATAAAAGAAAATCTAGGGAGAAATAGAAAAATTTTTATATCTTATGTTGATAACACAAATAACAAGGATCACTCAGCAACTTCCAGATCTCCGATCTAATGCCCCGGTCAATCTCTATAAATTTATGGAATTGACTACTTTTGACTTTTGCGCTTTTTCCCATACTTGGAATTTTTAGCAAAAATGGTTATCTCCCAAACTAACCATTTATGGAAAAAATTATTTCTAACCAAAGTTGTATGTTCTGATGAGTAGATAAAATACCAATTTCATAAAAAAAGTTGGTCTTGACATCTAGGGTCACTTTTGTGAAATTCTAAATCATAGCATATCATGGAGCTAAGTATACCTCGCAGAGAAAGAATGAGCAGAAAAGATGAATTACAGTGAAAATTGCAGTAAAAATGAGCAGACAATTAATCATGCATGAGAACTCAAATAGGAATAGAATAATGTCACGTGATCCAATAATCAGTATAATGAACAATGATGTTACAATTGAGAGAATTCGAATCACCTAGGAGAATTCTAGTCTCAATCTGCCTAGCATAGGAATTGTCACTTCTATCAGTGCTTCAGAGCTCCCAAACTCAGTTAAACTCAACCAAATCTTAGTTAACTGACCAAGGAGGGTGCAATCAAGAGTTTGTCATGCAAATCACTCAGAAAAGGGCGCACGAGGCCACAATCAGTGGAAATCGGAGCATAAACCCCCCACAAGAATCAACTAACTCAGGTGGACTAAACTAGAACACTGAGTTGTCTCCTAAAATGTAGGGAACTGACTCAGGTGGTCCTAAAATGGTGCATGCAGGGCGCATTAGGTGGCTAAAGTGTCCTAGATGACATATGCACACCACTAGGGGGGAAATGACATCATCAACTGCTAGGTAAATGAAAATAATTCTAAGTAGGACAAGGATGGAGTATTAAATATCCTAACACCCCACCTTAATCCAAACTTGTGCATCTTGGGCCCTGGTTACTAAGACCAAAGGTCACCCATACAATCAAATAAATGATGAAAATAAAATAACTATCCATGAACCAAGGAAATGGGGAAAACCTCATGGGAAAAATACCCCCCCTCAAAAACGAACAACATGAAACTCAAGTAGCCTTCACATGTGCAAACAATTTGTGAGTGAAAGACTTTGTAAAAATGTAGGCAATCTGCTCCTATGTAGGATAGTAATGCAGGTGCTAGATATGGCTCTAGGTCTGGATCTGCTCCTTTGATGTACCTCCCATTGTGTCAAAACTGTATTTGTCAAAACAAGTATTTCATAAACCATATTTTCTACTAGAACGAATGGCTCATTGTAGTCCAAATCATGAACCCTTGAGTGCCCTTTTTCAACCAACTGAGCTATGTACTTGGCTGTAGATCCATCATGGCAAGTCTCTTTGCAATATTGTGGATCAGATCCCACCATCATGTAGCACCTCTATGAGAGAAGTGGATATGTATGACATAGTGGAAGGTTTGCATGATACTGATATTTGTTTGTTCTATAGTCAGATGGATCCCCAGCTATGTTCCCATCAGCTTCAAGGACTTGGTGAGCCCATATTGGCCTTGACCATGGATTGGGAGCAGGTACTGGATCTGGATCTGGATCTGTTTGAACTTCATACTCAACATCAAGATATTGGTCCTCATCTTCATTAGAAGAGACATCATCTTGATTTTCATCAGATGCCAATGGAGTAGGTTGAGAGTATGGAAAAAAGTGAGAGCATTCATATGCCTTTGAGGCATGGTTTGCAAACCCTTTCGCCACAATCTTCCCATAAGAGATCTCTGCAATCTCAATTGTTTCAGGACCAAAGACAACTTTCTTCAATGAACCTGTGTGAGTCATATGATAAACAGACAACAAATTTGCTGATAAAGAAGGCACAAATAGAACATTTTTGAACTTTCCATGCTTTAGTTGTATTGTGCCCTTCCCTACAACTGAGATTTGAGAATCATTTCCCATGTGAATGATAGGACCATCAATGAGATCTAAAGAAGAGAAAGACACTCGGGAGGAAATCATGTGGTTGGAGGCTCCATATCTACGAGGAAGGCTTGTGATTGTGAGAATCCAGCCTTCAGTGCATGGCATCTCTCGTGATCATCTATCTCACTTCCAGAATCAGACTCCCTTGCGCCTTCTGGGAGGGTAATGTTGTGTTGTTCAAGAAGTTTGGTCATTTGATCTATCTTCTTCTTCATGCATGAACTCTCTGGATGATTTCCTTTCTTGCAATAGGAACACTTGGTCTTCTCAAACCTATGTTGCTTATCCTTCTTGGATCTAGAGGCTCCTTCCGATGGATTAGAATTTTCATTCTGCTTGGATTCAAATTGCTTATTCTCTTTACCCTTGTTCTTCCCTTTTGTATTCGCACTTTTTGTCTCCCCAACCATAAGAGCCTGATTTTTGGAGGCTTGCAAAGCACCCGTCTAAATCAATTTGTCTTGTTCTTGGATGAGAGATTCGGTGAATGCATCTAAGGAGGTCATTTTCCATCCATGGATTGACAATCTCCCTGAATGAAAGGTAGAAATACAAATGGAAAACTTCGGACCAAGCTTGCTTAGAATGGATAGCACCAGTTTCTCATCCTTCTTCTCAATGCCACATTGTTTGCATTGCATGACCAAATATTTGAATTTAGAAAAGAATTGTTGTATAGTTTCGAAACTGCTGGGTTGAAGAGCAATTAACTCATTCTCCAGAATATGGCCCCTTAGTTCATCTTGTTTGTCGAAGAGGGTCTCTAGCTTCAACCAAACCTCTCTTGGAGTATTCAATCCATCTAGGTGGAAGAACAGATCTCTAGATATATGAATACAAATGAAACCAAATGCTTCATCCAATCTATTCAGATACTTGGCCTTCTCAACAACTACTTTAGGTTTGACCTACTTACCCATTGTGGCCCTGTATAGTGACTTGTTGTGCAATACCATCTGCAGATCAGTCGTCCAATCAAGATAATCGAAGGGTGTCAGGATTCTAGGAGACAAGGGAGCATTTGAATTCTCCATATGAACTGTTGGAGGGAATAAAACTAAACTATTGCTACTGCTGCACTGAAAAAACTTCAAAATCCTACAAAAAACTCTCAATTTTGGAGATAAAATACTACTGAGCACTGCTTTAGGACAATAGGAACATTTTTCTGGATCCTTCACACCTGGATAGACCTGAAAGGATTTCTCCAATGAATTCAATGCAATGGCACCGAGATTTGTTGTGGAAATCCAGAGGCTTCTGGTGCACTACTAAAAGCAGTTGATCAACCTACGCTCACTGAGATATGATACCATATCAAATTCTAAATCACAGCAGATCATGGAGCTGAGGATACCTCACAGAAAAAGATGACATCTGCACACCTCTAGGGGGGAAATGACAACATCAATTGCTAGGTAAATAAAAATAATGCTAAGTAGGACAAGGATGGAGTATTAAATATCCTAACAACTTTTACCTCCTCCAAGTTTTTTGAAATCACCAAAAAGTGCTCCAGAATAGTGAATTTTGCCTTTCTTTCAAACCTCGGCTTCAAACCTTTTGGAATTTGACCACATGTTACCAAATTTATGTGTTCTTGGTCCATGACTGCATCATATAAATTTTGTCCCAAATAGGGCCCCCATCGGGCCTTTGGACACTAACCTTTAAAAGTCACTATTTCAAATTTTTTGTCAAATTAAAGAAGAATAGGCTTGTGCCTCTCACTAACAGTTATGTAGCCTATGTTAATTGCATTCGAACACCTCTGGTCTCATCAAATCCTAAGCTAAATTGCTCCAGTTATGGCCAAAACAATTTCCAGGATTTTATGATGGCATTCCTCAGATCTATTATATCGAACTCTTCTTGTCAATCAGTCTCGATCTCTCTAATGGTCGATATTCGATATAACATCGGAACTTCCCATCGGACTTCTCGTATCAAACCTATTTCTAAGACCTCCAATGGTCGGTATTTGATATAGCATCGAAACTTCCCATCGAACTTCTCATATCAGACTTATTTTTGATATCTTCGATGGAAAGTATCTAATAGTTGATATCAAACCACCTCTATTGGCCTTTCCCACAAATTTCACCTCATCAATCCATGAAATAGTACTCCCGATACAACTCTCTCGACACCCTATCAGGTCATCCCTATCGGTCTTTCCTGTGAACTCCATCGTGTGAATCCCCAAAATGTTACTCTCGATACAACTCTCCTGACACGCTATCGGTCTAGGCCCATCGGCCTTTCTCATGAACTCCATCACATCAATCCCCAAAATGGTACTCCATGTACACCATCAGACCCACTCTATTGGGCCTTCCACCAACGCATATGTCGTGAACCTCTGATGCCACACTTTCGATACAACATCGGACTTGGTCCGTCGGACCTTTTTTTGGACTTTCCTCCGACCACTTTCAATTGGCTTCCCTGATGGCCTTGTTTTAGGTCTGGCCACCTGTGCATTCATCTAACATGGATAGTCCATGTCATACCCCTTTCCACATGGCATGGGTAGGGTCCATCTCAAATTTTCCAATTTTTTTACATTTTCAGTAATAGGCAAAATTTCAATTTCCTCCATTTTGGAAATATCTGTGTTGCATAACATAATTGAAATTTGTTCACTAATGACCTATAGTTCGAAATTTTCCACAAATTTCCTTAACCCAATATACCATTCCTATCGGTAGATCACATATTTTAATTCTTGTGCTCCCTTAAAACACCATCTATTAATTAAACCCACGATTTGCATATAAATGCTTGTCAACACTTCCTATGCAACACGAATTTTTTCCCTGTGATTGTGGATTTCAGCCCATACATCCACTGTGCTATAAGCAATAGCTCTGATACCACTATGTCACGTCGCCATCCACTAATTTGACCAACATGTTGGAATATTTTATATTCCTTGGAAGGTAATAATGTCTTTGTATTATGTCGGAAGATATCCACAATCTTATGTAAAAGAGTAATACATTATATCCCATATTCTTTATGGTAAATTATACTCTTGATATTCATTATTATATAAAGAGATGTTATTATGGAGAATTATATTATCCCACATGTAATATGGGAGAGTAATTCCTCCTCATCTCTTGGTATATAATAGAGTCAAGGGAGTCTTTCACCTTTATCCATCCATTCATCCTTTGTGGATCATCCACTATGGATCACTCATTATGATCTATACTTTCACAAGTATTGCTATATTGTATTGGGGTTATTGGCATTGCTCTCTTTAAGCTTGAGGGAGATATTCTAGAGATAATAGAAGAGTACCTTCCCATGTACGTAGCCCATTTGGGTGAACCACGTATATCTGGTGTACTCTTTTCTCTTGTTCTCTTTTCTGTACTTATTGTTGATATATTATTGTTTTGCATAGATAGGTAAGCTAGTTTAGTTAGATCCATATCTCTGACACAACAAAGGGGGGACAATTACGAATTCTAGGCTTCTAAATTTTTCCCCATGGCCATATTACGAAATTGTCAACAATGAAATGCTCATGCAAATGCATAAATGGAAAACACGGCAGGTATAAATTCTGTCCACACACACACCATGCATATACAAGCATATTCATTACAAGCATAAATAAAATCATTGCACATTCAAATACAAAGCTAATACTTATCTTTAAACAAAGAATATCCAAGAAACTAGTTGTATAAGAGCAATTTTCCACCCAACTCTAGGCACTATATCCAACATATACTCTTTATGTTGAGAGGCTACCCCCAAGCTGGGCTTTGAGGTCTCCATGGCGAAGGGAACACCTACAAGATTCTCTCTCTCAACCCACAACCCATTTTGCTCTCAATGCATATCCAAATGCTCATCCAGAGCTCCACAAGAATCTCACTCAACCATCATAGCCATGGCACTCCTTCCAAGTGTCCCACACAACACAAGGAAGGCATTTCATTGTTCCCTTAGGAAATCCTACCCTTACAGTGCTTACCAGTGTGTGCGTAAGATTCCAACATGTTGTATGTTGTTGGAGAACCTCTTGTAGTGTTTATTCATGGATTCTCAAGCATTCAGAAGTAGAAAAACTCAATGGGTAAGGTTCTTAGCTTACCCCAACTCTATGCTCACCTACATCTATCTCTTTTCCCCTCAAATCTACACCTTTGTTTCCCATTTCAAATTTATGGGTAATGCACAGTTTGATAATGGATGATAACAATGGAATGAACAACAAAAAGTAAGAATTGTGTGTAGCGTAAAAATGTTGTCCCAAAATATGCATAATGAAAAAATGGATGGTAGACTTCAAAAGATTTGAGAATGGCGGAAAAGACAACTAACATAACTAGTAAACATAGAAGAGAGGACCAAATTCAACTTGAAAATAAGCCCAAACTCATCCAGAAAGTGCTCTAGACAAGTTTTGAAGTGGTTTGAGTTGAAATAAATGAATATGGAAATTATAACCACACAAGAAGATGGTTGGAACAACCTTACAAAAAAGATTGTAGTGGCTAGAAATTAAACCAGGTCTGGAAAAAAAAACTTCCTAGAGTTTTCGACAAGAATTTTCGTAAAATTAAGAGCTTTGAAACTAAAATTCTGAATGTAATAACTGAAGGACAAGTATTAGCTTAGTTGTTCTAATGTGTCATATTGACATTAGGTGGACTAACGAATGTTGACTCCTCAACTGTGCAAATTTTATGATATTTTATCTTGTTTAATCGGTCTTAAAGGAAACCATACCATTCCGAAGGTCCTCCCTTTCAGTCTCACCTTCTCGTAGTTTGATTTCTTGGTATTGTGTAATACCCTCTAGTTTAGACCCTAGACATATTATTATTATTGTTATGTTAGACATAGTGGCACAATGTTCCTGGACTATGGTTTGCACAATATTATTATTTTTATTATGTTGAACTTGTAAAATAATTAATAAAATAAAAACAATCGGACAACCGATGCCACGAAAGAGAGTATGAGGAACCATGATGTTACGAGCAAGGGGTTGTGGAAAAGTGTTTACCTATGTGTGTTGAGCCTATGTTGATTTTGTACACCCTTCTTATGTACTTGATGGATCCTCTTGGTTATGCACCCTGATGTGTTATGTCACTCATTGGTTTTATTTTACCCTGAGATTAATTTTTTTATTTGAGGATTGGAGCCCCTCTCTCACCTAGTGCGCCCTCGTGAGTTGGATTAGTGTTTCTCTTGGTGTAGCCACCTGATGTGTAACTCTAGTTTACTATTATGGGAATGTAACTATCATGTTTGTGTTCCTCTCTCTCCCAATTCGAATTGCTCATGAAGGAATTTGATTTGCTTGTGTTGGCTAGTCACACTTGTGTGTTAGTTCATGCTTTTGATCTTGTGCTTGTGTTTGGCAGTTGTGGTTCGAGTTTTTTTCTCTTGGTATGAGATCCTTGCTGGTCATTGTGCCCTTGTGGAGCATGTGCCCAAACTGAGTTACTCTGGAGCCATTGGTGTATGTCTTGGAATTGCCTCTGGAGATCCTAGATTGGCAGCAGGGGTGAGGTCCACTGCCATTGGATTTGAGGTTGGACAAAGTTGTTTATTGCCTCTGGAGATCCTGGTTTGGAAATAGGGATGAGGTCCAATTCCTTGGATTTGAGGTTGTCTTGGATCCACTAGAATTTCCCTGGATTGGAAGTGCTATTTTCCATTGGGTTGTGGTTGGATTTTTGTCCTAGAGCCACTGGAATTGCCCTGGAGTGGAATTAGAGGCCACACTTTCCATTGGGTTATGGTTGGATTGATTTCTTGAGAGAATTTGTGGTTGAGTGTGCTCTTTCTTTTGGCATCATGGTTCTGGCTCGGGCGTTGGCATTGCACTTGTGGGCATTGGCATTGCAAAGTGAGTTTTGGCTTGCATTGTGTCTACGGCTGGGTGGAACGTGGAACGGTCAATTCTGGTTGTGTATTTGGCAAAGATAAGTGTTTTATCTCATGTTTATTTAATTTATTTGGATTTGATATGATTTATTTATCTATGCACATGAAATGTTTGATGAAATGTATGAGCTATTTGTTGAAGAAATTTCTCATGGAATTCAATCTATTTATGCAAGTAAATTTTGTGAAGGAATTGGAAACTAGTTTTTGGGATTCTGTGCACAAATTGTTTAAGGAAATGATTTTTTGGAACCAATGCTACATAACTAATATTTCTTCCCTTATTCATTATATATTGTGTATTTTTATGATACAATAGCCTCATAATGGTTTAATACACTTCTCTTTGATGCTTCTACCTTTTATTCGAAAACTAGTTCTTTGATTGGATTATTTTGCATAGTTTGGAGACTTGGCACATGAAGTGTTTGTAAAAATGCTTGAGTGTTCTTTTTATGCCTATGTCTGATAAATACACTTGAAATGCATGTGAGAATGTGAGGGGAAATCTTCTTGATAGTGTTTGGGAAATGTCTACCAAAATTCTAGATCAATTTCCAATTTCTAACTCCTTCAATGGAATTGTTTTGAGTAGATTTGTGACTTTGCATATGAAGTGTTTGATGAAATGTTAGAATGAGATATACCTCTTTTATGACTGATAAAACATGTTATTTAGAGTTGGAATGACATTTGAATGATTCTATGAGCTGTGGATTTAATTATTCTAGCGATTCCTAAAATTACAAATCAATTCAGATGAGTAGAATTAGCTAGTTTTGTGAATTATTTAATGGATTGTATATGGGAGGAAAGATACAGCCATATGACTATAGGTTACCCTTTATAAACTGTCCATGAGATATAGTAGTCATATATTTCTCTTTATTTGGCATTTGGAAAGTTAAATTGGAAACTAGGTACATTGCGGTGAAAATTGATAACTAGTTGTGGATTGATATCTTTGTTTTCGTAAAAACGGAATGCTACAGCCATGTGTTCTGTTTCTAACATTCTATTGTGTGGTAGGTGGATACTTATCAGGTGTGATCCTTTACTTATGGATGCATTGTATTTTGGTTCAGTTATGTAGACTCAATTCCTTGCGATGAATGTTAACTAGTTTCATTGGAATTGATGGAAAAGATCACCTTATGTGCAATTGGAATGATCTGCAAATACACCTTTAATTGGTTGTAGGTGCACACTTAAATATGTTGTTAATGTATGTATGATTGATTTTGGGTTTAATGGCATGGTTACAAGTTGGTTTTGTGCAAGACTAGCTGCTTATATTGGAAAACTAGTTAACCAGTCTTGTGGACTCTCTTTCGTAATTACCATGATTAATTATTGTAATTTTGGTAATTAGGCCTTATTTACATGTAATTAGATGTTATTAAGCCATTGTGATTGATAATTGATGGTTATTTGTTAAACAATTGGATTTGTGATAAGTGTCGTCAATTGAGCACTAAGTGTTGTAATTAACACCTTAATTACTAGTTAACTGTGATTAAGAATAATTAGCCTTTAGAAGTGGTTATCATCTCCGATATGGATTGGATTGAAGGTTTGATGGTGTTAGATGATTTTAAGAAGCATTCCCAACCCTTATATCAAATGTTGGATGTGTTAATGAATTTATATTAAATTATTGTTAATTATTGGATTTTGTGTCGCAATTAATTTTGGAAAAATAGAAATTAAATGTTTATGGTTTATCCCCTGCACTAAAAATCAAGTAATTACCCTCAGAGTGATAATGATATATCCCTTAGACACTTTGATAGCCCCGGGATACATTACGGGTGGTATCAGATCTGCGGTTGCAACACTGTGGCTATTGGGACTATTGGTTGTTTTAAATTTGCTTGCTTGAATACAAGTTAAATGTTGTGTATATGAAAGTTAATTATGAAAGCATTGTTATATTTCTGAAATATAAAAAATTATTTAATATTTTGAAGATTTAGAAGATTTAGAAGATGTTTGGAAATAATTATATCCTTTTATGCATTTTGCTTAGTTATTTATTTCAAAAATTGAAGACTAGTATATTATGATTGTTTCTTCTTAACTAGAAAAATTATTATTATTTGAGAAAATAATTAAATTTGATAATGGAATGTTAAAAAAACTTAGAATGAACACGTTGCAGCTCACAGGAAATAATTTAACCTAAGAAGACCCCGCAAAGAAAAACAATAGAGGATGGAAGATAAACAGACAACCCCTTATGGCCCTGAAGAGGAGTATGTAGGAAGGAGGAGTAGTAGTTCATCCCTTGACTTGGAAGACTCGATTAAAAATGTAATGAAATGATCACTCACCTTCAAGAGCAGATCATGAAAGAACTAAGATCCTTAAAGACTATCCAAGACAAGGAAGAAAGGAAAAGCAAGAAAACTTACTTTAGGATGGACTTTCCACTAGACAATTACCGTACACCTCCCTTGAGAAAAAGAGCTAGAAGTCCTAAGATTAGTCCAGACATATTTTTAGATGACTATAATAGTAGAAGGAGAAGGTATGAATACGTCAGTGGATGGGAGAATCAAGAAATATTAAACCTCCAACCTTTGATGGTGAAGTTAAACATGGTGAAGAAGCATAAACATGGTTAGTAGGGCTCTGAAAGTTTTTCCAATTGCAAATTTATTCATCAAACATGGAAGCAAGAATAGCTATCTATCATTTGCAGGGAAGAACCTCTCTTTGGTGGGAAAATTTGATTAAACTGAAATGTATTGATGAAGAAAATATCACTTGGAAAAAGTTTAAAAATTATTTTCAACAAGAATACCTTTCAGAGAAATACTATGATAATAAGATGGAAAAATTCTTTGAATTTAAGCTAGCAATTTAACTATGGATGCATATGAGAAGAGATGTAGACTATATAAAAGATGAGAAAGTTAAGATTCAAAGATTTCTAAGTGGACTGCCAAATTTTTACAAGGATAAGCTTCAGTATGATATGCCCAAGACCCTTAAAGAAGTAATCTAGAAGGCAAAACATTTGTATAAGTTGGATAAGAATAAGGAACATGAAAACTTGAAAGATAAGAAGAGTGTTAAACAAGACCAAAGATAGAAGGGACCCAAGCCTCCTATCAACATAAGTGGTAATTTTCATAAGCAACCAGATTCATATAAGAGACCTCCTATTAGATGTTGGAATTGTAATGAGAACCACTATGCAAGGGATTGTCCACATAAGAAAGAAGACATCATTCATAACATTCAAGAAGCAACAATAGGTGATATTGGTAAGACTCAAAGGATTTATGCAGCTTTGGAAGGTAGGAAAGCAGATAATCAATCTCACGTGATAGAAGTGGCAAGTAAGATTGGTAATAGAATTGTGTCTATTTTAATTGATTTAGGAGCTAGTAACAGTTATGTTGCACCTAGTGTAGTTTTGAATTGTTATCTTAAGAAAAGTAACCTTGAGGTAGTAGACCTTGTATAATTAGCAACTGGAACTAAAATAAAAGTCACAGAAATAGTAAGACAGTGTCCTTTGGAAATGAATGGTTTAAAGACTTTAGCATATTTGAATGTTATCCCCTTAGGCTCTTATGATGTTTTGATTGGTATGGACTGGTTGACTACACACCGAGTTATCTTTGATTGTTACAATAAGACTTACACATGTCTAGATGAGGAAGGAAACAAAGAAATAGTTAAAGGAATACATAGACCGATATATTTAAGACAGGTTACAACCTTACAGTTAAAGAAGTTTTTTAGAAAAGGGTGTCATATTTATGCAACTCACATAGAAGAATATAAGGAAAATGAATCTCATTTACAGGACTACCCGGTATTACATGAATTTGCAGATGTATTTCAAGAGATAACTGGAATTCCTCCTAGAAGAGATGTAGACTTTACTATTGGTCTAGTGCTTGGTATAGTTCCTTCGTCTAAATTACCTTATAAGATGAGTACACCTAAGTTGAAAGAGTGATATAATGGAAGCAAAGGGAACAACTAGACTAATTCTACATCTCAACACACTCTGAATACTAACAACATTCCCAACATGGTGAGATAACACAAGACAAGTGATCCAAAGCCCAAGATTAGCTTCAACAAGGAGAGAGTACATGTATAAATAGCTTAAGGAGGTCAATTAAAACCCAAGGTGGCCAACTAGAATGGGTTTTGATTGTGGTTGGGATTCATCATGGAGACTTAACTCAATTTAGTGGAGTGGTGGCCTAGTTAGGAGATTCCCTTTCCCATATTAGCACCATGAGGAGGAGTTCCCAAAAACCAAGGAGTGGAGCCATGAAGAGCACAAGGAGGCACAGTAATGCATAAGGGGGTTACAAAACATGAAGGAGGGAGAATTTGGTGAGATAGGGAATCCAATAGGGTCATAAATACCACGTGATCACAAAAATAGGGACGAATAGAGGATTGGGATGCACTTATGGAGGTGGAGGCCTAAATTACGGAGGAGGAAGCTAAATTCTAGCTTACAGCTCCTGGAATCTAGGAAGAGGGCTCATAAGTGACAAAAACACATAAATATGAGGGAATTTCTCCCAAGGAGGGCGCACTAGGAAAGAGGGGCCCACTAAAGTATGTATAAGGTGCAACAATAACTCCATAGTTCATAAAAATCGAAAATGGGTCTCGTTGTACAATGTTTGGGTGACCAACACTATTAAAGTCACAAATGCACAAAATGAACTAGGATGGACAACTACCATCGAACAAAAAGATTTAAGGTGCTAGGGATGTCCCCCATTCCCCCTCACTTCGTGAGATACATGGTCTCCCATACTCTTTTGGTTGCCTTTGCTCAACCAATTGTTTATTTAATTAATAGCAACAATCATTCAAAGATAACAATAATGATTTTTTTTTTTTTTTGTCAAGGATATAGTGGTCCGTTGATGGGGTTAGATGGATTTCATTCCATCCACCCAGGTTGAATTCCGTTGAGACATCTTCTGGATTGGATTACCGGCTGACGGTTTGCTCGACCTACCATCCACTATATGTGAGGAAGTTTGTTGAGATTTCCCGTGCATTGTTAGATTTACTTGATTCCTTCGGAATAGCAGGAAGGTGATTTTTTCCGCTGAAAAAAAAATAATAACAATAACAACATTAACATTAATAATAATAATAATGCCAAAGTCCATAATCACATCATCAAACAAATGAGCATAAGTCCATAGTCACATTAACAAATAGAACATAAGTCCATAGTCGGATAAAATATCATAAGTCCAGGGCTTAAAAACCGACGTATTACAGAACTCATTGACCTTCATGGGTGCAAAAGGTCATCTTTTTATTCATTCTTATTTGGTGGTAGCCATACAAAAGGTCTAGTTTAGTGAAGAAATTTTCACCTTGAAGCTCATCCAAGAGATCACCAATGACTGGAATGTGAAATTTATCCTTAATAGTTAACTTATTGAGATCCCAAAAATATGGACAAATGTTCAAAGTGCCTTCCTTTTTTCAATACCATAACCACTAGTGAGGAATAAGGGCTTGTACTAGGATGAATAATGCTATCATCCAACAACTCACAAAAGATCTTTTGTATTTCATTCTTTTGGGAAAAAGGGTGTCGGAAAGGGCGTACATTAGAAGGTTGGATACATGGAATTAGTTGAATACCATGGTCTTTCTCCCTAGGGGCCGATGATAAACACTTGGGTATTTCAAAAAACTATGGATGTTTGGAGAGAACCAACTGCAAATTAGGTTGAATTTCTTATATGGGTGTTTCCAAGACATGGATGGAATTGAATTGTGTAATGATATCAGAGTGGCATTTCTTCAATAACTTATCCATATGGTGGGAGGAGCTAATTTATGGAGAACCTAAAGTAATACTTTTCAGATGATGTGTGTACCCTTCCTTAGTAAAGATAATATATAGTTCCTTGAAATACAAGGTGACCGGTCCAAAGTCCTTAGCCATTTTTCTCCCATAACTACAACACAGCAAACCATGTCAATAGCGAACATGTGTATTTTAAGAGGGTAGTCACCCATTTGGAGTTTCATGTTTTCACAACAACCACCACATTTCATCATACCCCCATTTGCTATCATAATTTGCAAATTGAGTATAGGCTTGACATAACAATGGGTTTCTTTATCCATTATCAACTGAATGAAATTATGGGTCTCAACCTTTTTTGGTGGTCCTAGAAACCCTTATTTGTGACCTATCACAAAAGAATCCTTGCATAATCCTAATCATTTTGATATATATCTCTCACAACCCGTCATGGGTGGACCCGACCATTCTTCCTTTGTTCATACTTTTCAACTTACAGGGTACACACCCACAGCGAGAGCCATATGGAAACCGCCAACCAAAATTAGCCCCAACTAAATTTTCTGTGAGACCTTCAAGAACTAACCTCAATGGTCACGTCCTTGGAACGCTCTGTGGATCATAAACTTTCTTCCTTGACCCACTCAATCAACTATCTCCAAATCAAAGTGGTTGACAATAGAAATACCTTTACAAACCATGAACATATGGTTATTGTTATTCCCGAACATGTGAGATGCACTCAGAAATTTTACACTCCAAGCAATGAAGTTGTGATCATTGAAGAAGAGGGCTCTCACACTTTCTCCTTGGAAACCCAACCCCACTCCTTTGAGGATAAAAATTCATGGCGCCGCTTCCCAAAGATTGACATGTGCAAATTTGACAGATCTAACCGCTCGGGTTGGGTGACCCAAACAAAACATTATTTTGCTCTCCATGGCATTAAAGATGGTCTTAATAAGTTAATAATTGAAGTTCTATATTTCGATTCAAGGCGTCGACAATGGTGGTAGTGATACTATAAATATTATCGTTGTTATGTCCCTTGGAGAGAATTTGTGAATATATTTCATGTTCGTTTTGACTGTGACACTCACTACTTGGGTAATTTGATCCCAAATTCCACTAGAGTAGTACAATTATGGACTATATTACAACCTTTGAGCAATTGGAAATCCACATAGAGGGCCTCTCTAATTTGTTTTTTCGAGATTGCTTCATCGGTGGCCTCAAGGAGGTAATTTGTGCCTATGTAATTATACAATGACCCTCCACTTGGTTGGAAGCTTGTGATATGGATAGAGAAGTTGAAATGGTGATCAACACCCAACCCAAATGCCCTTCCTTTCTCACCTGTACAAGGTCTTTCATGGATACTACTTTCAATCATTTTTCCACACTGCCCTTACAAATCAAAAAATTTACCCCATATGCCATGGCAGAATGTCAGCACCTTGGCCTTTGCTATAACTGTGATGAAAAATATTTAAAAGGGCATAAATGCAAATAATAGAAGTTATTCCAGATCAAGGGATCCTGCATGATTTCCTTGAGGGAAAGACCATAGAGTGTCCACATCAACCAAAAGTGGAAGATACTATGCCACCCCTAGAAGATTCTCCCAATATGCCAATTCCTGAGCAATCCCAAATTTCACTCCATTCTTTATCAGGTTTTTCCACACCTCGGAAATTGAAATTGATCGGCTACATCAAGCATTGAAAAGTCATTATGTTAATTGACAATGGAAACACACGTAATTGCATTCATTGGCGAGTGGCTAAAGAAACCAATTGTTATATCTACCCTATATCCTATTTCCAAATTATGATAGCAAAAGGGGGTATGATGAAATGTGGTAGTCATTTTGAAAATGTGAACTCCAAATGGGTGACTACCATCTCAAAACACATATGTTCACTATTGACATGGGTGGTTGCGATATAGTTCTTAGGGTCAAATGGCTCAAGACTTTGGGCCCGGTCACTGTGGATTTCAAGGCACTCTCTTTCATCTTTACTGAGGCTGGGAACACCCACCACCTTAAAGGACTTACTCTAAATTCTCCTAAAATTATATTTTCCCATTGTAAGGATAAATTGTTGAAGAAAGTCCAATCAAGTACCAGTGCGTAGTTTAACGGCATCCAAGTCATGGAAACACCCACACATGATATTCACCCTGAATTGCAACAAATTCTCTCCTAATATCAATAGGCGTTTGAGGCACCAAAGGGTTTCCTTGCAAATCCCATGGTATTCCATGGATCCTAGGTAGTCAACCTCCCAATGCAGGCCCTTATTTCCACCCTTTTGCACAAAAGAATGAAATTGAAAAAAACATTCATGAATTATTGGGGGTTGGCAACATTCATCCCAACACAAGCCATTATTCGTCATCGGTCATTATGGTCCTTAGAAAGGAAGGTGCTCGATGCATATGTCTTGATTTGTGGGCTCTCAAAAAAATTAACCATCAAAGATAAATACCCTATTCTTTTCATTAAATGTCTCTTAGATAAGTTGAATGGAGTGAAATTCTTCACTAAATGCAACCTTCAATCATGATACCATCAAATCCGAAGGAAAGATGTAAACATATGCAAGACAACCTTCTATACTCACAAAGGTCATTATAATTTCTTATTCATGCCCTTCAACCTATGCAATGCCCCATTCCACTTTTTAGAGCCCCATCAATAAGATCTTCCACCCTTTCCTCCACCATTTTGTCCTAATTTTCTTCAATGATATATTGGTCTACATCCCCACCTCGGAAAGGCACCTCAAACATGTTGCTCACACTTTGCAATTATTACAGGATCATCGGTTATTTTTGAAATGTTGCAAATGTACTTTTGGGGAAACCGAGGTTGAATATTTGGGCCATATTGTGAGTCAATGAGGTGTACATGTTGACACAAAGAAAGTGGCAAAGTGGCAACTATGTAGAACTAGCCCCACCCCAAAACTATCAAGAGGTTGAGGAGGTTCCTCGGACTTACTGGCTACCACCATAAGTTTGTAATAAATTATGGTAAGGTTGTAGATCCTCTCACATCATTACTAAAAAGAATGCTTTCTACTATAACGACACAGCGGAGCAAGCCTTCTCTGCTTTAAAGGATTCTATTTGTACTATGCCTATTTTAGCCATGCCAAATTTCACTAAGAGTTTTGTCTTAGAATGTGATGCCTCTAGATATGTCCTAGGAGTGGTATTGCTACAAGATGGATTCCCATTAGCCTTCACTAGTAAGAAGCCTTAGTGTAACTTGGGTAAGTCCACCTATGGAAAAGAAATGATGGTTATCCTTCATGCCATTGAGACATGGCAACCATATTTAATCAACTTACGTTTCCATATCAATATGGATCATCATAGTCTCAAGTATTTCCTGGAACATGGTTGACCTCGTTAAAGAAGCATAAATGGGTCACTAAGAGGTCGTGGTATGATTATGATATTATATATAAGAAGGTTTGTGACAATGTGGTGGTGGATTCTTTGTCTAGGCAATTTGAGGAGGAGGGTTCCCTCTTTACATTGTCCTTACCAATTCTAGGGTGGATCAACGAAGCACATCAAGAATGGATGGCCCGAGATGTAGTTTAACAAATTGAAGACCCAAACCCTTGACCTATGTTTACATGGCATCAAAATTACTTCTGGTATAAGGAGCACATTTTTCTCACCTCAGATTCAACCTTAAAACCACAAATTGTGTAGGAGTTACATTCATCACCCACATCAGGCCACTTGGGATTTCATAAAACCTATGAATGAATTAATTACTCATTCTATTAGGAAGGCATGAAAAAAGATATCCACAAATTTGTTGTAGCCGGTGACAATTTCAAACAACATAAGGGTGAGACAATGAAGTCACCTAGTGCTTTGTAGCCATTTCCAATTCCCAACCATATTTGGACAGACATCTTTATGGGTTTTATCATGGAGCTTCCTAAAGCAGGTAATAAAACATTTATTATGTTGGTTGTAGATCGCCTGACCAAATATGCTCACTTGTGTGCCTTATCACACCCTTTTACGCCATCATTGGTGGCACAAGTCTTCATTTAAGCTCCATGACATGCCAACTTTTGTTGGATCTGATCGGTACCCTACCCTCAAAATAATTTTTCGCAAGAGTTGTTTAAACTTCAAGGTACCTATTTGAATCTCAACACAACCTATCACCCCAAAAGAATGGTCAAATAAAAGTAGTCAATAAATGCTTGGAAACCCACTTGCGATGCTTTGTGTCGAACATGCCACACCACTAGATCCATTGACTTCCCTTGGTTGAGTGGTGGTATAATACCACTTATCATGGCTCTACATAGATAACACCATATTAAGTAGTGTATGGTTTAAATCCCTTATCCACGATTCCCTATTTTCCAAGCACCTCTGGGGTTCAATCGTGGACAACATACTTTGCACTAGGGTAGCTATTCTCAACACCCTCAAGGACAATCTAGTTATGGATCAAAACATAATGAAACAACATGCACATCAACATCTCTTTGAGTGTTCCTTTGAAGCAAGGTATCAAGTGTTTCTTCAAATCCAACCTTACAACAAACATCCCTCAAGTCTCATCACCACTAGAAGCTCACTCTGAAGTTCTATAGACCCTACACAATCCTCAAACCCGTTAGACAGGTGGCCCACAAGCTCATTCTACCATATCACTCCAAGATTCACCTAGAATTTCACGTCTCTTGCCGAAAAAAAGTGGTGTATTCTAATTGTAAAGTGCATGCCAAATTACCATAATTAGATGAGGAAGGCTCCATATGGCTCCATCCGATAGCATTCATGGCTTCCAAGGAATGACAATTTTGTAGGCACATAATCAAAGAAGTTTTGATCCACATGCACATGCAAAAATTTCCTTTTGTTGAGTAGGATCAAACCAGGATTCCTTCGGATCAGTTCTCTTAAATTTTGGGGCATTAGAAGTGTTATATTCTGCACCCGTCTAATCTCCTCCACGAGTGGAAACATTAATAGTTAGACCAACCATATTATCACCATTATGTGGCTTTGAATTTATCAAATTTGCTCGCCAATTTTTTACTCAATATTTCCATTTTGCAATCAATTCTAAACTATCTTCAATACCATGGGTATTCACTCGGTAGTAAGAGAACCAAGGTCATCGTTCCAGGGGACAGTCTCTAGTAACTTGACCGATTTCGTTGTAGATGTAACATTGAATGGCTCCACCACAACCTTCATCTTGATCGCCTTGATAATCACCTTCTTGACCTTGACCTCTACCCCCCTTGGACTTGAGGTGGGGAGTTATCAAACACCTAATATACTGAGCGATACAACCTATCCACTAATGCATCTAAGGCCCTGCATTTATATGTATTGTGAGTTGTCGAACCACATAATTCACAATGGACATTATCAATAATAGAGGAAAATTTTTGCAGGATGGGGCACTGATGTTGGGAATGTTCATATAATTTTCAAATCTCACAATATTCACCGAGTTGGGGGTTCTACATGTTCGAGCAAGCAAGACATTGTAGTGGCCCATGAAAATGGTTAGTGGAACCTGCTTGCACAACACTTGCTAACGGTTTTGTCAAGCCTGGTATGAGAGGGAAGTTGAGAGCAGGTCCCTCTCTCGGTCTTAAACATTCAGAAACATGATGACCTTCTATCATGCACCTAGGGCATCATACCTATTATTGACTTACCTTAGGAATCATCAACTTGAGGATGTTTTGAGTTAACATAACTATTTGGTTCTATACTTGTGATTAGTCAGATCATTCCATTGATCCATAGGCTCCAATACTGCTTGGATACTATACATTGCCTCAATCTTCATAGCTTGCTCCAACATAGTTCTAGGTTTTTTTATGGTTTTTTGGGATAATGGTACTCATGTTAATGGAAGTGATCCTTTAATAAACCATTATTTGTGATGTGTATCATGAATAGGAAAAGGCATCCTATTCATTGCATCTCTAAACCTCTAAGCATATTCCCAAGCCGATTCTCCCTCATATTGTCGGATTTCTTTCAACTCTGCAATTCCCTGTTGTTTCTAACTTTGGTAGTTGAAATTCCTGAGTGAACAATTTCTTCACCTCTATCAAGGGAATAGGTGGAACATTGGGTGGACGGTGGGCCATGAACTTCATGTACCACTATATATCCCATATCCTCAATGTGGTATGAAACTCAATTAGTTTGGAAGCATTCAAAACTCCCCTTCATCACTGATAGATTCAGATAAGGACCAATATTGTTATGCATCTTCTTTAGCTCCCTTGCCCAAAATTCTAGGTATCATATGGAAGATCCTCCATGTATCCCAATCATCTTGGTTTTTGCAATTCCCACCAAAACAAACCCTCTAGGACTAGGTTGCAAAATCATATTTAAAGCCACACTTGGATTTGAACTACTACCACTTTGTTGATTCCTCATTATTGTACTAGCACTAAAACTACTACTTCCTCCTACTATTGTGGCAATAGATTGACTATTACTACTAGGATAATGATTGTACCAAGGTAGATATAAGGTAGAACTAGAAAAAGAGAGTATTGTATGATTTATCGATGCTTGGGGAGTGGTTAACATGGGGTTGATTATGCAGATATCTAACCCTTCTTCCTCAACAATGGGGGGATCAACTTTGCACCTACCTTCATTATCATGCCACTCAAGCACATCCTCGACATGTATTCAGATTGATTCTATGTCATCAATCTGCATTCCAACATCTCTCATACTAACTCTATTACCTCCATCTTCCATCTATGTATAGACTTACTCGCCTTAGTCTCCTATACTTGGGACATCATCTACCATTATCCTTTTCCCCTTCAACCATTGGCTAGCTATTCATGTTTCCTTATTCTCCGCAACTCATTCAACCTTTCTTCGTCACATCCTATGTCACGCATTTCCTTCCGCAACTGCTCGCTCTTCTTTCTTGTTATCCTCATCTATTTATTCCACCATTGTTATATAATGCTTGACTTCCTTGATACTTGCTCAACCCTTTCTAGTTCTTTAAAGATCTCCCCCATCTTCTTCGGGTCCTTCCACCTTCCAGGATGCACCAACACCACTTGCGACCACTCTCCATGGTGCAGGTGCTTACTTTTCCATCGATATCCGATTAAATGGTAGAAACCCTCTTTCCACCAATAGGACTTTGATCCACAATGATATTGTCATGTCCCAAATTTGGTATTGGGTCACAATGGCCTAATTACATTGGCTCTATTCATTAGAGTTTGTCAAATTGATGCTAAAGGTCAAATAATTGCCAAGGAGGAAAATTACTAGTTTCCTAGGTTTGGGGTGGAAGCTTTGGGATTTGGAATAATGGGGATAATAAATGATGTTTGAACATTAGAATGGAATAAATATTTAATAAAGGAGATAAATAAATATATACAAGTGAAAATCAAAGTGGCATTTCATGATGAAGACACATGGAGGAAGTGGGACCCACATATGGCTAGATTTCCCCACTACATTTGGCATCATTCTCTCACCAATTCGAATTCAAGGTGAATGGTAACATACTTGGGGGAGTTCAAAAGGTATTATTCATTGCATGACTTATCCAAGGTCGAAATATAGAGGAAGAGTAACTCCCATGGAAGAGGAAGAGGCAATTTGGAGCTAGTGAGACACTTGGGCTAGATTCCCTAGCTCTATGACAACAATGATGAAGATGCTATGACACCTATGACACAAATCAGACCTGAAGGCTGACATATGACATATATGACATGTCAGGGCTAAAAATAGACTCCAAGAGGGCGCTCAAGGGTGTTAGGGCAGCTAAGATGCTTCCACATGTGATTTGGTGGAAGTGGGAGACTAGGAATTGTTGTACAAGTGGCGTTCTTTGGAATCTCTTCCCAACTTGAGTTGGCATGAGTCTCTTGGAAGGAATTCGACCCATGGAGGACATTAGAAGTTTATAAATGTCAATAACAAATAATGAAACCAGCTTTTGATCATTTGTAGAATTTGCAATTGCATTTGTGAAGAGGGAGAGCTAGTGGATGACTAGTTTCTTGCCTTAGCCAATTTCGAGGGTGAAAGATTCCCATCCAAGTTGGTAATTGGAAAGGCCATTCAGACCTTTCATTTGGAGCTTTAATGGAGTCTTTATTTGCAGGTGTAAGCTACAGGGCAGCTCATGGTTTATTCTATTGCAGCTCACTCCTTCAACCATTTCCGGTTTTGATGGCATATTCTTGATCCTTGAGGGAGGGCGTTTTTGGTGAGCTATTGTACTCTTTGGGGAAGATTTTAATGCCCCATTTCTTTTGTAATATGAAGTAAATACTCTGTTCTTCATCTCCAAAAAGTTTCAGGTCGAAATTCCAAGTAGAAATGTATAAATCTCATTTTTAATGGAAGAACAATGCCATTTCCCCACTACCTTGTTGTGAGCCAATGTATTGATGATGATTTCGAATGAATGGATGATTATATGATATATTTGTGATCAATATACTGCCATGGATGTCTTCTACAAGTTTCATGTACTGTACTTGAGCATTTGAAGCATTTTTACTCAGTTTAGTTGTATTGGGAGGTGAAATAGTGCCATTTCCCCAAGGGTCGAATTGAGGATTTTTGCAGTTGAATGGGAGATGGTGAGAACAGTTGTAATAATCCATTAATGGTGCATATGAGACTTTAATAACATACTTAACACATTACATACCTATTTTCAGAAATATTGAGTGGGTTTGGAGGCACTTGGGAAGCCATTTTCATTGTTTACCCCAGGGGGATTTGAACCCCAAATGACTAGTAAAATTGCATAATTGGTCCAGAATATTAAGAGAGTTTGCAGAGGTATTTTGGTGGCCATATGTCATCCATAAACATCATATTCAAGTTCTAATATCATTTATACACTTTCCTTGAAGATTTGAAGGCATTTGGAGTCAATTTGAGACCTAGAGACCAATACTAGTCAAAGGAAAATCACTAGTAAAGTTACCTACATTGATTGGAATTGAAAGAGGATTTGCAGAAGTATTTTAAAGGTCCAAAGGCATCCCTGAAACACATATTTATGTTATAATATCATTCATACACCTTCTCAGAAGATTTGGGATCATTTGGGGCAAATTTGGGACCTAGAGATCAAAACTAGTCAAAGGTCGAACAAGGGAAAAAAAGTGGAAAATTGCAATTTTAATAAAATTCCTAACAAGGGACATTACAGTGGTATCAGAGCATGGTCTTGGAACCTGATGTGGTAGAACATTAATGAATACCAGGAGTCAAATAAATAAGCCACCACCCTTAGAAACTGAAACTGGATGTACTTTGGTGAAAGGGAAGAAGTAGGAGAAGAAGTGCATTCATTGGTCACCATGAGTAAGGATGAGAAAGGAACCTTAAAGGAGAATGAGGAGTTTAGGAAATTACTTGAACCATCCTTTGAAGACAAGTGGAGACAATACTTTCAAGAGTTCAGATTGTTGCTTAGTGGAATTGGAAGCAACTCGGAAAAAGTAATGAGCAATGGTTCTCTTTTCAAGGAAAAGGATGAAACAATTTATGCCACAAAAGAGGAAACTAATGTAATTGTGGAACATGAGGTACATGTTGATATGCAGGTTCTTGAAGACACTACACTAAAACAAGAAGAAGGACAAGCACTTGTCCTTGTTCAAAGGGATTATGAGTTGCCTCATGGAGAGAGTTGCAAAGCCTTGGAAGAGGTACATGATTTCACAATAGTTGGACCAACCAATTATGGAGAAGATGAATTAAATATTTCAATGGGTAAGAGTTGTAAAGAATTAAAGTTGGTTCATAATTCCTCACCCCACACTTCTTTTCCAGCCACATCACTTTGGGATGAAAATTGGGTGAAAGGTTTTTTCCTAGTGGTGCCACATGAGGGGTATGAAACTCCTACCTCTCCTTTTGATGATGACATGAATAGAGCACCTCATTATTTAGAATTGCAGCAGCATATTGCTTTACCTTATGATGATACATATCCTCATGGATGTATGGATGAGACTTCTTTGAGTCCTTTGAATTCTCCTTGTTTTTCCTGCTCATTATTTGGTTCAGATTTTAGTGGAGATTCTTCATTCACTTCTTGGATGAAAGAATGCATGGCTGAATATTTTGATGCATATCACATTCTCTTGGAGCAGCACTATTGGACATGGGATCCTCACCTATGTCATTGGAGCAGATTTGATGGGTCACTTGAAGATTGTATGCACTTGGAAAATGGTGGTCTACATGCTTGGAGGTATAAGCACTTTCATGACTCTTTGATGAAGCATCTCCTTTATGTACATTTTCATTATGTTGTTATGTACTTTGATGATATATATTTTGTACTCATGATGTTTGGAAGAATGCAAACAAGAAAATGGGATCCAGGAATCCTCTTATCTGATGGTATGGGTTGGAGAGCACTTTTAATTGTTGGGGTGCAATACAAGCAATGGGACCCTGGAATAATTTTTATCTCATTGGTTTCATATTTTTTGGGGAAGCAAGCAGTATGGGAGATGGATTCCCCACTTAATAAAGTGATTTTAATCAGAGTAGTGCAGCAGCAAGCATGGTGGTTCCTCTCTAAAATATTCATGGAAACTCAAAGACTCAAGGTTGGGCAATTCAATGGCAACTTCAAAGAATTATACAGAAAGCAGGTTCTTCAACACCCACATTTAAAATTGCTTGAGGACAAGCAATATTGGGAAGGGAGGATTTGTCATGTCCCAAATTTGGTATTGGGTCACAATGGCCTAATTACATTGGCTCTATTCATTAGAGTTTGTCAAATTGATGCTAAAGGTCAAATAATTGCCAAGGAGGAAAATTACTAGTTTCCTAGGTTTGGGGTGGAAGCTTTGGGATTTGGAATAATGGGGATAATAAATGATGTTTGAACATTAGAATGGAATAAATATTTAATAAAGGAGATAAATAAATATATACAAGTGAAAATCAAAGTGGCATTTCATGATGAAGACACATGGAGGAAGTGGGACCCACATATGGCTAGATTTCCCCACTACATTTGGCATCATTCTCTCACCAATTCGAATTCAAGGTGAATGGTAACATACTTGGGGGAGTTCAAAAGGTATTATTCATTGCATGACTTATCCAAGGTCGAAATATAGAGGAAGAGTAACTCCCATGGAAGAGGAAGAGGCAATTTGGAGCTAGTGAGACACTTGGGCTAGATTCCCTAGCTCTATGACAACAATGATGAAGATGCTATGACACCTATGACACAAATCAGACCTGAAGGCTGACATATGACATATATGACATGTCAGGGCTAAAAATAGACTCCAAGAGGGCGCTCAAGGGTGTTAGGGCAGCTAAGATGCTTCCACATGTGATTTGGTGGAAGTGGGAGACTAGGAATTGTTGTACAAGTGGCGTTCTTTGGAATCTCTTCCCAACTTGAGTTGGCATGAGTCTCTTGGAAGGAATTCGACCCATGGAGGACATTAGAAGTTTATAAATGTCAATAACAAATAATGAAACCAGCTTTTGATCATTTGTAGAATTTGCAATTGCATTTGTGAAGAGGGAGAGCTAGTGGATGACTAGTTTCTTGCCTTAGCCAATTTCGAGGGTGAAAGATTCCCATCCAAGTTGGTAATTGGAAAGGCCATTCAGACCTTTCATTTGGAGCTTTAATGGAGTCTTTATTTGCAGGTGTAAGCTACAGGGCAGCTCATGGTTTATTCTATTGCAGCTCACTCCTTCAACCATTTCCGGTTTTGATGGCATATTCTTGATCCTTGAGGGAGGGCGTTTTTGGTGAGCTATTGTACTCTTTGGGGAAGATTTTAATGCCCCATTTCTTTTGTAATATGAAGTAAATACTCTGTTCTTCATCTCCAAAAAGTTTCAGGTCGAAATTCCAAGTAGAAATGTATAAATCTCATTTTTAATGGAAGAACAATGCCATTTCCCCACTACCTTGTTGTGAGCCAATGTATTGATGATGATTTCGAATGAATGGATGATTATATGATATATTTGTGATCAATATACTGCCATGGATGTCTTCTACAAGTTTCATGTACTGTACTTGAGCATTTGAAGCATTTTTACTCAGTTTAGTTGTATTGGGAGGTGAAATAGTGCCATTTCCCCAAGGGTCGAATTGAGGATTTTTGCAGTTGAATGGGAGATGGTGAGAACAGTTGTAATAATCCATTAATGGTGCATATGAGACTTTAATAACATACTTAACACATTACATACCTATTTTCAGAAATATTGAGTGGGTTTGGAGGCACTTGGGAAGCCATTTTCATTGTTTACCCCAGGGGGATTTGAACCCCAAATGACTAGTAAAATTGCATAATTGGTCCAGAATATTAAGAGAGTTTGCAGAGGTATTTTGGTGGCCATATGTCATCCATAAACATCATATTCAAGTTCTAATATCATTTATACACTTTCCTTGAAGATTTGAAGGCATTTGGAGTCAATTTGAGACCTAGAGACCAATACTAGTCAAAGGAAAATCACTAGTAAAGTTACCTACATTGATTGGAATTGAAAGAGGATTTGCAGAAGTATTTTAAAGGTCCAAAGGCATCCCTGAAACACATATTTATGTTATAATATCATTCATACACCTTCTCAGAAGATTTGGGATCATTTGGGGCAAATTTGGGACCTAGAGATCAAAACTAGTCAAAGGTCGAACAAGGGAAAAAAAGTGGAAAATTGCAATTTTAATAAAATTCCTAACAAGGGACATTACAGATATTTACCATATCAATCTCCCATAAGCATTTTTATTGAAATCGACTTCTGCTTTTGAAAAATATTGATGATTTTCTGCAACAAACTCTATTATGTATCTGTTGATGGTATTTTCTACCCAATAGGCCACAACTCTCATACATTGGTGATCTAATCTATGTAATGCAACCAGGACTTAGGGAGTCCACTGAATGGTTCTCTTGCATCGGTCTTGAAATTTTGGGGCTTCCATAAGTCTCTTTATCCACTTGTGCAAACTTACATGAAACTCACACCGGAAGACTTCATATTGATTCCACAACGGGCCATCATACAATATAAACTCCCCACACTTTACTGGGTTCCCTTTTCACAATTGGGATTCTTGTAATAAAAAATATTCAAACCTCGTATCCCACTAATATTGAATCTAGTATTTATAAACCCCATTATCCATTCAACTAGTACTTTCCTATTCAAAATGGTCTCGATATCATAACCATTTGTTGGCACAAAATTTCAAAGTGCAGGGTTCTGCATAGGGGCCAACAAAGTCCTATTGTAGTACATTTTCATATTCCTCGGGAAGAAGAAAGTCTCACGCTAAGCACGACCGAGACAAGAGTAAGGTGAAGGAAATACTAGTCACGATAGATAAGGAAGTAGGCACATAACTCATATTAATCTTCTATTAAGGTATGCAATAGGAAGGAAACCCATATAACGTCATAAACCATACATGCAAAAGTAGATACAACCAAATATAAGAGACATGCATCGGACATTAAAACATAAATTTTAAGGGGGCATTGGGAATCATCCTTTCTTATCATTCATTCTTCATAAACATAGTACTCATCAAATATTACAATATTTAGGGATTGATATGTCCCGCAACATGGATTTCTAGTCCTAGATCACACCCAATACATTAGCTCTCTCTCTATTTTCCTCTCTCCCTCTCCAACCCCAATCCTTAGCTCTTTATGGCATTTTATACACTTGTGGTGGTTAGTTATGACCACGCGAGGCATTTATAGCTAAACTTCTTTCCTTGGGCGCATTAATTTTCCATCCTATCTTCCATCACCCCCCTTTGAACAATCCCTTCATAGTTGACTACCTTCCCATCTTTCGCAACCCATTCTTCAAAAACAAAGGGACCAACAAAATGATTCATTGATTGTTCTATTGTTTAGATTGTGAGTCTAGCTCAAATTTAAGAACCATTACCTAAATTTTCATTATTCAAACATTTTCCAACAATTTGTCTCTAGGAATGGGGTGATGGTTCTATCCCCGTATCAGTAGATGACGTTGTTGTTAACACCCAAAAAGTGCTCACTAGTTCATTCCCTTATTCACATGATCCATTTGTCCACTTTTTCCACCATTTGAGCCTCTAAAGCCATCAAAATGTCACCAAAAAGACCATAATACACCTTTTCCCCCTCAAAATATGTATTTTTCCTCAAAAAACACAAAAAAACCCTAAAAAATGGTCCAAATTCTCAAAAAATATTAAAAGGGAATAAAAATATAAAAAATATTCAAAAAAAGAAAAAGAGGGAAAAAGAGACCTAAACCATGTTGGTTAATACCATTGGTTTCCTTAAAACCATAATGGTATTTCCCATCACCAAAAACTATAAAAAGGTGATAGGGGCTCCTCACTATTCATCCGCATTTCATCTTATCCTTATGCTGCCAAATTCCCTTTGAGAGTTCTTGCCTCCCATTTCAAGTTTGAAGATCCCCATTCAAGCATTGGAGAAGAAGAGACCATTGGACATTGGAGCTTCTCAACCTTGGAGCTGCTCAAGACTCACCATCCTCACCATTTGAGGTAATATAAAATCATTTTTTTTAAAATTTCTTGTTTTTCTCATAGATCTTATTTATTTTCTTTACACATGTTAATGTTAGATCAGATTATATTAGTTTTTACATATCTTTATTGAGACTGTTGCTACTAGTTAGCAGGTGCATCCTTGCACATGCTTGGTTGAAAAACTAAGCAACAGTTGTTCATCTAGAATTGCTTACAATTGATAAACAAATGAAGTACATAATAAGACAAAAACACAAGCATAAAAGAATTAGTCTAGAGTGATAAGTAGTGTTACTACTGCAATTGTGATGATGGATACCATAAAATTGAGCCTTATATGTTTCGCTACTACTACTGTAGTTGTTGCCCAAGCCAATGTGCAAGAGGCCATTGATGTGGAAAGGAAAATAAAAGAGTATGAAAACAATTTCCCTTAAATAAGGTGGAATAATACAAATCAAGGCAAAATAAAGTCCATGTATTCATTGACTATGCTTTCAAGATACATAAGAAGTAAACTTTGTCCAGACGAAATTTTATACAAGACCTCAATACCTGCAAGTTTAGAGTCAAGAAATGGTAGAGGTTATGGACCATATTCGAGACTAGAAATTTGCATATGAATAGTCCAAGTGGAGGTTTAATAGTGTGAGAAATTGGTTCTCTCCCTAATAAGATATTCCCCAAGATATACTTGTTTTTATTAAAGCGGCTCTATTGGAAATTGAGTTCGGTCTTAGATATTGGAGACTAAATTGAAAATGGATTGAGGGGGATTTCAGATTGTGCCACCATGTGGCATGTGACAAATAATATGATAAATAGTCATCACCTGTCACCTTTTGGTCCCAAGGATACTTTATTTCCCTGATCTCGAGTGACTAAAGAGTTAGAAGAATGCATCAACCTAAATAGAAGGAGCATTTGTTCGATCCCTATCATTGATGAAAGTACTACCCAAAGATTTTTTGAGGCTCATACTAAGGACATGACATTAATTATAATGATGTTGCCTAAGCTTGAAAAGTTTGAAAAATGGATAAACCAAAATATTGCATCTTACAAAGCTCTTTTCAAACAACATGGTTTTCTTGGAATTGATGCACTTAAGGAAGAATTTGAAGAATGGGATTTTTTTATTGAAAATTATAGAAAATTGCAAAGAGAGGCAACATTTAAACATTCCAATGAAACAAACAATCAAGAGGGGAAATTGGACAACCAAATACATAATTCGAATAGTAAAAAAAGGGAACCATAGTGATTTCCTTCCTTGCTCCTTTTGTATAAATATGATAGACACAATATGAAAAGAGGAATTTTGTTGAACATTGTAAATTGCTTTCAATTTTTATTAAGAGGCCGAGTTGGCCACTATTGGAGACTCATTTTTGTTTATGTGTGGTGTGGGGTTATTTCCTTTTTCCAATTATACTATAATAGATGTAAAGATGTTTGCTTTTGTTGTAAACTACTCTCATGCAAATAGATATTATCTCTTGCTCCTTTTCTTTTTCTTTTTCTTTTTCTATTAGTGGTTAACTATGAATGTGGGATTGTTGTTGGTTATTATAATTGAAGATTACCCAATAATTTAAATGCTTGGTTATTTATATTATTTCAATCATTTATTTACGAGAAACCCTTTGTCTATTCTTAATGGTTGGAATATTGTCAATCACATATTCATTTTTTGTTTTAAAATCATAACTAGGTGATTAGTTTAAGATTGCATTCTTCTACAAAATTAGGACCGCATGTGGGATTTAGATATTTGATATTGAAAATCCATTCATCTATTCTTGGTAGCTGGTTCAACATATTAGAGAAGTTTGCTATCCAAAATAACAAAATGGCCAATCAGGCTTTAGGTTTGGGAAAACTCCCTTACTTTGATAATGAAAAAGCATTATTGTCAATAAACGATGACTTAGAGAATTGACCATGATAGTACATAACAAAATGGATAGAGAACATCCCTGACAGAGATCTTGAGCTCCTAAAAAAATAAGCGGGCCTGCAATTTACCAGAGGGCTAATCCAATCATATCCTATACAAGACTTTACCAATAAATAAAAGATTAGCAAACCCAAACTTCCAAAGGACATTAAACAAAAAGGAATGTTGTACCTGGTCAAACACATTGGCCATGTCCACCTTTATTATCATCCCCTTTTCTTTGTTTTTTTTTTTATTGTTGGAATGAATGGCCTTGCAAACCAATAAAATATGGTCAATGATTTGTTTCTTCTACACAAACCCCCCTCGATTGTTAGAGATGAGATTGTGAATAATCATTTTTTTAGAATATTTTCCATGATCTTTGTTAGTATTTTGTAAGATGGGCCACATAGAGACATGGGTCTAAAGCTTGAGAAAGAGAAGAGACTGATTTCTTTGTGGATTAGAGATTAAAATGAGGAATTAATGCAATCCGAAGCTTAAGCTTATTCCAATACTAATTTAGTATATACTTCATATCTAACTTGATTAAGGGCCAACATGCATATGGAGATTTTTCTAGCTTAATCCCCTATATTGCTCTATAAACCTCCTCTACATATATTTCTTTTGTCATCTCTATATTTTCCTCATTAGTCACTGATGACGGGATTTCTTGCAACATGGCCATAGCCACGTCTATATCTTCCTCCTCCTCTTTTGAGTATAGGGATTTGAAATGAGATCTTGCTACTTGTTACCATTTAGTTTCCATAGTGATGATTGCAAGGACATAAGATGACAAAGTACCAATGGATTTGCAATTCCAAGGCTTATCTCAAGCATTCTTCTTCGTTGTCTTCTTCTTTGTCTTCTTCTTCATCTTCTACATCTCTTTTTCCCATGGTCAAAATATGATAATTGTAAATTCACATGACATCTATATTACATGTGTCAAAAGGGCAAGCTCAACTATGGCACTTACACTAAATAGTGCTATGGAGTGTTTTTTTTACTTAAATAAATTTAGATTCTTGTTATCTAAATTGTTGAAGTTTTTTCACTCAATCATGCCTCCAAAGCCATGAGCATTCTTAGTACATCTTCCATAGGTTGATTTTCTTATCCCTTAGTATTTTTGTCATGCATTACTAGTGTGACCATGTTTTTCACATTTTAGGTGTCAGCTTAGGTCCCTTGGGGGGGGCTAAAATGTCACAAAGTTGTATTATTTTATGAGATGGGATGTCAAACAATTAATTTAGCCCTTTATCCCCCTTCACGAAGCCTAGTGCAACCTTATGGGACAAAAGCCCTTGATTTTTGCATCTTGGAGAACAATCCATGGTTTTAGGAGGTTGGTGAAAATGAATATGACTTTTGAGGGGGGCACACTCTCTTGTCTCCCAGTTCAATGATGAGGCATTGCATGTGTGTGGATTTTGCTCTAGTTGACTCCCTTTGTCCCCTAGTTCACTCTTGAGATGAAACATGGTTACCTACTCAACTCCAGTTAGTTGTAGATGTTTCCCTCTCTCTCCCAGTTCACTCTAGAGGTGGAATTGTGAGTCATGTTTCACTCTAGAGGTGGCGCGTGGACCTCTAGTAAGCTCTTAGAGGTGGCACATGTCTTGATGCATGAAGTTTGAAACATGGAGGGGTGCCTCCCTCCCTCTTGCTATTTAAACAAGTGCACCCCCCCTCATTTTTGGGTTGGTTGTTTTCTTTGAGCATTGTTGTAATATTTCTATATTGGAGAATTTTGGTAACAAGAAGGAAAGGCTTTGGAATTCATTCGTGAACTTGCTTCTCATTGTGTGGCTCATTCTTGCATATTATTTCTATGTGGAGATAATTTGTATCAACTTATCAAGTTTCTTTTTCTATATTTCTTTGCTTCTTCTTGATTGGCCATTGAAAGGGTGCTACTAACATGTTGGATAAGAAACATATTAAGTAAGTCTTAGCATAGATCTTATTATTAGTATATGTTGAAGGATATTAATGTTAGCACACTTGCCTTAATAGGGTTATGCTATACTATTTCTTTTTTTGTAGATTGCACCCATAAGAGAAAATGATAACCAATATAGATCCATCTTAAACACATATCTATCAAGCACCGAGAGGTATCCAATTTATTGAGGTGTAAATTTTTTTTATCTTAAATTTTTTACACATTAAGAAAAAAATTACACTTCAAGATATTCAATCACTCTCCTACTCGATATATCTAGGTTTAAGATGAAATCAATATAATTTGATTTTTTTAAGCCAACATCATTTACACTTTTAATTCCTTTTTTATGGGAATGTCACGCTACATAACGTTACACGTTACAACATCTCCCCCATACTGGGTTGTAGAGCACCTCACTACTCTCAGTGCCATGAGGGGTACTCTCCTTTGCATTTAAATGTCTTCTTGTAGGTTCTTCAATTCACTAAGAATATTGAGATTAACCTAGAGAAACCTCTTTATTCAATGACCTTTCTCAAAGCAAGGCCCTCATATTTGGTATTTATCAAGTCCATTTTCCTATCTTCTTGGCAGAAGGCACTACTTTCTCATCTCTTAACCATCCACAACATAAAAGAATTCTACAATCTCTTTTATGTGTTTTAGTGGTCTATTGTATCAAAAGAAAATCATGAGATAGATTGCATGCTATAGATATCTTACACATTATTGAGTATCTCATAGATAGATATCTCTAGAGGATATATGAGCTTGTATGTCATTGATCATTCAAATTAGTGTTCAAATTTTTAAAGTTAAAGTACAAGTCTACAATTTTTAGGTTGCTATAAATCTTTTCCAAGTGCATATTTGAAGGTTGATAGTCAGGTAACTAGAATAGGATCACTTGCAGGTTGTCCATAGTCCTTTAAAACTTCATTTCCATATTTATATGCTACTATTTTAGTGTCCTCAACATTGAAGATTTACAGATTACAATAGATTTGAAGGACATTTACCCTCTAGAGGAAAGAAGAAATTCACTTGACCAACTTCTCGTTGTCCTCTTTCTTCTTGTACTTATTCTTCTCTCATTGTAAGATTGGTTGTTGTCTCGAAATCAAACATATTATCAAGCATTCTCCAAGAAGTCCGAAATGCATTGTAAATCTCAAAAGAAAGTGGTTCCCACCACTAGTCTCTTCACAACCTACTCCTTTTTTTTTGCATTTATTTCATGTAACATAGAATAGTTATATTAGATTTAATTTCTCACCAATCCATCAATTATATGGATGTCAATCCACTAATTTGCCCAACTAAAATCTAGCCTAATATTCTAACAATATATTAAAATTTACTTTATTGCTTACTTTCATCATTCACAAACAGATCTAAGCTCTACAGCCTCATTGCGTCTAAGGTGTACCTTAGATCTTGAGATTTTAAGTCAATTTGAACCTTAGTTTGGTATTGTTGTCACACCCATAGTAGTAGGGATACCATGATGCAGATCAACTTGTCAGAGACATGAGCCAGTCCTATTACATGTGATGAGTTTCTCTCATGATATGGCGAAGATACTTTTTTTGAGCTATTTAGAGGATGCAGAGCATTTAGTCCAGTTCCCCTTGTCATGACTGAGCCCCTCGTGACCCCATTGAGATGTATTGGATAGGTTATGGTTCACTTAGATGAGCAAGTAGAGTATTAGATGGTATACTTTCCTTTTCCCCCATGCAGTCAAAGTAGTTCTTCATGGTTATATCAGAGACAAGTATATGGTTGAGCAGGTATATATTTGGTACATGGGAATTATCAGTTGTCTCTGTTGTCTATCTTAGTAGCTTATGACTAGGCATTTGGTGGCTAACTATGGTATTTTTCTTTTGGTTGACTTATTATCATGAGTAGCTGAATGGTCCTGATTATTAAGGACTTTGTGTATGCTCACTTGTGTTTCCTACTTTGTACAAACTTGACCATGACCCTTTGCTATGTATAGCACCATCCTTCATTGTCTCCATCCATTCATTATCCTCCATCTTCATGATTTTATTCACGACTTATGACTTAGACTAGTGAGATTGAGAAGCCTCCCCCACCTTGACCCTTGTGCATGATGGACTCCATGTTTTTATTGTGCCTCGGATCTAGCGTGTGTGGTTGCATGGTTAGACCTGTAAATCCACTTCCGGTTAGTTACCCCTAATGTTGAGGTGCAATTAGGATTGTGTTCACGTCCACCGGGTTGCTTTCCACTAGTCATCTAGAAAGTTTTCCTATCATCATTATATGCATCAGTGTGACACTTGCTATATCAAAAGAAATGCAATCCAAAAAGGCTAATGAAAGTCAATGAAAAGACCCCTGATGAAAGCCGCGGATAGTTGTGCTTTCAGCACATGTAAAATCATAATAGGGTCATGATATGAAAGAAAGTGGCCAAAATAAAAGCAGATGTGCAATAATTGAAAATGAAAATGATTGTCGGCCATTGTTATTAAATAAATGTAATGAGTATTCCTCATGGATACCAAAAGGGCGTGGATGTGAGATGGAGTAAGGGACTACTAATTCTAAGAGTCCCCTAGAACCTGAGTTTAAAGTTACAATCGGTTGTGCACACATCACAATGGTTCTAGAAAAGATCCCCATGGATCCTGAATCAGGCTTGGAAGTGAGTTATAGGTTGCTTGTTAGAGTCCAGTGGAGGTATCTCAATCACTCTACCCATTTGTGAGACACCTCCCTTCCCTAGTGTTCTCCAGCATGCATATGTCATTGTGGTCCCCGTCTTTCCCTTATTCTATAAGATATCATTTTTTCAAAGTCAAATAATTCAATCTCATTAAGCCTTAGCCTTGTTACATCCACCTCACCTAGCCTAGCAATTTGGTCAAATTTGTAAGTGAGCATATACATAGGAGTTCTTGAAGGACTGTGAAGCTAATATATGGTAAGTCGAATTTATTATGCTTGATTACCATTGATTATGACACTTATGTTTTAGTTGGCTACTAATATAGATAATGGAGCATCATGTACCCCTTATACATGCATGATCAGTTTCTATTAAGCTTAGTCATTATTTTGATCAGTTTTGACTTGGTCAAAAGGTGGTCTTGGGTGACTTTGGATCCAATGGTTCGATTTTGTGTTTTTGGCACCTATTGGTACCCACTATAGTGTCCCATGCTTCAATTGGCCATTATTTGCTCTACTTCATGGTTATTTTTATTATTATTAGTTATTATGGGCCATATTTTATATGTTGGACATGGATGAGCTTCCAGGTTATTCTACAGGTGGATCCATGGGGTGCTAGTAGTCACCTTTAGTGGATTCGATGTCTCTGATATCATTTATGCAGGCAGTTTGATGATATAGGCAAAGGAAAGGCATGATATGGGAATTTTATTCGCTCAACAGCATTGCAAGCAAAATAATTCAATTTTTAAGTGACCATAGCCTAACCAAGATATCGATTTGGCTAGTAAGGGGAAAGGAAATGACTTGGGTATTGTTGGCATGGCTCCCAGAATGATTTTGGGTGTTTTTCATTGCACTTTCATTATGTGTGGTCATCATAAGCTTCATTTTCCCCTTGGGGAGAAATTGATTAAAATAGCCAAAATAAAAGTGTGTAAATCAAGCGATATCTTAAAAAATAGGTAAGTGGGGACCCCCCTAATGATCCCCCCATGTCCCCTAGGTGTCAAACTTGCAAAAATAATGATTTTTCATGTTTTAACAATGGGTTGTAAGAGGCAATTCTCCCCCCTCTTGTATAGTTGATCCATGTATTGAGTGTGAGATCTAATCTCTACCGTTGCTCGTCATCATGGTATCTTTTAATCTTAACCATCGATTCAAAAGTTGATTAGGGATTTGGTGCCTCTCAAAGCTATAAAAAAGAGAGCACCCCTCATTGTAAAGGAGAATTTTGGCTCTTGGATTATTGACAATAGAGAATTTTTTTGAAGAGATATTGTGTCTTCTTTGTTAAAGGTTGTTCTCGTGCTTGATTGTAGATCGATTCTCTTAGTCATTCTAGTTGATTGTGATGGATCCATGCTATATTTTGTAGAGACGATGTTTTCTTGCAAGGTAGTGATTTCACTTGGGCTATTTTGTGAGGATTCTCCAAATAATTTCTCTTGGAAACGTTATACAGTCAGGGAGTTATTTCATTGTATCTTTGATCATGGTTATGCTTCTTGGTTTATCTTGCATCGTTGGCTCTTTCCTCTTGTGAATAAAAAATGACTTGTGTAGTTTGTGTTTGCAGGAAGAGGGGGCACACTAGCTCATTTGGGAAAATCAATTTCACTTGGAACTTCATCAAATCAGCTTGGAATTGATATGACGGGAAAATAACATCATTTCACTTGACATCTATAAGATTTCCAGGTATTCTCTTCTCTATTTTCTCTTGTTTCATTTTCCATTCCTCTAGTCACTCATTAAAATATACATCAAAACCCTCACTAAAAATATAAAAATTCTCTAGGTCACGTAACTCTAAATTATGGCAAAGATTTTTTGGGTTTTATTCTTCATCCCCTAGACCACAAAAGCCCTCCTAAGGAGTCATCACTTGGGGACTCCATCTACCCAATATCGAAGGCAATAGTCACCTAGGTAGTTCACCCTTTTTGGACAGTTAGCCATTTTTCTAATTTGTGATCTCAGTTTTTGCTTGTAATTTGAGAAACTGTTAAATATATCATCAAGCAAGTCATCTTAGGTGTTAGGAAGTCTTAATCATTGACTAAATCATTGTCTTGGGTATCCTTATTTTGTCCCCTTCAATTTCCCCAGGGTAGTGACTTAGCCATTTTAACCTAGCACTAATATCTTAGACTGTGTGCACAATTCTTTAGTCATTGAAATCATCTATTTGGATTGTATTTCATCTTTAGAAAAGCCTCACAACCTAAATTCTTTTACAATCGATGGCTATCTCTAATCAGTCTAGGGTTTATTAGCAGGATACCTTACGTAATTTATTGTCATAGTTTGATTTGGTGCCTTGTCTTTAGATCTTTCCCACAAGGTTAGATGAGGGTCTCCCCCTTTGTCACTCTCTTCCAAGTGGCATAAAGTGAATAGAATCCTGTTTGGCATGACAACCAATGCATTCTGAGGATTAGGAACCTCTAGGGTCACTCTTTAGTTTCCTAGCTCCTCTACCATCTTGAATAGGATTCATCTTAAGAGGCAACTACAAGTTGCGTGATAACAGGTACTTTCCATGTATCTATGGTTCTCGTACTTGTTTGTGAAGCAATAAAATCTCTTTTTGTTGAAGTCTCTAACTTGTAAATTCTAGTTGCTTTCAATTATAGAGTAATCACTAATCACATATACTTTTCTTAGATTATATTTTCTTTTCATTTGTTCACCAATTATGTGGACACTAACCTACAATCCAAAGCATGCCTAATTGCTTTACTTTTCTAGACTATTTTTTTTCTCTTTTTTGTTCATCACTTATTTGGATGCTACAATCTAATTTAGGACTAATCGCATTTACTTTTCATAAATTAGATACTAACAACAATTTAATCTAGGTCTCTAACATCTCTAATTTCACTCAATCTTAATTTGGCTAAAAGAAACTTTAGGCACTGGTCTTTATCATTGATTTATCATACATTGCTATCATATGTAGTTTCTTTAATCCTTATTTATTTACATGCACTTGAATTGAAGTTGTATATCCAAGTATTTGTATTAGTGATATATCTCATAGCTTAATTTTGTTTCCATTTCGAAGTACTCTCTTTGTTTCTGAAATATCATTTGTACTTGCACTGTTTCAAATTATCCCCTATATTAATCCTTAGTTTATTTCTTAAGGTCTACCTCCTTTGCCTTTGTTTAGCAGTTGGCCTAAATAGAGGGGTTGAGAGTTGTCGTGGCAGTTGCAACCCAACTTGAACTTGCCCGTGGTGAGTTGTGATTTTCTCACTCGAGTGTGGATTAGGTGGCAACACCGCCTCCTTCATCACTGTAAAATCTAAAAGTCATTTCCCATCTTCATGATGTATTTCTTTAACAACATTGTTTAGAACCCTTGTTTTGGCTTGTTTATGAAAGAAAGAAGTATTTTTATCCCCAAATCTTAGCGAAAGACTTCTTGATTTCAAACACCATGCCTTGTCCTCTTTCATACTCTTTCCTTTATTATACTCTACTGTGTTACTTTGGCATTCTCCATAGATAGATGTAAGGAGCTAAGTTTCTTTTGGAGACCAAACATTTCTTGAGCAGGGGAGATATAAGATCTCTTTACCCAATGTTTTAGAGCATGCTTGATTGAATTTTAATTTCTATTCCCAAACAAAGGAGGGAGATCTATGTAATGACCTAATATAAGATGATGAACTTTATCCACAACTTTGAAGTTTTAACCAAATTGGTTTGAACCTGAAATGGATTGGGCCAAGATTTTGGATCCGATGGAAAGTCAGCAAGATGGGCTTACGATTTGAAATGTTGGAAGGATAATATTTGAGGTGATATTCTGATTACCAAGTAGGAGGTCACCATGGATGTGTAAATGATCCAACTTAGATGCAATATGATTGGGCCCCAAACACCTATTTGTCTAGGTATATTTTCCCTTTTTGGCTTAATATTACAAGGTTTCAACCTTCGATTAAATCCTCCATATTCTCTTTGAATGGATTTCTTATTAAACAACCTCCCCTTTTTTCTTTATTGAGTATGGATACATTAAAATCCCCTACAACTATACTATTTTTTCATGATCAAAGGCTTTTAGAGCATGGAGAGATTGCCAACACTCTTCTTTCTCCCTACAATGGATTGCATATACACACTGAATATTTGAAATTTCATACATGTGGCTTGGTGGAAGATGTTGGATAGGGCCCAATGCTAAGTACTTTGAGACTGCACAAACTCAAAAGTAGAGTTGTCCTAGAGCATACACAAGCCCCTTGATGCCCCTTTGAATTTTACTACTATTCCTAAATTGTTTTCCATTGTTTATTTCCTATTTCTATCATCACATCTTCTTCTAATTTGGTCTCTTGGACGAGGATGACAGATGGATTATCATATTTGATTAAGTCTCGCAATGCTTCTTCATTATATTTGTTGTCCATGCCTTTATAATTCTAGGAGACTAACTTTAGTGTTTCACTAGAGGGTATTTGGAACAACTGACTATTTGCCCTTCCATTATTGCTTGTCTTCCCGGGCTTTTATTTGATTGCATTTGGCACTTAATGATAACAAACTTTTGATGGTTGTCTAAATCCTCACTCTTTTATTTATTTGTTCTCTCTTCTTGTTTATCCTGTGTTGGCTTACGACCCATTTTCATAGGGAGACACTCCTCTTTTGGATCATTCCTCAAGTTATTCTTGGGCTTTTTCCCTTGCCACCACCCTATCAAAATGAGGGTGAACCTTTTCTGGAACATGATCTTCCAATCTCTTTGGGGAAGGATCATATTCATGGCTAAGGAGAGATTACACTTGAGACTTAAAATATGTGTGCGGCATAAAGGATTGAGGAATAATAACAGGAAATGATAGAGCATTCATCATGAAGGGAGGAATCTAGGCATTCTCCATAGGAGTGGCCTCTGGTTGAGAAAGGATTTCAAATGTGTTAGCTATGGGTATGATTTTACTGTTTTCACTGTTACAACTTGATATCATAGCTTGACTTGAAGTTGTATCTTGATTTGTTCCTAGTTTCTTCTTCACTATTTGCATTGCTCCTCCTTATTTATAGTGGGTTGGATTGGAGGGGACATTTTGCAATCCTTAGCAAAGTGGCCATATTCATGTCATGCTTTGCATGTGAAAGGTAGTTGTTCATAATCCAAATTTTGAACAAGCTTCCAATTATTTAGATTAGATAAGATTGCCTACGTGAGTCCTTTCTCCATATCGACATCCACACAATTTCTTGCACATGCAAACATGCTTGCCTTTGATTATGATCTGTATATGTATTTCCCCAAAGAGTTAGCAATGCCCCCGAAGGAATCTTCATTCAATTAGTGAAATGGCAGAAGAGGCAATCAAAGCCATAGTAGGACAACCAAGGGCACATTAAGATTAGGATTGAAATATGGAGTCCATCGTTGAGGTACATACCCCTTGTTCCCATAAAGTACAATCCATTTTGAAGCATAAGTTTGCGACCTTATTTTGCCTTGAATAGGAAGGCATTAAACCCTTCTTTTGCCTTGAATGGCAATCCAATTTTGCATCCAAATATCCATTGATCTTGGTGAGGGCTATAAGTTAATAAACACCCCTATAAGACCCTTTTCAACAAAAGCCAAACCCATGTGTTGAGAAGAGGCTGTAGGGAGCTTCACTTCAAGAATTTGATCGATGCTCTTGACAAAGTAGGATGGTCATAATTTTAAAATCACTTTCCCCAAGGAAGATATAAACACATGGAAAGCGAACTCATTGATGTCAAGAGGGGGGGATTGGCTCCCCTCCCAAGTCCAAATCCATAGCTAAAGTGAAAAGAAGAGCGATGGCAAGCCAAGGAAAGCAAGTGGCCAAGGTTTATTTAGCACGATAGAGAAGACATTTTTGATTTCTCTTTAGGTTAAATTCTAAACATGTTCACATATACCATTTTGTAATGGAGAATGTTCCCATATACATTTTTTAATTATAATTTGGATTTCATCTTTCTTAAAAGGCTTGTTATTTAAGTTAATACGTCTAATTTGAGCACAAGATACACACTTTATATTTTTACGTTAATTTGTTGATATGAAAAGATATATATTTCCCTTTTTAACATTACCTCAAAAATATTATGGTTGGAAGGAATGTATTTTTTTTTGTTTTTTATTAATGAGGTGAATCGGTAAGCGCGGGTTTCTTACTCGTGTGACACGGGGTCAATTCCTGCAACTTCCACTATAAACCTCGGGCACGAACAGCTGGAGCGTAACCTCCGTGATAGACACGAACCTGCGACTTGCTTAACAACCTGTACACTTTAACAAATAGATAGTTGCCAACCGACCAACATCCCTGCTCTGTTGGAAGGAACGTATTACTTATACCCACATTGGAATATCTTTTGGGATCTTCTAGTGGGATTACAAGTGGAGGAACGAAAGCTTGGGCAACGCTAATATTGATGTTTTTCTTTGACATTTGTTTGCTAGTGTTTCACCGTCAACTTTTCGAAGACCGCGAGATTGTGCCACGGAATATATACTTTTTCTTTTTCGTCAGCAAATGAAATCAGGTAGTTTCAACGTCAATAGATCGTCGAACATTTCATGTATGGCGGTTTCAACTTTTATATAGATTTATCATTTTAGAAAAATTGTTTAACGTCCTACCACATTTCCCGTGTATGACACACATTTATTGAGCGAGTGGACGAGAGTCATTTTTTATCCGTCAGCACGAGCAGTTTTAGATTCACCAAAATGGCGGGTCTAGTAGCATACCCATGTAGCCCATCTCTATTCAGACCATCGCCTGTGAAATTCAACTTCCGTGGAAGCCGTTGGTGCCCTCCTATTTCAGCTGAACTGAAGGAATCCGCCTCTTCAATTGCCACCGAAGACAGCCAAGCGGGCGGTTCCATGGGCGCACCTTCGTTTTCTGCTCCCCCGGGGTTCAAGCCTCCGGAGCCCCGCCGGTTTTACGTGAGGGGCGATAAATGGGGAGCCATACTGTCTGCTTCCTTGGCATTGCCCTTGAGACTCGGTTGTGGAGTATTTGCCCAGGGGTAAACCTGCTACTCTCATCTTCTACTTCATTATCTTCTGATATGAATTTCATTACTTATTCTGTGTCAAAACAAATAGAAATAAATTCTGACAATTTGATTACTTTACAAATCAGCAAAATCAATAAAAATCTGTTCAATTCAGTCGAAACTGCCTCGGTTATTAAAATGATTAACAAATACACGTGAAGAACCAAATTTAGGATATGTTTGAACGGTCCCTTTGCACTTTTAGTCACCGTTGTACTAAGTGAGAAGTACAACTTTTCATGGGGCGAGGGGACGCCATAGCAACACCTGGCCCCGAATGATAAAAAACATCGTTTAGAGCCTCAAATCAGCCCTGAAAGTTTGGGACCTGAAAAATCATAGAAAATTGCCAAGAAGATAAAGAACCATTGTAACTCAGTGGAACAAGTGGGTGGCCATTGGTATCTAGCTAGATTAGTCCTTCCCCCTTAGAGAGCAATGGTCCCCATTCCATCAAGTTTCTCCATCAGATGGGGAAACTCTCGCTACTCTCGCTGAATCTGATTCATGTTGAGCCACTTTCCATCGTGAAGAAGCTACTCTGCTTTGACGACTTGATACAGTTGGATGTTCTATTGGTGATTGCTCTTCATCTCAGTGGCCATGATCCGATCAACAGTTGCCTGCTTAATGCAGACAAGATTGAGTTTTGTATGGGCCAAGTGCTCAACTACCTCTGAGCTGTTCAAGAGGTAGAAAATATGGTTGAAGCAGCTCCACATTAAATATAGGGTGCAAGTCGAGGAAAGGGGAATACCAAACTTAAAAGCATTCTCATCCACAGCCTTGGTGATGGTGTAAGGCCCATATTGGAGTGGTTCGAGTTTCAGATGGGGTCCTTTGAGGTGCTGTTTCTGCAAATGAAACCATACCTTATATCCCACTTAGTACTTGTGTGGAACTCGATATTCATTGTGGCGTTGCTTATACTTATCATTGACTTTCTGCAAAATATCATGAACTTGCTGTTGGATGTGATGGATCTGTTCAACAAATTTGGTTGCCTGACTAGCCTGAGTTTGAGCAAGGGAGGATACATCATGTGTAGAAGCAATGGAGGAATCATCATGTGTAGAAGTAATGGACAACGCTATGTCAATTGGGGCTAATGGTTGGAACCCCAAGCACACCTGAAAGGGGCTCTAGCCAAGAGAGCCATGAAGGGTTTTGTTGTACCTTCTCAGGAGATGCACAATCATCCTGTTGACCACCTCTATCTGTCCATCGGTTTGGGGGTGGAGGGCAATCGATTTGGTCATCTTGGTGTCCATCATTAACCATAGGCTGGACCAGAAAGTACTCAAGAGTCTACTGTCTCGATCATAGTTTTAAAAATCGGTCAAACTAGTTTCGGAATCGGTCGATCTACCGGTTTGATAAGGAACCAAATCAACTCGGTTTGCAAATTGGTTCAGTACCGAACCGACCGATTTGGACACCGAATCAGCCGGTTCAAGACCGAACCGGTCTGATCGGCCAAGTTATTTAAACAATCGGTCGGTTTGTCTAGCAATTTGCGTGGGTGCCTACGGACTCAAAAAAACAACGCAATATCCCCATGGTGCAATAGTATTTGGTGATATTAATGGTAATGTTATCTTTATTTTACTTAATTTTTTAACATTACCATTAATTGTTTCAGGATGTTTGAGAGTGGTTCCAACCTCATTGGATTTCACATGCAAAAAGTAGAATTTTAAATCCCATTTAGAATTCAACAGACTTAATAGTTTTTCAGGATTTTAGGATTGCAAGGTTTCCACCAGATTCTATCATGTATGAGGGTATGGAATTGGCATTTAATCAAGCACATCAACCCCTATATGTACCTTGATGTTGGTGGTGTTGATTGTTGAACTCCTCTGTCGTGACCTTAGTAAAAATGTACTCTTCACTCATGCAAAATCATTAATTAAGCATGGGAAGCTTTTTCTACCTTATTTTAACGATTGGATTAGGAAGTTTCATCAAAATTGTAGGGTGTTGAGCCGTTGACTAATGTCCTTGGAGGATCAACTTTGAAATTCAAGTTAGAGGCAAGGGCTAGAGCCTAGAGGAGGGAGGCATAGGGTGCTATTGATTAATAGGATCCCAATATAGGCAATGATTCGTTGACATATATGATTGATGATTTATATTTCACATTCATTTTTTTAAATGTCCTTTCTCATTTATTATATATATATATATATATATTGCGTTTCCTCGTTTCCAAAATTTGTGGGGGTCACGTTTCCCCTATTTTGAAGTTTCCCTGTTTCGTCCCCATTTCCCCGTTTCGTGCAACTTAGGTTGAAGCTGTTCAAACCCTCGTACAACAATTTTGAAGCAAATCTGTGCCTGTTGTGACCTTTGTAGTAGTAAAAAGTCATGAAAATCACCGTAAAGGCTTAAAATAAATGGTGGGCAATACTATGGATGAAAGTAGCCCTAAACAACAAGTCTAGGTGCTCTTTGGCCTTCAAACAATAGGTCTGGGTCATACAACAACCCTAAAATCTTGAAAATGTTGTTTTTCTTTAAAATTTAAATATTTTATGTATTTTTTAGTAAATCGATTCATTAATGTACACAAGATAGTAAACAAGATAGTTAATCACAAGAATGTACACAAGATGTATATGGAAAAACTCAATAGATCATATTGATAAAAACCATAGTCTTTTACATCATGAGGAGACACCAATCTCTTAGATTCTCCAGCACCAACTGGAAGGAGGCTCCAACCCCCTTTGTTTATCAGCACTGACTAAAAGGAAGCTACAAATCCTTGATTTACGAGCTCCAACTGGAAGGAGGCTACAACCCCCTGAAGACACAAGCTCCAACTTATGTCAGGTCTAGTCTGCTTCAAATCTAGTCCAAGTCTTCTTCAAGTTAGCTTCAAGTCTGATCCAACTCTTTTCAACAAATGCTTCAAATTTGCTTCTGTTACTACAAGCATAAGGTTTGTTCCAACCGTCCCGTCATCACACAACTTGTAGCTGCCCCAAACAGATATCCTATCCGGGACGGTAGAGGGGGACATGCAGCTAAAGAGGTGAAAATAGAGGATCATACTCCCCAAAGATGTATTGGTTGTCACTTCAAGCAGGATTCTCTTCACTTTAAGCCAATGAATAATGGCTAATGTGGAGACCCTATCCTAACCTTGTGGGAAGATCGGAAGACAGGATACCCAAAAAGGCCTATGGAATTTAATAAATGAGATACCTTGGTGATGAAACTCTAGACCAAAATGGATCTGCTACTGAGTAAGGCTTAGGGGATTGGAAAAGATTTAAATAATAGTGATGCAATCCAGATTGATGATTCCTCAATAGTTAGTTTAAGTATGTTGATATAGGATGATAGTGCTTGGTGTAAATGATCAAATCGCTACCCTAGGGAGAATGAGCTTAACAAATTGGAAATGCCCAGAGTAGAGGTTGGTTTTGCAATTATATTACTCCTAATACTAGATTTGATTTGCTTGATCAATAAATGAGTCAATTTCAAAACACCCAAGCAAACGACAGTCACAACAGACGAAAGATAGTCACCAAACCAGGAAGTGCAAATTGGCCTAGGCAGACCGGTGCTTAACTAATGGGCAAAGGAGTCCAGAGAGACGACGCCCTAGGGGTGTTTTGGGTGCCTAGGGGGCTAGGAAAAATACCCAAGTTTGGAAATTGTGAAATTTAAAGCAATGTGACTGGTAGAATTTTTTGTATTTTAGTTGAATGAGGGTTTTAGTTAATTTTATTATGCTGACAATAGAAACAAGAGAGAGAGAAAGATCGGATTTACTCAAAATTGAGAGATGTCGAGAATTGTTTCCCTTTGTCCAACGTTGTCAACTTGAAGATTTATTTCCATGTTCGGTTGATGCCCAAAGATGCCAAGTGTGTCCCTCCTGTAAAACCCCCATGGACACACAATAAGTGAAACTAAAATTGTAATCCAATTGAAATCTACTAGAGAAGAAATGCATGCAAGAATAACAAGGAGAAACTAGAATCGAATGCTAAGCAAACTCAACACAAGAAAACCCCCTGTCACATGAAGTCGCAGAGAGAGAGAGAGAGAGAGAGTCTCCTCCAGAGAGTCGCCCCCACGAATTCGCTTTCTTGCAAGCAAGATCAACACCAAAATTTGTCGGGATATGGAAAGATAAACATTCAGTGCCCAAAGGGACTCAAAAAATACAAAAGTCATGAACTTCTTAGAGAATTCACAAGTGTGCCAAAATAGATCTTCTATTGCCTTCAATCCAAGAGCCAAAGTCCCTTTTGCGACATGTGGCCTAAAGGGAGAGTGCCATGTTTCTTATGCATACACCAAATCAACAAAACCCTACTGGACACATTGCTCACCTGCTTTTTCTTGCCTCCCACTTCATCCTCCATCATTAAGTATGGAAGTTCCTCTTCGTTTTATCTCCAAGTTTATCTAACCATTTGAATCAACAAATTTCCTGCTTTTTCGGAAGCATTCTTGGCATCTCCTACCTCCTTTGCTACCTTCTTATCATATCATGATGACTGTCCAGTGTTTACCATTCTGCATCCATCTTCCTCGCAGATCAGTTGATATTTCAGCCTCAAACCAGCCACCATAAACTTGATTCAGATTTGTTTTTTCAACAACTTTGACATTGTTGCTCACAACTTAATTTATAAAGGGATGCAATTTTCCAAAAGCCTATATGCTTTTGATTGGTTAAAATGTTCAACAAAAAGCAATTTTGTACTTGTGGCATCATCATATGCAACTAAACCAAATATTACATTTCAAGCTCCTCTTCACTATTTAACCTAAGAATGTTTATCATTCTACTTCATTCTTCTTCAAGCTTTGGCTTAGACATTTTCAGAGTATACAAGGCATTTGACTTTTCTTTGAGAAAAAAGAACTGTAGTCTTTGTGAAAATTCATTCACAAGAAACAGAAAGTGCCAGAGACCTGACAGTGATGGTGTAACCAATGGATCATGAATCTCTGTATGCACAATTTCCAACATTTAACTTGCTCTCCAAGCTCTACTTGTGTCGACAACCTCCTTGTGCTTCTTATAGCCAAACATGCTGCACATCTCCCTTCTTTTGAATAGTAGGTTGCCCAACAACCATCTCTTACCTACTCAGAAGAGAGATGCAGGAAACACAAATGCCCATACCTTTGATGTCAAAGTGAGCTAGCATTGATATGTCCATTTTCCACCATTTCTTATGAATCTGTCACATCCTCTGACTTGTTCATTACTACATCCACAACCCTGTACAACCCATGCTCTTCCACTCCCAAAGCTATCATTGATATGTCCATTTTCCACCATTTCTTATGAATCTGTCACATCCTCTGACTTGTTCATTACCACATCCACAACCCTGTACAACCCGTGCTCTTTCACTAACCATCTCCCAGTTGTGAACACAACTACATGCGGACTTTCTCTCCAATTTTGAATTTGGCTAATAGAAAGCAAAATTCCACTAGACCAAGAATTTAAAGATCAATTTTGATTATAAACTTCTTATTGCTTGTTAGCTATAGGTGTACATCCCCATGCCCTTCAACCACATGGGTCTTACTTTTCCCTACCATAAATGTTTCTGCTGTGGACTTAGCTTCCACAATGGAAACATACTAGTCCCTCCTATTCATCATTTTCTGTTAGATGCTCATGCCAAATTACCAGCTATCCATCTCACATCTGAAAACATCTACATGCTTCCATTGGTCAAACTTATGAGAATATAAATTTTGCAATCTTTTAACAAACTCCAAAAAGGAAGAATAGAATCCCAAAGCAAGAAATTACCTCCAACCATTTTCTCCTGCTTCTTCTGGTGTACAATAACCGACACTGTGGATACCTCTTGGAGCTTTCCAATTTTGATTTCTCATATACTATTATTTTCCCACCAACAAAATTCAGTATTTTTGTCTAGCATGACTGTCTTGGCAATGTTTCATTTTCCATCTCTCTCGTCTTTTGGCCTCCCAGCCTAATGACTGCCTCCAAAAATCAATATGTCCTTCCAAGTTTGCCTTATGTGGGTTATAGCCACATCTACAACTCTTAATCTGAATTACAAATGTGCACCAAACGACAAAATCAGAATTTGAGAACACTTTACATCTCCCTTCTCCAACCATCCATCCTCTTCCTATTGTGATGTACTGCACCACACACCTCGTGCTGCACCCAACTCCTTCCGATATTATTTGTCAGCTGAACATGTGGTCTTTCCTCCACACTACTTGTGGGTACATGACTGTAGATTATGCTGTCACCTCAAGATTCCTCTGCCACTAGGAAACAGTTTTGTGCATGCTGCCATACTTTTTCCTCAGATTTATTTTCGACCCAGAAATAGGTCTGCAGCCTCCCAACAAATTCTTGATGCGGTAGTTAATTCTACCTTATGGATTTATCTTCCACCTAGAACTTTAATTTTGGATTGATCATCCTTTGGACATTTTGTCTGGAATTTATTTAACTTCCCTGCTGTCACTGTTGTCACACTGCTCGCCTATAGATGACTGATATTGCCTACCACTTGACTATGTTCATACTCAACATCAGGATAGCCGTCATAGACTGCTGAGTGGCCTCTGCTACTGCTATGCATTTTTGCTATTAAAGGAAATTTGTTTAGTGCTGATAAAATACGAAATTCAACCTTAGAACAATACCTGAACTAGAATTATGAATTTTCATCACTCAGAATTCACAAATTTTGTTGCCTCTGAATTGGGTTATCACCCAAAAAATTACACTGTAGGTGTTTGCTCTTATTCTGTACAAATTTCTGTGTCTTGGGGCTTGCTTCTTGATTTCTGTGCACAAAATGCTTTGAATTCTTGAATTCCATGCAAGAATTGTCTCAAATTACGAGGAAAAAAACTTTAAATTTTGTGTAGAAAATTCTTCAAATTGTATGCAAGTTGACCTACATTGGGAAGTGTCTCTGTTACCATGCCCATATTGAATTATGTGCATGTCCACTGTCTTGATTTCTTTGTGAACTTTCTTGATTTTTGTGCACAATTTCTTTCATTTCTGTGCAAAACTTTTGTTTTCTTCCCTTTTTTTTGTTGGTTCCATGCCCATCTTGCATGCTTGTCTCACTCACCTGTTTCAGGGCTATTTTGTACATTGCTGTATGATCTGTTGTTTCTTTTGTGTGCGTGGCACGGGATGCATGCCTGTATGGGCTTGTTTTGCACAAAATTTGATGTTGTTCTGGATTGTTTTCAATGCTAATTCTGATTGTTACAGCACCAAATTTTGATTTTTACATTGCCAAACTTTGATTGTTACAACATCAATTTCTGTGCTTGTTTGGGGTTATTGCTCCTGTTACAACACATTTTTTGTGCTTGTTGGGGGTTGTTAATGCTCTTGTTACTATTCCTGGGTCTGCTTCTTGTTTCTCTCAGGAATTTGAAAGATCACAATTCTTGTTTTGCTCCTCGTGTGCCAAATAATTGCTTGGTCATGCTACCTTGTTTGTATGCCACAACATTGTTACAGTTACACTTTGACCTTCATCGTGTTACAGCTGTCAACTCTTATCATGCTTCTGATACCATATTGGTAATATGCATACAATAATAGCAAAGAATTCACATCAACACTGGAGGGAGAAACCATTCGAATAGTCATTAATTCAATATTTGAAAATCCATTGTGAATATATGGGAATAACTGTTCACTTTGAATTCCCATTGTTCTTAAATAATTAATTTTCTAATGTAAAGACATAAATTGACTTTATTCCACAATGTACTTTCTAACTCAATTGTTAAAGTACCAACATAGATCCATCTTAAACCCGTATCTATCAAGCACCGAGAGGGATCCAATTTCTTGAGCTGTATTTTTAAAAAAAAATTTAAACTCAAGAAATTTGATCTCTCTTGATTGATAGATCCAGGTTTAAGTTTTTATTTTATGAACGGACATCTATTTTTTAATTACTTTTCATAATATTTTATTTTATGAACAAACATGGATGTAATGTTTATATAGTTGATAGCTTGCATGTTTATATAGTTAATGATTTCATTTCGGAAATATTTAGAAAATACACGTCTTTTTTTTATTAATGGCCAACCAAACAATATTTTAAATTATATTTTGTTATTATTTTGTTATGTTACTCGACAAACTCGACAAACACACATGTTACAACATCTCCCTCATACTACACTCGACAAACTCGACAAACTCACACATGTTACAACATCTCCCTTATACTGGGCTGTAGAGCACCTTGTTTCACTCAGTGCAACTAGATATGATCATTACTCGTTTACCCTAATAATAAATTATTAAATTGGCTTACCGACAATTTTCTTTTTGATTTACTTTGGATGAATTTAAGACCTTGTTTGAAGTTCCTTTGATTTCTTATGGCAGTTACAAAGCATCATGGGTTACTGAGTCAGAGGTTCCAGAAAATCAGTATACGTCTTTTCAAGTCGCAGGTGAGATATTTTTTCTTTGGTTTGTGCTTTTCAAGTGTATTATTTTCGTTTTTTAATGTCAAATCCTAGATTTGAATTTCACAAATAACTGAATCATGAGTTGCTTGTTATTTTTTAAATTAGTATGAAATAATAAAATCTGGACATAAACTTACCAAGGTTTGGAGTCATGGCCCCTTTTGATATGAGTATGGTCAAGCGATTTATTGTGTCCCTATTACCAAATTGTAATTTGATACCCAAGGTAATCAAGATACTACTCAACTAGTAATTGCATTGTCAAACTACTACTTTAGTCAAGTTAATTGGTTTCAACAAATTTCATCATTTATTCTTTTGGAGATCTTCAATGAAGGTACTTTTTCAAAATGAAACGAAAACTTTCAACAGAAGGCATTGTATACCTCATGTATACATGACTTTATATATGAGACTTAGTCCGTAGTTCCCAGTGAATAGAGTCGAAATATATATTCTATTTATATTTTTCCTTTTTTGTATTGTTATATTTTGTATCTAACTTACCTCATTGTAAATATCTCATATGTGACTTGGTCGAAAGATGATCACTCACTTAACTTTGTATTTTATACATGTAGCCCTAGGAGACTTGGTCAAAGATGATCATTCTCCACAAATATGTAATTATATCATTCTCCATCAATTTTGTAACTATTTAACTGCTTCATACAATGTAGGGTGTACAACATTCTCCTTTTTGAGTATTTGCGTTATTCTTGTGTGTTTTATGTGAGCATTTGCATTATTGTAATTGTGGTTAGATTAGTTAGTATCAAAGACCAAAGATTAGGGCTTTTAGAGCTCTCCAATTTCAGCTTCCTTGGGATCTCTTCTATCTGAAACTCCCCCTAAACTCTCGTGTCAATATCATTTAAATGATTCACAACGTTTAAACACTCCTTTCTCCCATCTTTAGATTATTGACACACAAGTAATCCTTGTCACTTGAACATCTCTATCCATTTTTTTGCATTTTTTGTACTTGTGATATCCATCTGTCCATGAATCAAGGTATCATGAGTTAGTTACTTTATTGCGAGTTTATCAAGAGTTCGAGTAGTTAATACCTTGAGTTTTTTGTCAAATATTTTTTGTTCTCGATTAGAATTGTAGTATTGTAGATTTAATTTGCTATAACACTGACACTGCCAAGACTCTAGTACTGTTCAACTATTGGTAAAACAATTGTAGGAGAAACACCATCAATGTAGCTAACTCTTGATGGAGTAACTTGCTATCCAATGACAACGGAACAAACACTTTTCTATCCTACAACATAACGAGTTTCATACCAAATTCGTATAGGACATGTTACACGCCAGATTCTTAGCAGTGCACCCTATTGGATGTGCCAAAGAGGGGGGTCTTTTTTCCATTGTAAAAGTCCAAGTTTGTTTATATAAAAGAGTTGGTCTAGTGGGGCTCATGACCCTTGGTTTGGTCATGGCAGGTTCTCTTGGTTCTCATTTTGAGGAGTGCTAGCCTTGTGGATTTGCTAACCATCCCTTGATGGGTGGAAGTCCCTCATCATGTTGGACATTTATGCCCTGGGTGGCTGCTCCAGTGCACCTTGGGATTAATCCATTAGGACACATGGCTTGGGGATCCTAGCCACACTTATGGTTTATGCTTTGTAGAAGGCGATTTCCCTTGTAAGGGTTGTCATACCCACCTTAGCACACCTCATTGTACCTCCTTGAAATTTATCTTGTTGTATCATCCCTCCCTCTTGGTCATCTTGGTTTTGAAGAGAAAATCGTCCACCATCCAAGCATACTTGAAGAGGTCGTGCCAACCTAAGGAGGGCGTTGAGGGAAAAAGATAATTGTTGGGGTTACATGGGGCATGACGTCCTCCTTCCAAGCTCAACTCATGATCAAGTTGAAGCATGTCAGCATTTTTTATCATTATTTTATCTTTTATGAGGTTTAGTCCCCGAATTGTGGGTGACAAACCCTAAAAAATCATTAAAAGTAATTTTAAAGACAAAATTAGGTAGGTCAGCTTAGAGGAGGGAAAAGTTATGTCTTTTTTGAAAAGGAATGTCTTTTCTCATATAAATAAGACATCCTCCTCTCATTTGTAAGTAAGATCATGGGATCAAATAAGACATTATTTCTTTTTCTTCTTGTGTAGATGAGCTTTCAAGTGGCATGCACTTCCTTCCTTGGTGAATTCTAGGGTTTTTCAAGGATAAAGTTGATGCATGAGGCTTCTTTACTATCTCTCAAGGCTTGTCTAAGGTGGAAGGATTCTTGAGACGTTAATCTCTTCTCCTTTTCTTCTCATTCGTGGTAAGATTTCTGAGTCTCTTGTCTTGCATTGTCGGAGGCATCCAAGGTTAGGAGTAACTTAGGGTTTTAACTTTTTATGCATAATAGTATAATCTTTTAAGTGAGACATTTCTCTTGAAGGGTCTCTCTTGTTTGGGCCTTGGCATCTTTCTTTGCCCTAACTAGGTCAAAGCTAACACAACCTAGGGTTTCTTAGCTTTGCTCTAGTTCATTCAAATATTGAATTACTAATTCTTAGGAGAAATGTTAACCCCGATTTCGTGCCCAGAAGGAATAAGATTTACATCTAATTATCTCATCTTCACCAAAATGATAATTTCACAAAATTCCTTGTATTATATATCAGAAAAAATACAGAAAATAAAAAAATAAAAAAGCCCTAAAAATCAAATATTTTTGAGAAAATCAAAAATATTTATTTTTTACCATTGCAATTCTTTTACCTGTTCAATTCTGAAATATTACTACTGTTACAAATTTATGAAGTTGTTATATTGTTGGAAAATCCATAAAAAGGTGAAAAAATCCAATAAAAGTTGTTTTGCAACACCAAAAAGCCCTAATTTAGGGTGACTTCAGCCCTAAGGAGGGTGACATCACTCTCTAAAGGCTGCTACAGCCTTGTTGCAGATCTGTTATGAGTGTTTTGCAGGTCCATTTTGACAAGAAGATCAAACCCTAGTGGTTGCAAAGGGTTCCTAGTTCATCTCCAAGTCTTGGTGGTTGACCTTGGGGGGTTTTGAGGTGCCAAATCAAGCCTTTCAACCATTACAACAAGTTATTACAGATTTGAAGGTGAAATCAGTTACGAACTCCAGTATTCATCCGTCAAAACAAGTGTGCCATGGGGGGGGGGTTGAGTCTCCTTTGGTTGGTGATCGTCGGGAGGTACTTTTTGTGGCATTTTCATGGTCTATTTTGAGTATTCTTGCAAGTTTATGTTGCTGGATTTTATTGCAGAAAATCGATTCATCTTAATTTCCAACCAGTACTAAGTTGATTTGCTCCTAAACCTTCCTAGTCATTAAATATTTTTTGGATATCTTGTTGACTCCATTAAGGCACAAATCTACTAACATAGTGGGAAGATCTTGTAGAGATAGATTTGTTCTTGTTGCATATCTTATAGGTCTATTTCTATCTCATATTTGGGAAGCTTCCCTTGGCCGAAGGAGCAGGCTTAAAGAGAGAGGAGAGTGCACTGAGGTGACAGTGGGTGCATCTCTTGGAAGTTGCCGATCTTAGCATTGTCCCTCGTGACCTAACTTGAATGGTCTAATCTACGGGGTAATAGGACATAATGGCCTTGTTATCACATTTATAGTAGTCGGGGCTACCATATCTTCAAATCAGATTCCAGTCATTTTTTCAGCCAGTCCTTTACATTGAGATGCTTGAGATCAACATCAAATGAGCATTCATTCTGGGATCACTCTTATTTTCAAAGCAGCCCCTGAGCAGACAGTACAACCTTATGCCACGACTGAGCTTCATGATCTCAGATTCGATGACCGATGCAGCCATTTTACCATACAGAGAAGTATGCAGTGCTCAGATGTGCAGCAACAGTATTCTAGTTGATGGTTCAGATGGTTGGTATAGGTATATGACCCAGCAGGTATATTGATATGCATTGGTTATGATATCTTGCTCCTTAGCTCATTATGATAGCTTAGATTGGTATCTTGTAGTTATGATCTAACGATCTATATATGTTACATAGATATGTGTGTTTCAATGGTTATCTAAAATGATCTATTTTAATCCGAATATGAAATTCTTGTTAATACTCATTGGTTTTACCCTCCTTAGGAGAATGGATGTTGTTACGATGGTACCAGCACCAGCGTACCTGCAGAGGTGCCCCAGGGAGAGGGTGTCTTTTTTCTGACTATGAGGGGTGTTTAGCCAGCTTATTCTAAGGTAGGGGAATGGCCAGACCCTCTGGTTTCTCCTTTGGAAGTACTATGGCTTAGTGGCATCGCTGACTGCCTCATGAAAGGGTTTGAAACCTTGAGGTTGGTGTACGGGGCTTCCAAGGGTGGGTCACTGGGTCATATGACCCCCACTTGGTTTTATCACTCCAGCGGCAGGTTCTTCAACACTGTGACATTTACTCATCCTTCAGAGTACCTCTAGCACCCTCCCGGCCCTCCAGTTCACCAATGCCCTCTTTTTGAGCCCTCCTACAGAGGATGATGTCATCTTCTTGAGGCAGACTGTATTGCTTGATATGGGGGGGACATTGAGGGTTTTTTATCACTGTTGGGGTTAGTTGGGGCATGACGACCCCCCCCTACACAGTCTGACCTTCAGTTTGGTCAAATATGTCCTCATTCAACCATTTTGCTCATGTTTGGGTCAATTTTGGGGAAAACATCCCAATTTACCCACTTTTATCATTATTTTATATTATTTTAATTCTAATTTTAAGTTGACATTTTTAATATTAAATTGACCTTATTTTATGTAAAAGTGAGTGTGAGATCATATAAATTCAATCTCCTCACTTCATTTTTAATCATCAACTCTTGGGATAATTTCATTATGTCTGCTATTTGCCCTAACTAGGGCTCTTTGAAGGGATGCACACTCCTTGATGAAGGTTATTTTGCAAGTTTGAAGCATTTCTTGGAAATTTTACTATTGTTCATGCCATTGCTAAGGTGAGGCTAGAGTTGTTTGCTTAACACATGCACATGGAGGTATCTATACTTTTGGTTTGATGTCTCTTAATCAATATGTATGAAAGAGATGCTTGTTAGGGTTGAATGGAAGCCATTGTTGCTTCATTTTGTCTTGATTAGCATTCCATTTTTATCCTTGATCACCCTTGCATTCAAACTTGAGCTTTAGGTCTTCAAGTTTTGCTAGGCTAGGTCTCCTCAACGAATCCTAGAGATTGTTGAGGTTAGCCCTAGTTGCCAAGTACCATCTCAAGGAGGGTAACTCCTCTCATTGATGCCCTAGGGTTTGGTAGATAGTTTTCTATTGAAACCCTAGTTGTTCATCTACTTCTAACCTAATTTTCTGAGTCTTGTATTTTTGTAAATATTATTGTTAGGTTAAACTTGCATTTTCATGGTAGAATTAGGGTTAGCATTAGGTCTGCAATTTTATGACAAAAACCCTAAAAATTAAAAAAAATATTTTTTTGCATTTTTTGGCCTCCCTAAAATTTCGGCCCTTCCTCCTATAATTTTGGCCTGCCCTATTTGTCCTTAAAATCCTTAGGGCGAAATTTTAGGAGCCCTAAAATTCCCAAAATTATCAAAAGCACCCTAAAAAACCCTAATTTATGAGTTTTATCTATTTTGTAATTATTATGTTTAGGTTAATTTTTTTTATTTTTTTATGTTAATATAATTGTTGTAGATTTTATTAATTTATTAAAACCCTAAAATTCTGATTTTTTGCCCTAGTTATAGAATTTGCAGACCTAAAGTTGCCCTACGACCTATTCCTATTCTTCACCCTTCCTCCCTTCCTTTGCATCCTCCATACTCCCTTTCCATTCCTTCTTCATCTCCTTTGCCACCTTCATTGCTGCCCTACCTTCCACTTCCCTTTTCTCCACCATCTCCTCTATCTTTACCTCGGACCTGTTGCTGCTCCTCCCACAGTCCGCATCATTTCCTTCCCTTCTCCACTCCCCTTCTTGGCTTCCCTTCCTTCCCTTCTTATCCCCCACCGAGCCTCTTTTCCTTACCCTAACACAGGTCTGCAATTTAATTGCAGACCTTGTGTGTACACCTTCTTTGTGCCTCATTTATCTATCCCCTCTGCACGAAACACAAACAAAATTTAGGTTAAGGATTGCTGGTTACCTTACTTTTTGTTTCAGCTTGTTAAGTCAGTATATTTTGAATTCTGATTTTCTGTAGTGTTCTGTGTGTTCTTTACAGATCTGGAAGTTGTGTTTGAAATAGATCAAATTGGCTTTAGCCATTGAATACATACCCAAGTGATCTTATGTTCTGATACATGCTTATGTGATGGTCATAGATCGAACTCACACTTCCATAAAGTGGTTACAAACCTTGGTGATTATTTGATAATAGACTTGGCTTAATCTGCAAATGCCCAATTTATTTTTGATATTATATATTAGATGATGACATTGGGCACTACCTTGGGGCAATTTACAGTAAATGCTGATACTACAATCCTATGAAATAATGGTGTATTGAAGTTTGGTCTTAATTGATTGCTATTAATTCTTTGGTACTCACACCTTGAATGATAATCCTTGCATCTTTTTCATTATCTACTTCTGCTGCTATAAATGTGCTAAATACAAATCTGGAAACTACACTTGAATGATCGTTTACTTTTCATTGGCGGATGGCTATAATCTCTATAATAGTTATAATTGGTTCTGGATTGTCATGCTACATGCTCATATCTGATTATTGAATGACTTGGACAACTATAAGTTAAAGAATATCTGGTTAGTGGTTGAAGTGTGTTAGCAATACAGTCTTTTGATCCAGTATTGGTTATGCTAATACATGTGTGCTTGTTCTTACATTTCATTGAGCAAACTAAGTGCCATGTTTGTCTTGAGTATCATCGATTGAAGTTGAATGCACTTGACTCCATTAGGCACTGGTCTACCTACAAATTGCATAGAAGATATATTTCCGTGGTTGTCCAAGTGTTTTACAGGATTCCATAAGGATACTTCTCCTTGGAGGTTTCGACTTCCGAAGAAGTTGGATTCTGGAACGGTGACCGAGGTGACATTGGGTCACTAATCTTATTTTTGCTTACTGGGAATTATCCCTGCTAATTTGCCCGGTAATAGACGTGATCATTCCACCTTTCATGGCTTGCTAGTTTTGGCATCACCTTTCACTTTCCCCATCCATCCATTCTCTTCCACTTCTTGTTCTTACCCTGACTTACACCTTAGTCTGTGATATGGAGGACTTCCCCGCTTTTGCCTCTTTGTTGGATAAGCATCCCTGTTAGTTTGTGTCTCGGCTGTGAGTTGTGTTGGCTAAAACTTGAAGCGAATAGTACTACCATGATTACATGTATATGGAAATTATTGTATATATCTTGTGCAAGCCCATTGAAATTAAACTAAAACCGTGCTTCTAAGCACAATGGAAAGAGGGCTATGAAGTGAATGAAATGAAATACCTTGGATGAAAGCTTGAGTAGTTGTGCTTCTAAGCACATGAAAAATCCCCAAAAGGGCTATCAAATGAATTGAAATGAACTAAAATTACCTTGGATGAAAGCCTTAGTGGTTGTGCTTCTAAGCATAGTAGAAAAAATCGGCGAAAAATCGATGATGTCCTGAAAAATCGCGATTTTTTCTGGGTGCCGATTTTTCGGCCCGAAAAAATCGGACCCTGGAAAAAATCGACAAAAAGCGGGAAAAAATCGGCAAAAATCGGGAAAAATCAGAAAAAATCGGGAAAAATCGGTAAATAAGGGAAAAAATCGGTAAAGTACAATTTTTGCATTTTTTAATGCTTTCTACGGTTTGCCGATTTTTTCGCCGATGTTGCCGAGAAGATGTTTTCTGGACCCTTGCTGATTTTTTTGCCGATGCCGATTTTTTCCACTATGCTTCTAAGCACATGTAAAATCCCCAAAAGGGTCGATAAAGGCCTAAAGAAAGCAATGGTTAAATATATGCTAAATCCAAAGACTGCTGGCCAGGAAACTAAATGTAATGATTAATTCCTCATGGAGCCTACGGGTTGTGATGTGAGATGGAGTAAGGGACAGCTAATTCTAAGTATCCCCTAGAACCTCAAGTTACGGTTAGGCAGGCACCCAGTCATGGCGGTTCTAGAAAAGATCCTCATGGAGCTGTTTCAGCTTGGATGTGAGCAGTAGACATTTGCCAAGGTTGAATAAACACTTCTCTAAATAACTTACCCATTTGTGAGACACTGCCATCCCCTGTGTATATTTTATCCAACATAAGCTTAAGTATGTATTCCATTTCCCCTTATCCAAAGGATCACAGTGTTGAGTCAGTATAGTCATCCCCTTAGCCTAGCCTTGCATTTTTCACCTTCACCCAATCCTAGCAAAATGATCACGGCCATGCAATGAGTATTTTCTTGAAATTCTATTTAGAGTAATTGATTGTTTTTATATATTGGATGTTATTATTATTGCTTAAACCGCTAGTGATATGCTACTTTATACTTTGAGTTTCGCTATTAGAATGATTGAAAGGAGCATACTTTAACCATTTGCATTTGCAGCAATAGGCAGTTTAGGCCTGGGTCATATTTTGTCAGTTTTGACCTGGTCAAACTTAGTTTGACCAAGTCAACTAGAGGACCTGAGGTGAGTTGGACTAGTGATGTATGAGATTGATGATCTATGGTCCTTATATACCCATTTGATGGATCCATGCAGCAGACACAGCTTTCGGATGATGGTTTGATGATTTTCATGATTATTATTATTATTACAGACCATTTATTTTTATTTGTCCGAGCATGGTCATGGTTACATATGATTATACGGATGGTCACATGGTGTATGGGTACTCAGCCTTAGTGCATTTGGACCTTCTGAGTCCATTGGGATGCTTGGTTTCAGTTTCGGGCACTTCCAGTTGAGATATTACTCGGAGTATCACTTTATTGCAGATTTGCCATTTAAAATGGCCTGGCAGCACAGTTTGACTTCTTATCTTGTTCACCTAGGACGCTATAGAGAGAGTATGGGGTCCAACTACTTGTTTTTACCATATTACCATGCTCCCAGACAGTTTGGTGTAGTCAGTTTTGGCTCCGGGGTACCAGGAAGTGAGCTACGGGCATTTTATTCTTTCATAGGTGATTTTTTCTGAGGATAAAAATGGTAAAAATGGCTACAGAGGAATTCAATTTGGGATACTGAGGTAAGGAAATGGCATGAGGTTGGTTTTATGAGTTGTGTTATGCTTCCCACACCTTCCAGAGCAGGTTGCAGCATTCAGTGGGGCCCACACACTCTCCAGGCTATTATATTATGATTTTATTGTATCATTGAGGGGGCACTATTTGGCCATGTGGTCACAATATTGTATCTTGATGATGTTATTATATGCTAGTGTGCCATGGGGACATGCTAGAGATGGATGAGTACACCTCCTAGCCCCACCATGAGCTTGTGTTATGTTTCCTAGTCACTTTCATGTGGTGCGCCCCCCCTAGGGCGACTTAACTAGTGCGCCCTCTCTATTTTTGAGTTGATTCATGTACTTTATTTTTGGGATCATCTTAGCCATTGATTTTCACTTATGTATCTTTTGATCTCAACCACTCATTAAAAAGGTGGTTAGGGTTTTGGTCTCTCCCATTCATATTTAAAGGAGAGACCCCCCTCATTGTAAAAGGACTTTTGGCTCTTGGCTACTGGAATAGAAAAACATTTTGCAAATCTCTTGTGATCTGGTTTTGGGTGTTTGATATGTCAATTGAAACTGCTTTTCCATTGCATTGAGGATATTGGTGATTATTTTGCACATATTTCGATCCACGTTTTTATCTGCAGGTGAAGAGGGCGAATTGAAGGAGAGACGCACTGGCTGAGGAGACTCACCTTGTCTCTCTCTCTTCTTTTGGTTTGGTTCAGGGAGTGTTACTGTCTTTGTACTTTTCATTCTTTGTGATCATTCTCGTCATTTGCATTTACCTTCATTGTTGCTTGCTAATTGAGTTTATTTCCTTGGTTTTGCAGGAAGAGAGGGGCATATCAGTGGAACTGGGCAAATTCGTAGAGGCAAGATAAAGCATCAAATCTTCACTTGATCTTTGCGGGAGCAATCCCTGACATACTTTTATTAATTCCCATGATCCAGGTAGGCTTGCAAGGTACGTAATCTATTCTTTTATCTTACCCATCTGCCATTTTCATTCAAACCCTAACACTAAACCTTTTGGAAAATTCGCTGGGTTTTATTTCTTGGTTTACTGGAAAACCATTTTTGGGTTTTTATCTTACGGCAAAACCTTAGGTGGATTCTCAAAGGCGTCATGCTATGAGGACTCCATCTACCCTTTATGCCTAGGCATTGGTCTTTAACCTTTGCGCCCTCCTTGGTTAGCTTGTTTTCCGGGTTGTATAATCCTTACCTATTGAGCTTCCGTGCTTTGATATTGTGAAATCTCTCTTTCAAGCTGTGCTAGAAAGCCTAAACTGTCAGATCTACTCATTGGACCACTTTCCTTGTTTTTAGGGTTGCGTTTCCCAAGGCAGCTAAATTTGATCATTTGTCCTAGCACTTGAATCCTGGAATCATACTTAATATCAAGTCACTGTGTTTAAACACTCAAAAGTCTAATCTTATCTCTCTTAAGCCTCCACAGTGACGTTGTTTCCTTAAATCTAGGGTTCTTCACCCTTCACCTTATGTACCCTATCTTTCTAGCTTGATCTGGTGTTTGGGTTAGATCTCTCTTGTCGGGAGTAGATCAGGGTCTCCCCCTTTGCTATCTGTGGCTTGGATAGTATAAAGTGAAGAGTGCCTCGATTGGCGTGACAACCAATCCATCTTGGGGATCGAGGCCCTCTCATGTCACCTCTTTGGTTTCCCGTCCCCTCTGCTGTCCTGTATAGGATCATCCATTGGGGCAACTGCAAGTTGTGTGATAACAGGCTCTATTCTAACAATTGATGAGCATATAGACTTTGGAACAATAATTGCTGCCTCAACCACACACTATGCGTTTCATTATTCCCATTGGTGTACAATCCTTCAAGTGGAACATTAAGCTCTCTGCACCAAAATTTGGCGATGCTTTAAATGAGGATAATTTCTTGGTTTCTCAATCTTGAGGCTTAATTCAAGACCCAAGTCAATCTAATCAACCCACAAATGATTCTATTAGCTAAGGTACACATGGAAGAGCACTCCTTCACCTAGTGGTAGTGAGATACATGGATCCTATCATACACAAACCAACACCCAATTGGAAAATGGGATGAATTCAAGGCTGTTGTTCAAAAGTGGTTCTACCCCTTAAGGTATTGTTATCATAATTTCTGTAGCAACCCAATTAAACTATTCTATTCAGGACGACAGAGAGTGCTGGTTGATAAGACTGTGACAACTCGAGAATCCTACCCCCCAAAAATGTGTTGGTTGTCACTCCAGGTAGGTTTCTCCTCTCTTTAAGCTTCCTAGAACACTAAGGGTGAACTAGAGTAGCTATGGGAAGTGACCCAAGTTCAGTCGAAAGGCCAAACCCCTTTTTATAACAACAGGATACCAGTGAATGATTGACAATTGAATGGACAAGATACCCTGAGATTATGCTTCCTAGATCTAAAAAATGGATACTGAGTTAGAGCTAAATGGATTGGCTAGGGTTTTAGCGAATGATGAGAGAATGCAATCCAATTCAAGTCAAATATGCTCAATAGTGAATTGTTTAAGGAGATCAAAGAAGACTGGGCTAGGGCGAATAGATCCAAGTTGCTTCCCTTGCAATAGGTGATTGATGTGTGAAATTTGCAAAGGAAGAGAGATGGGTGATGAATTAAGATGAACCCCAACCCTGGAATCGACTTGCTACACACTCTTGATTACACGAAACAGACAAACCAAGCAAGCCATTAAGCATTTAAGCGAAAACAACCTTCAAAACCTCTATAGTGATTTATATTTTAATGGATCGGTGCCTTACGAATGGGTAAATGGGGTCCAAGTGTGTTTGCTATGGTTTTAGGAAGATGCCTGTTATCACACAACTTGTAGTTGCCCCTAAAGGTGATCCTATCCAAGATGGTAGAGGGGATGGGAAACTAAAGAGGTGACCCAAGAGGGCCTCGATTCCCAAGATGGATTGGTTGTCACGCCAATCAAGGCACTCTTCGCTTCTTGCTATCCAAGCCCTGGATAACAAAGGGGGAGACCTTGATCTACTCTTAGAGAGAGATCCAAATGGATCACTAGATCAAGATATTCAATAAGGGATCTGTTATCACCTAAGCTGTAGTTACCCCTATGGATGTATCCACTCATGGATGGCAATAGGGAAGGGCAACTCAAAGGTGCAACCACGATCATCTCGACCTCCAATGGATTGGTTCTCACGCCAGTCGAGGCAACCTTCACTTTATGTTGTCTAGCCCAGACAACAAAGGGGGAGACCCGATCTACTCCCGACAGGAGAGATCAAAACCAAGACACCAAATCAGGTTAATTCTAAGTGAAGTAAGGTGTATGGTTTATCCTAGACCTTAGGGTGAAGTCACAAGACAAGTGGGGGATTCAAAGAGTATAGCTTTGGTTCATTGTTGATGTGAGAGTGACTTATAATATCTGAAAAGGGATCTAGGATTAGGGTACTAGTTCAATGTTAGAAAATCCACTGCCTTGGGAACCGTGTCCAATGCAGGGTAGTTTAAGGGTTAAATTGGGGCTAACTAGTACAAGTGACAAGCTTGACCATGATACATGATGGCATCAAGGGTTTAGTTCACCACACAAGGTCAAACCACAAGTTAATCCAACAATCTAGGAAAGTCGAATTGACTTGGAGAGAAACCAGTGCCTTGGGAATTGGAATAATGGAGTCAAAGTAGGGTTGACTTGTGGTTAAAGACTCCTATGGCATGAGACAAGTGGGCGATTAAGGTCTTGATGGATGAATAGGTCTAGATCTAGGTTTGACCAAAGTGGACCACAATCCCTTAAAATAAGGAATGCTATCCCCAAGGCAAGATTTGACAAGGTGACACACTAGACCTAGATTTTGAATTATTCCCGTTCCAAATCCACTGAAATCTCAAGTACCCACGTCCTAGAAATGAGTCAACTCACTTCTCCAAGGTGGTGCGACTTTACCCAAGGAGGCCTAAAAGTGGGGGTAAGTGGGGTAAGTGGGGTCAAGACATGTCCGATGACATCCAAACTTTAGATCCGGGTAGGTTGGTCAAGTAGGATTATGGATCTATAATTTTACGGCAATCCGACGGCTAGATCTTACTAGATCTGAGTTTGAAGATACCAAGTGGTCCAAAATGGGGATTAAATCCCTTAAAATGTGGAATAGGGCCCACGAGGCAGAAATCAGAAAAGTGACAATTTGGGGGTAGGTTATTGGATGTGTAGATCATGAATCAAGTGGAATCTCACCTACCCACGTATTAGATCTAGGTCAACCCACCCAAACTAGGAAGTGCGCCCTTGCTTGGAGAAGGCTAAATGCCTTGGGAAGAGGGTCAAATGGATGTCAATCCTCACCAAACTATAGATCCGGGATGCCGTGGATACTATAGAGGTGGGTTTTTAATATCTTACCCAAGAAGCCACTAGATCTTAGTAGATCTGAAAAAATGTAAAAATGGGGGTTTTGATTAATTAGGGTTTTAATTGTTTTAGACAAGTGGATAGATCATGGAAAGAAATTACCTTGGGATCATACCTGAGTGATGTGAATGAGATGCCTTGATGTTGAGGAAGATTCTCGCAGAGATCAAATGAGAGATTGTTGATTTTGCTTGCCAAATTGATGCCCTAGCCCACAAGTGCGCCCTCCTCTACCTGTCAATCCAAGGAAAATCGATTTCAATCAGAGAGGTCAAGTATGGAGGAAATACAAGTAAAATGCAATGATAACATAGAATAAAAGGTCCTGGGACAGTAATACTCCCTGTTACCAAACGAAGAGATCCAAAGAAGAAGTAGGGAGAGTCTTCCCCTACCAATACTTCCTCCTCAAAGCAAATCGGCCTCCACCTGTAGATGCAAAAAACGTGGTACAAAAGATATGGCAAACAAGATCTCCAATAACTCAGTGCAAAGGAAGAACCAACGAACGAACACCAAAAACATTCACCACAACACTAGAGATAGATGCAATAATAATTTTCTATTCCAATAATCCAGAGCCACCAGTCCCCTTTACAATGAGAGGCTCTCTCCTTTAAATAGGAAGGAGAGGCATCAAAATCCTAACCACTTTTTGAATGAGTGGCTAAGATTAAAAGATACAAATGTCTAATCAATGGTTGAGATGAGCTCAACAATAAAATACATGGATCACTAATAAAATATAATATGAGTGGACAAAATCGCCCTAGAAGAGGGGAATCCCACCAAATCATGATGACAAAATATAATAGGGGGCTTATGGTGGGTCCAAGGGGTAATTTTATCCCTCCTTGGTCAATCCCCATAGCACAATAATCATAAAATAATCATCAATGTACCAAATCGTGCCTCCATGGTCAAATCGTAGGCCTCAAAAGACCTCAGAAATCCTCAGAAAGTGCCATAAGTGATGGATGCGGGCCCCGATGAAGCTGAAACTGCTGGAGGAGGTGTGGAGGACCCCGATCTATCATCACTGATCATCCCATGCCATAACATTGCCTCAGTGGCCCAAATCGATTTCCTCAATAGCCATTTCTACCAATCCTGAAATGCCTCGGGAAGCGTGAAACTGCCCCAAACTGCCTCCTGGAGTGCCTACGCTGTCAAGGTGAGGGCACCAGTGTGTCCGGGAGGGGGGTAATATGGTAAAAACAAGTGGCTGGACCACCCCCTCCAAGCACAACGCCCTAGGTCAACTGGATAAAAATCACATCTGCTCTGACAGGGCCTCCGACAGACCAAAATTGCACTGGGATAGCCTACTGAGGCTCAATCATCACTGCAAGTGCCCGGAACTGAAAACAAACTGTCTCATCGGACTCAGAAGGTCCAAATTCATCCAAAATGTGTACTCATACACCATATGAGTCTCTGCATGATCAAAATATATATCTAATATACCGGAACAGGGCCAATAATAATAATCTGTAAATGATCAAATACTGCTGTAAACCAAGAATCATCATCATAACCCTGTAGCTGCTGCATAGAATCATCATGTATGTATACATAGACCATATATCATCTGTCCATATCATCATAAGGTCCAACCATCTCATGTCCTATGCTTGACCTTGGTCAGACTAGGCCTAACCAAGTCAACATGACCAAATATAACTCAGATCATCATCAGAAGCTGCTGCAAAGTGTCATGCTCTACAACTTATTCAAATAACAATTATAACACAAAGTAATCATTACTGGCGATCTAAATCCAAATATATAGTGTCATTAATTATTATTAATACTCAGACCAGACTTTCAAGATCATACTCACTTCATAGCTGTGATCAATTTGCTAGTGAAGGGTGAAGGTTAAAATAACTGGCTAGGCTAAGGGATGACTTGACTGACTTAACTTTGTGACACTTTGGAAAAGGGAAAGGGAATACACACCATAGTATATATTGAATGAGCAACAACACAGGGAATGGCGGTGTCTCACAAATGGATGAGTTGTTCAAAGAGGGTTTATTCACCTTTAACAGATGCGCACAATCCATAATACAAATAAGGCCAGCAATTGTTTTGATATAGCATTTAAGTTCCATTGCTTTTTGGGCCTAAAGTTTCCATAGCTTTGGTCTATGTGTGTTTATAAACACATTGCATAGATTTACATTTATTTTAGGCTTTCTGCTGCAGGTGTGTTTTTAAGGCACTTGTTTACCTGAGCACTTCTAGGTGTGTCATGGATAGCTTGTTTACCTAGGTATTTATTTTTCCAAAAGATATAACATTTTATTTTCATGGCCATTTTCATTTGGCATGCCTTTCATTCATGTGTGTTTAGAAACACATTGCATGAATGGGCTTTTATACAAGATATAGCATTTCATTTTCCAGATTTTGTATTCATGGCAGCACTAAAAGTTTCAGGTTTAGCCAATACAACTTTAGTGACTAGGGGGAATTCCAAGGAACTCCAACTCACCATAGGTAAGTTTTGTCACCAACTCAGAGCCGAGACACAATAAACAGGGAAGCTCATCCAATACAGAGGCTATAGTGGGGAAAAGTCCTCCATGCCACTAGTCAAGTAGTAAGTCAGGGTGATAAACTAAAAGGTAGGTAATGGATGGATGAAGACAATGAATCATGGAGCCAACACTAGCAAGCCAAGGTATGGTGGAATGATCACCTCTATTCTCCCTAAGGAGGGTAAAACCAATGAGTATGAATAGTGAACTTCTAAGTCTGAGTAGAGACAAATATAATAGATATAATAAAATCAACCAGGTCCACATATCTATATGATCACTAGATCATGACACTAAGTGCTAAGACATGCTATAAGAATAAGTATAAAAGCAATATAACCATAACACAATGATATACCTGCTGAGTCATATACCTGAATGCTCATCAACCTGTACCATCATATATCCTCTGAAACTGCTGCTGTAACTCTGGGCACTCCTGTCTGCTCTGTACCAATGGTATAATGGCTACATCGGTCATCTCTCTGAGTGTCCTGAGACTCAGTCATGGCATGGGGAATATATACTGCTGTCCACAATCTGATAGTGATCCAATATAGATGCTCATCTCAGCATCTCAAATGTAAGGGAACTGGCTGAATAGTGTACTGGAATCAGAAAAATAATGTATGGTAGCCCGGCTACTATATATGTGATAACAGGATCTATGGTGAAAGATGATGATTCCTAGATTTAAGGAAATGAGTTGCTGTAGAGACTTAGCATATATGAGGTATAAGTGTTAATTAGATCAATTACAGTAACTTGAGAATAAGAATGAATCTAGGAAAGAGATGCTAGGGTAAATGATCAAAATCAGCTGCCTTGGGAAACGTGTACTTAAAAGATGGAAAAGTGGTCCCAAGGTGTAGATCTGAAAGGATAGGGGTTTCCTAGCAGGGCTTGATGATAGATCTAACAGTGTCTAAGCTCACAAGCCAAAATGAGACTCAAACAACCAAGAAAAAGTGGCAAAATCAAGGACGGCGCAATAGGTAAAGATCAGTGCCTAGGGGTTTGGGGTAGATGGAGTCTCCCAAAGGTGACGCCCTTGAGGACCCGGGCTAGGCCTTAAGTGAAAAACCCAGAAATCTTTTGCCCAAATTCCAAATTGAATGAGGTAGGGAATTTTTATAAATTTTAGGAGTCAGGGTTTGAATGAAATTGACAGATGGGTAAGCTAAAGAAACAAATACGTACCTTGAGAGTGTACCTGGATGATGAGAATGAATGCCGGTATGACGAGGATTACTCCCTCAAAGATCAAATGAAAGCTTGGTCACTTCTCTTCCTCCAACGAATTGCCCAAGTCCACAAGTGCGCCCCTCTTTCTCTACAAAACCAAGGAGACAAAGCTCAATCAGTAAACAAAATTGAGGGTAGATGCAAGTAAGAAGTAAAAGATAGAGAATAATTGGTGCAAAGACAAAATTACTCCCTCTGTAAACCAAGATCTGACGGAAAGAAGCAAGGTGGGTCTCCCCAACCAATGCGCCCCTCTCTCAAAATCGCCTCCTTCACCTGCAAATCGAAATTGTGGTACAAAATATACAAGATAGCTACCAAGATCTTTTAGTGCAATGGAAAAGTAGTTTCAATCACCATAGCCAAGCATTCAACCCAAGATCACAAGAATTCTCACAAAATATTTCTTTGTATTCCAATAGCTAAGAGCCAAAAGTGCCCTTTACAATGAAGGGGGTCTCTCCTTTAAATATGAGTGAGAGAGAACAAAACCCTAACCGCTTTTCAAATGAGTGGTTGAGATCATAAGATACAAACATAACAATCAATGGCTAAGATGAGCCGGAATAAGATATACATGGATCACTCAAAAATAGAGGGGGCGCACTCACTAATTCGCCCAAAGGGGGACGCACCACATGACAAATGACTAAGACACATGAAAATAACACATGATGAGGCTAGGAGGTGTATCATATCCTTCACTAGCATGACCCCATGGCACAATATCAAATAATATGTCAAGATAATAACATAATGTGACCAAAAGACCAAATCGTGGCCCCTCAATAACACAATAAAAACGCCCAAAATGATGAATGCTAGGATGTGTGGACCCCACTAATGCTGAAACAAGCGCTGGAAGGTGTGGAAATCATCATCAAGATATCCTAGATCAATCTCATGCCAATTCCTTGCCCCACTAAGCCAAATCGATTTCCTCAACAAGCCATTCTACTACCGGAAAACCACCTCTGAAGATACAAAAAGCCTGTAACTCACTGCCAAGTGTCTCGGACACAAATCTGACTGCATCAAAATGTCTAGGGATGGGGTAATATGGTAATAACGATTGGCTGGACCCCCATCTCCCTCTGTAGTGCCCTAGGAGAACGCGCATGCTCATCAAAAGTGTTGGACATGCCATTTTTGCATGGCAATTTGGAGAAAAATAGTAATCAGGCCACATCATCATCTGTAAATGCCCGGAACTGATAACTGAGTGCACCAATGAGCTCAGAATGCTCAAATCCACTAGAAATGAGAACTCATACACCATGTGACCAGTGTAGTCTCACTCGCCAGAGACTCGCGAGTCTTGCCGAGTCTGGCTGAGTGAGCTGCCAACCGGTTAACTGCAACAAACTCGCGGCCCTAACTCGGCACTTGTTGAAATTCGTCTCACTTGCCATACTCGTCGAAACTTACTTAACTCGCCACAGACTCGTCCCTCTTTCCCATCCCTCGTGGCGGATGACTCGGCCGATAGTTGACCATCGCAGTTTTGTTTTGGCGCGAAATTTCGAAGGGAAAACACACGCTTGATCCTTTAAGAAGGTGTTCCAGTGCTCCTCCACTCACAGCGACTGTCCATTGCAGATTATCATCGTTCAGGGTGAGCCGCGACTAGGGTTTGTTCAGTGTTCGCGTTGGTTTCGTTCAGGGTGAGCCGCGACCGGGGTCAGGGTTGCATGGGTAGCACTTCAGCGTGGACGTCGTCGGGTTCTAGTTCATCTGTGAGTCGGCTCTGCGCTATCCACCATCGGCCCGACGACCACAGGTTGGTGCATTTCACACTTTTGTTTTTTAATTTATTTATTTTATATTTTTATTTGTATTTTAATTTTTAAAATGTAAAATTTTAATTTGTAATGCTTTTTACTTAAATTTGATTGTTATTTTTTTTTTTTTGCATTTTGTTTTCGTTTCATGCCTTTGGCAGCCTGTGGAGGCTGCCATCATGGCCTCTCCACAGGCTGCCAAAGGCTTGAAATGAAAACAAATGGCAAAGAAAATTTAAAAAAATTAATTTATGTTTTTTTCCTAAGATTTAATTTAAAATTTAGATCACATACCCTTGTTTAAAACATTTATTTAAGTTTTTTTTAAATTTTTATTTGTATTTTAATTTTTTATGTTTTTCTATTTAAGTTTTGTTTTAATTTTTAATTTTTAATTTTTGTGTCTACGCATGTCATCAAGGCCTACAGGCCTGTAGGCCTTGATGGCATGCGTAGACACAAAAATTAAAAATTAAAAATTAAAACAAAACTTAAATAGAAAAACATAAAAAATTAAAATACAAATGTTATGTTTTAATTTTTTAATTTTAATTTTATTATTAATTTTTATGAGATGATCTAATGAATTTCTACATAGAATTGTTTTTATAACTTATATGGATTAGAAATGTCATTATCTATGTTTTTTGTGCTTAAAAGTTACCACTTTTTTAATTTTTTTCATATTTTTCATATTTGCCGAGTATTTGTCGAGTCTTATCCGAGTCTTATCCGAGTCGCCGAGTCTGCTGAGTCCCAAGCCAGCCGAGTATTTGCCAAGTTCGAGTCTGACTACACTGGAATGGATTGACAAGGGCCTTTGTGACATTTGTTGGAGTGACAAACACGAGGGAAGGATAGTGTCTAACAAATGGATGAAATGCTTAGAAGGTACTCGTTCGACCCTAGCAAGTCCCCTTTATTTCACAGATTTACATTTTGCATTTTCTTTCACTTTCACTTTTTGCATTGCTTTGGATATATCATTTAGGCACACTTTGCATTTTCAATCCTTTAGTTAGCTAGCCTCCAAAGGATACCGGCCCTAGAAAGCCTTTTGGGCCCCAGTACTACCAAGGTCGTTGCTTCGGTGCCAACGAGCATCCATAGCCCTGACGGAGTTGCCAAAGCATTGTCCTTTTATGGACAAGTAGGCAAAATATCATCCAAGGATGCACATCTACTCCTTTGGCCACCGGCTAATTTCAAGGATGGGGGGACTTGTTTCGAGTCTAGGGGATAAACTTTCGGTGACTAGGCTTACCTTACTCGCACTCAATCCACCTGGATCTATAAGCGGAAAGAGATCAATGGGTTCAACAAACTTTTTCCACGCACATAAGAGCCGAGACATAGGAAAAACATGGAGGCCACCCAAACATAGAGGTCATAGAGGGAAGGTCTGCAGGTTGATCAGTCATGTCCAAGTCAAGGGATGTTAGCAACAAGATGGATGGATGGGATGGATAATATAGGGAGAAAAGCCAAGTAGGAAAAACAAGAGCGAGGGAACTGATGTATACATTACATCACCAATTAACCTAAAACAGAACATGTATATTAAACTATCAACTAATGCACCTATATCACTCCTAGTACATGTCCTACTGAAAACCAACCAATAAAAAATGACCACTAGTGCGTAGCAAAGTCTAACATAGTCAAGAAAGCAATAGAAATCATAACATCCATAAAACAATACCTCTGCCATATATCTAAGCCCGCAGCTGCAACTGTAAGCCATTTGTACTGATACTGCTATATTTGCATGGCAAGGAAATAATACATCTAGCTAAACTGCTCTGTGCGAGTGAACCAAGGTTTGAACATGTGTGACAAGGGAGGTTGTGAAGAGTGCTCAAAATGACTAGGGTGGCCCCACATCTGCTGCCCCTGAGTAATCAAGCTGAACATATATATATATCATCCATCATTGATGTGCTCTGATGATCATCTGCCTCAGGTGTAAGGACTAGGCTCATGACTGGCAATCTGGTCTGAAAAATGATAAGTAGCCCAGCTACTAAGCATGTGATAACGGGTATAAAGGTTCCATGTTAGCTTCGTGATTGCAATTCACATAGATCCTTGGTAGAGCATCCAACAGTGCATTGAAGTTTTCAATAAACTACCCATCCAACTTGAGGTAAGGCATTCTGAGGACACTTTTTGCATCAAGTTTATTTGAGGTTTGCTTCCCCACATCACAATTGAGCTAGAACTTTTCCCAATGTCGTCATTGGAAAATGCTTTTCAGCGAGCTTCCAAGATTGAAGCTAAGTCAACTAACGTTTATCAATTTGCTAAATAGTCTTCACAACCCTCCTTTGAAGGTATTTTTATTCCCCTTCTCTCTCAACCACTATTGGTCACGATTAGGATATCACTAGTTTCACTGGTGTTAGTGCACAAATCTGCATTACGAAGACAAATAAATCAATGTGATAACTATTGGTGATCTAACCTTGTCACTGCTAGATACATCTCCATTTGGGATGGTGCTTTTCCAGCCACGTGGGTGTCCCTAGGATGTTTGTGTGCTGTTCACTGGTGTATAAAATCTGTGTACGAAACCGAGATAGATCAGCACACATAAGCTTCCCTCTAAACACCTGAAAGCACTCAAGAACAATGATCAATCTATGAATTAAATTTTGGAGGGTTGAGATTAGGTATCTTAATCAAAATTTCAGCAACATTGAGATGGAAAAGTGTGAAAGATAATGCACCCTAGGTGAAAGTAAAATCCTATAGTAACAACAGACAAAATTCCTGTAGCACGATTTCACCTAGGAGACAACCACATGAACTCAAGGAGCTAGAAAAGAAGCATACTCAAATCCATTTGATATATTAAGTAAGAGGCAGAAAGTAAATCACAGATATAAAGTTTAAACAAAGCATGGGTTGCCTTGTCAATCTCTGGCACGTAGTAGTGGAAGATGCTATCAAGTCCAGAATGGAAGAAGAATGGTGGTGTAAAGCTCTTGTAACTTATGTGAAAGAATCTAACCTCTTAAATGAAATGAACAAAGTTCATTTACGGAAATATGAACAAAGTTCTTCACTGAATATCCAATGTAAAAAGGACAATAAGTTAAAATCCATAGGACAAATATATAATAATTGAGTAATGAATAGATAGATAGATGACATTTTGATTTAACATGGCATGTGATGGTATACATATATGCATTGATTAGTCACAATGGCTGATAGCTCACGTCCCTTAGTTAGGATGTTTCATTTCATTTATTATTATTATTATTGTTTATGGAAGTTTATATATTTATGTTCATTACATCATCTATCCTTTTAGAGGTTCTTTGTCCTCGAAGCATTTTATGGACAAGCTCATGTCTTTGTTCTGGCTTGTAATGCCTTCTCATGACTCTCTATTGTTGAGGCTACGATGGTTGACGACACTACATGATGAGTTATGAAATGTTGAGCATAACTGTTTGATGGTGAAAGGGTCAGACCACCCTAATTCAATCTTTTGCAGAACTATGTGGCAACGACTTCTGTTATCTGGGGAATGATAAGATTCCACTCTTGAGTTTCTCTTCAATATATTAGGATCTTCACTTAGTTTATCATATCGATTTCGCCTTTGGTTAGTTTGTTGGATAATATGATGACATTTATAATTAGGATGACAATTAGGCATCTTTGTATCTTGTGTCTTGTTTTTGGAACCTTCGTCTTTCGATACTTTTGGTAATATATTTGTTGATAAGATTTCAATATAAGCATCTTTCTGATTTTGGATGTCAATTGGATTTGTGTTGGTTCCTTTCTCAATGGTTTGTGTTGCCGCCTAATACACACCTCGGGTCACGTGGCATAAATCTTCAAGCCACTGGGTGTGTCCTTGGGGGCAAGTCAGAGTCAAGTGTTGTCACCTGAAAACTCGACTCCTCCTTCTAGGCTTACTCCTAGCGAAGCCAAGGGGGGTGGTCCCTATAAAAAAGAATCTAAGGCTTTTACTCTACACAAGAAAAGCTTCAAAATCTAGGAGTTGGGAAAATACATGAACAATACAACTTCAATCTTCACAAAATTCATAATCCATCATCATCAAGGTATTAACATTCAACATCATAGATATTCAAAAGTAAGACCAGTGCCAAATTAAATGCTAAAACAAAGACAATGTTGTGCAGTTGTTCTTGGTAGATTTTATTATTAAGGTTATGGTGATTAGTGGGTTTATTCTTGGTGTGGCCCATCAAGAACCTATCCCCTTGAATTGAGCGCAGAAGCAGCTATGCCAAGTGTCCAACAAGGCGAGACATCAGTCTGCTTTGGGTAGCCTCCTGACTCTATAGCTAGCTCTTACTGCGACCTCCCGAATTCTTAAGGAAATGTCTTATGTGGGTTGTTCTATTAATCTAGTCACTCCAATCCCTTTCTGGTTTGATCAACTGGTCGGACTAACCGCAGAGGTCCAGAGCATACGGGGAGGAGAGCCTTGGTTAATTTTATAAATTTTAAAATGAGTTGCTTAACTAACTAAACCACGAATCTCTTTTCCATGCACCACTTACTCAGGCAAGCCCTTTCGACTAGTGCATTACTTCGGGAAAGCGTGGGATTTATTTTAAAAGTTGCAAACAAAACAAATTACAAAAAATGAATTAAGCAAACTAATTTAACTTGTGTGTGTGATTGAGTGGTTTAATCTATTGGTAATGAAGAAAAACTAAAACTAAGAATAACAAAAATTCACGCCACGACAAGAGACCACACAAATCCCTCTAGGGGGGATGGGGTGCAGGCACTAGGTAGCCCGCTTGCTCTCTTTATTTTTCTTAATTGTGTCAAAAGGTATTTATGGAATACATTTTTTCATTTGTAGTTGTAAGTTGTAACCCATAAATTATAAGTAACTTGGTAGGTTAGATTTAATTATGTAGTGGCTAAGATATTAAACTAAAAGATTTAGTTTGTTCTTGAAAAGCCATTATTGAAGAATTTTATCCAAATGCATTTAAACAAATTTGACAAAGGGTGTTCTTAAAATGCAAAACATGAGTCTTTATAAATATCTTGTTAAAGCTATTTGATTGATTGGGTAAAGTATGAGGAATCAATTTTCTTATGTAACTATTATATTTGAAACTTGCAGGTCACAAGCTTATTGAGACTTCAAAATTGGGTCCTCGTCCAGAGAAACCCATTGAGATTTATGAATTTGAAAGGTTTCATCTTGTCCTTTGCTATCGTACAATTGGTTGTTTTTACTTTTATTTCTAGATAGACATTTATACTTTTCTTTTGGAAACTCCTGCTTAGATAGACAATTGTACTTTTGATCTATTATAGTTGTATTAATTCTCACCCTTCTCTTGTTGATTTACATGTGGTTCTTGTGGATACCTTAGTTGTCCGTTTTGTCGTAAGGTCAGTTATTTATAACTTTTTTATTTTATTTCCTAGTCTAGTGTTCCCCACTTATAATTTCAGCTCGATTTGAATTTTGTGTATATATATTATATTTAAATGATAAGTTTTGATGTATAAGTATGAAGCTTTCCATGTCCAAAAGTTGGCTATTATTCTCGATAAAGATCCTATACTCATATTCTAAGTTTATAAAGTTGGAAATAAATTAGTAGTATAAAGATAAGAGAAATTCATGACACAAGATAAAGTACAAAGTTGTTGTATCATTAAATATATCGCATACATAGGGGCACTCACTCTAAGCATAGACAAACACTTGGACAATTCAGATTGTCCTCACCGTTTTTGATCTACCACTTGAGCTTTTGAGATGTCCGCCTATTGCACTAACAAGCTTGGAACATCTAAGAGAACCTTTCTTGCTTGCACTTGATGTTTAAAATGGAGCTAGCTATTGTCTCCCACTTAGTTGGACTGCCTTTCTTATTGGGTAGTGGGGTCTCATATGGGATCCATTTATTCAGTCCATTTATTGGATTGATTATCTACTGCCTTCTCATAACAAACAAACATAGAGATTGGTCAATACTATAGCCTGCCATTGCTAGGGAGAAAATGGGTGGTAGGAATACAACATTGACATTGTAGTTGAGGTAATCTTAAAGATGCCAAGGAAAAAAGGTAGGTATTCATAGTGCCCAAGATATTCTACTTCTTCCTTGCCAAAGGTACACTTTGACATTTTCGCATAAAACTGATTTTCTTCTAATAGGGAGAGTACTTGTTCTAGGTGCTTAAGATGCTCCTTCCATGTTTTACTATATATCAGGATGTCATAAAAAAAGACTAACAAAAACTTCCTCAAATAAGGTTGGAAGAGCTCATTCATAGTCGCTTGAAAAGTAGCAGTGGCATTCGCTAAACCGAATGTCATCAGTTTCAATTCATAATGACCTTCGTGAGTTCGGAAAGAAGCTTTGCCTTGTCTTTTAATCTCACTCGGATTTGGTAGTAACTTGACCTCAAGTCTAGCTTTGAAAAATATTTGGCCCCATGAAGTTCATCCACCAGCATTTCATCTATGAATGGAATAAGAAACTTGTTCTTCATTGTTGTTTTGTTAAAACCTTGATAGTCTACACATAGTTTGAAAGATCCATCTTTCTTTCGCACTAGCACTACTGGGGCTGCATATGGACTTATACTTCTTGTGATAAATGATAATACCACATCTTAATAGATCCTAAATCAACCTTTCTATTTCTGTGTTGTGTTGATGTGGATATCAGTAAGGTTCAATGTTAACAGGTTGAGTTTGGTTTTACCTCAATTATGTGTTCAATTCTTCTTTCCAGAGGCAGCTTCATAGGTAGGTCTGAAAATACCTTCACATAATTTTGGATTAACCCTTGGATCTTGGGTTGTCGTGAGTAGATTACTTCTGATGTTGATATCTCTATTTGATGACATTGGGACCTTGGGTCACATATGCAACTGACCCTTTTCAGATTAGCTTTTCCATTTGTCTCGAAGATATAATTTAGGTAGGAGGTGGTTGGAACCCATACAATTTATATTTTCTTCCTTCCCACTTGAATTTAATAAATTGCTTCTAATGATTTGTAGAGTAGGTGCCTAATGTTTGTAGCCATTGGATTCCCAAAACGTCTACTCCTCCTAGTGGCTCTGTGTAAAATCCAACTCCAAGTTATAATCTTCTATTTGCAATTTGACTTTGTGACATTTTTCAACGCCATCAATTTTTTTCCCATTGGTTACCATAACCCTTATATTTGCTGCTGGATATATGAACATATTTAATCTTTTGGCCACATTTACATCTATGAAATTATGGGTTCTCCCCGTGTCTATAAGTATGGTGACACTTTCTTTTTTACATGCCCTTTTAATTTCAATGTTTCTGGTTGACCGATGCTTGTTATTGCAGCCAGGGATATCTTGGGCATTGCCTCCTCCAACTCTGTATTTGTTTCCTTACTTTCCCCATTGCTTCCTCCTCCTTGGAGTCACTATCTGATGTGTCTGGTTCTTTCTCAGCCTTATGCCCTAGTGACCATTTGTATCCACACTACCTACACTTATTTACTCATGTTTTATTTGTACCATGTTTTTGTTGTTTTTTGCCCTCCCTTAAGTGAGGTGGTCTGTATCTTTCCACCTTGTCTGTGGAATATTGATTTGATTTGTCATTGGCATACCTATTTGATCTATTAGACCCTATGAACGATGACCTGTTCACCTTAGTTTTTTGTTCGATTAACTTTGCTGCATGTCTAGCGTCTTCAATAATTCTAGGATTCCACAATTTTAGTTGACTACGGATGTAGTCCTTCAACCCACAGATGTATATTTTTAGTAATTGCTCATTTGAGAATCTAGCCTGTCCTTTTACCAAGACCTCCCCTTCATGAATGTAATCATTTACATTCCCCTTTTGGCTGAGATGATCAATTTTGGTGTAAAGGTCATCCTCTTCTTCATCATGAAATCGCTTGAACAATGCTGTGGTGGATTTTTGCCAATAGAATGAACGAGCCTCACTGTTCTTGGCCCACCACAGGAACCAATAATAAGCTTTACTTTCTAAGTTATTAGAAGCCGTCATTATTTTTTCTCGTTCTCCAAGAGGAGGATTTGATTCAAAGATACCCTCCATTTTGTTGACCCACACGATGGCCCCTCTAGGATCTTTGGCATCATATTTTTGGTAATTCCTTTATAATTTTGTGGTAATCTCTATCTTGAAACCCTGAGTTACTAGTATTTCCTAAGAGAGATATCAATGGTTCTTCTCTATTTGGTTCTTCTATTCCTGAGAATGGAGAAAACTGAGGTTTTAGTTGATTCAATTTTTCCATGATCATTTAAAAATTGTCGTCGATTGTAACATTTGATGCCTCTTTTTCATCTTTCACGTTGCTCTTAAGCCATGTATATTGTGTATCGAATCATTTACTTCTTACAATGTAATTGTATGGCCTTTTTCTTGTTTGGATAATGATTCTTTTAATTCTCTTGTCTATGTGTTCAAGCTACTCTCAATGCCGTTTAGATGAGATTTCAACACCTTTATTTCTTCCTTGTGGTTAAATAATTCTTTATTTATGTCATCATTGGTTACAAATTTCTTCTTTCCTGATTCCATTTAAATTTTTGAAGTTGTAGCTGATTGTACAGAGTACGTATAAGTACGAAAGTATGAACGACTGACTCTATACGACTGTACGGACCTGCAAGATGTACAGACCTGTACGGATGTACAAACCTGTACGGATGTACAAACTGCATGACTGTACACATGTACGGATGTACAGACTGTGTGACTGTATGGATGCATAGAAGTTCAAACCTGTACAGATGCATGGACCTGTCTGGAATCCTTATAGCCTTCAATTTGTGCCTGCATATCAACAAGCTCTAATACCACTGTAGTGAAATTGTATAAACTTTATTTAATAAAAAATATCAATGTGTGAAATAAAGAATTATTGAATAAATGAATGATGAATACAAGTACAAACGAGACCTATTGTTGCACATCGTAGCAGCCAAATGATTGCAAAGAAAACTAGTTGTTAACCTGGCAAAACTATGGGATCTCCCACCCAATGTGTCACTATCGGAAGGAAACCCCAAGATTTTCCTTAATACAGCAGTTGCTTGCTTTCACAAGTACTAGTCTGTGTTAAATTTTCATCAGGTTAGGGTTATAGGCAGAAAAATAACTATTCAATATACTTCAATGCAAAAAATACGTTTAATAAACATTTACAAACATAATTTTCATCTTTTTCAACTTCACACCTTTAGCACTCTCAGGTCGGTCACTGTGTTAGAGTAATTTTAACACTACCAGTTAGGTCACTGTGCTAAAGTAATCTTCAATAACATGTAACGTAAAATAAACAATTTGATCACATAATAATAAAAGAGATATAGTTGAAGATACTTACCTGGGTGTGAGACCCTTCCTATAAGAATACTCAGAAGAGTTACTTTTGTTGATGTATATGTAACTTCGGAATGTATTTCATCTATGTATTTCATATATATTTATTGTATCCTTATTAGAGATGTGTTATTCCTCTATAAGGAAGTGTCGTCATGTGGATTGACAAGTGTCGCAAGTGTGTGTACTTGCCAATGGGTTATTAGACCACCATGTGTGGGGTCAGCCTTGAATTATATATTATATTGTGGAGTGTGTACTTGCCAATGGGTTATTAGACCACCATGTGTGGGGTCAGCCTTGAATTATATATTATATTGTGGAGTGTGTACTTGCCAATGGGTTATTAGACCACCATGTGTGGGGTCAGCCTTGAATTATATATTATATTGTGGAGTGTGTGTACTTGCCAATGGGTTATTAGACCACCATGTGTGGGGTCAGCCTTGAATTATATATTATATTGTGGATGTACCTAGCTAGACAAGTCGGCCCCATAAGGTTACTGGGCAAACAGGTTAGTATAAATAGAGATCAGGAGATCTCTATTTAGATCATTCGGAAAGTCATCTCTCTCTCACTCAGAAAGTGGCGCACTAGTGAGGAGGAGGATCATCTGCTTTTAGGAGACTATCTCAAGTGTATTTTGGTTGTACTTTGGTTGAGCCATTGCTCTCTCTATCTGTGAGGAAGTTGTGAGGTTTTTCACCTTAGGGTTTTCCCCACGGAAACTCTGTGTCTCTTGTCTCTCATGCTTTTGATTCTTGTGATGCTTATTGTGATTGTTATGCATTGATATACTGTATGTGTTATTCTCTCAGTGAAGATCCTAGAGTATTGTGAATTAATGCTCAAAATTTAACATGGTATCAGAGCTAACCTAAGAAGAAGACATTTTGCAGTAACGAAAACTTGAGTTTCTTGTTTATTGGGTTTCTCTCCACAGATTTTGGAAAGGCAGTATAGTAGATTGACTCTACTCATCAAGGCGAATCTATCTGTCCAATCATAATTCAATTCTGAGAATTTTCAGATTTGGCCCTAAAAATTAGGGTTTCCACAAAAATAGGAATTTCTGAAATCTGAAGAATTGCTAGAAGCTCCTTGCAAAAATCGAAGTTTAGAGCTTTGGATCGAGATTTTTGGCTGGGTAGATCTCCGGGAAACTCAAACCCTAATTCAGGGCTCTCCCTAGTGACGGGAGGACAAAAAGGCAAATCTGAAGGGTAAAGCTTTGTTGATCTCAAATTCTGAATACACCAGGCTGATCAGCTCATCAAGGCGCATCTTTCTATCCTTTCAAAAAATTGAACTTCACATTTTGAATTTTTAGGGTTTTTTTCGACAAACCCTAATCCAGGACCAAATCCAGTTTTCAGCATTTTAAGTGGTAAGACCTAAATATTTTCTATTTCCATTTGAAGTACTCCTTAAGATGTCTCACCACACCAAGCTTGAGGATAAGCTTGAAGGAGCTGATAACTTCCGAGCTTGGAAGTATAGGATTGGGTTAATCCTGGAAGAGAATGAGTTGGACTCATATGTAAAAGAAGACATCCCTATCCCAGAGGATGAAGAGGCTAAGGTATTGCATAAAAAAAACTTGGTCAAGGCAAAGAGAATCATTGCTGATTCTATCAAAGACCATCTCATACCCCATGTGTCTTCTCTAAAGACACCCAAGGAGATGTTTGACTCTTTGACAAAGCTATTTGAAGGGAAGAACATAAATCGGAAGATGACCCTACGGAACCAATTGAAAGGAGTAAAGTTTCAGAATGGAGAAACCATTCAATCTTATTTTTCAAGGGTCTCCCAGATCAAGGAACAACTAGAAGCAGTGGATGAAATGGTGGAGAATGGTGAAGTGGTGATGACCACTCTAAATGGCCTACCCAGGTCATGGGATTCCTTTATTCAAGGAATCTGTGCAAGGAAGAAGTTGATCTCCTTCAACAGATTGCGGGAAGAATGCTCTCAAGAAGAAGCTAGGCTTGTGGCCTGAGAAGAAAAGATGGGAAATGAAGATCAAGCTCTCACAACACATACCAGGAAAGGCAAGTCCAAGAAGGAATCATCTCATAACAGAAGATTCTCACACCACCATTATCATAAAGATAAGAAAGATCTCATATGCTTCAATTGCAATGAGAAGGGACACTTTGCTTCAGATTGTCCCAAGAAGAAGAAAGACAACAACAACAACTTCAATAAGAAGAAGAAGAATAACAAAAGAAGATATCATGCTCATGCTGCCGAAGATGATGAACCCCCAAAGAAGATGGCTAGGGCAGAAAGTGATAGTGATGATGACTCATCAAGTGAAGAAGAGTATGTTCTAATTTTTGCTCTCACAGGTACTATCTCCCATGGTTGTAATGATTGGTTGATTGACAGTGGGGCTTCCAAACACATGACTGGGTTTAAGGAATCTTTTGTGAATCTATCTGAACATGAATCACCCCATAAAGTGAAACTTGGGGATGATTATCAATACCCAATCAAAGGAAGTGGTGAAGCCTCCTACAACCTAGATTCTGGAAAATCTTTGAAGATGAAAGAAGTCCTTTATGTACCTGGGCTCAAGAAGAACTTACTCTCCATCTCTGCATTGGATGCAAAAGGTATAAGGGTTGCATTTGTGGATGGCCAAGTCCTAATGTGGCCAAAGGGAAGAACATAGATGATGCAGTAGTGATTGGAGAGCAAGAGGGAGGTTTGTATAAATTAAAGGGACAACCTGAACATGCCATGGTACATGAATCCATGGAGCCAAGTGAACTTTGGCATAGAAGACTTGCTCATATGCACTATAGGGCACTTCGAATTGCAAGCAAGGTTGTAGAGGGTCTTCCTGAAATCAAGACCAAACATGAAGGTGTTTGCAAAGGATGTGCAAAAGGTAAGCATATTAAGAAGGCTTTCCCAAGTAGTGAAAGCAAGGCAAAAGATATCCTGGAAATCATCCACTCAGATGTATGTGGTCCTCTGTCATCCAGTTCTCTAAGTGGGTATATTTACTATGTCTCATTTATTGATGACTTCTCCAGGAAGAATTGGGTATACTTCTTGAAGAACAAAGATGAGGTGTTTGATAAGTTCAAGGAATTCAAAAGCTTGATGGAGAATCAAACTGACAAGAAGATCAAAACATTCAGATCCGACAATGGTGGAGAATTCACCTCAGGAGACTTCAAGAAGCTTTGTAGTGATTCAGGGATTAAGAGGGAGTTGACTGCTCCTTATAATCCTCAACAGAATGGAGTTGCAGAAAGGAAGAATAGAACAATCATGGAAGCAACAAGGGCAATGCTGCATGACCAGGATCTACCTATGCATCTATGGGCAGAAGCAGCTAGAATAGCTGTATATGTGCAGAACAGAACACCCCACAAGATATTGGACAACAAGACACCATAAGAAGTCTTTTCTGGTAAGAAACTTGAAGTCAGCCATCTCAGAATATTTGGTTGTCCAGTATACACTCATGTCCCAAAGGAAAAGAGGACCAAACTAGATCTTTCAGGAAAGAAGGGTATCTTTGTGGGTTACAATGAAAGCTCGAAGGCTTACAGAATATACTTTCCAGGGTTCGAGAAGATTGATGTCAGCAAGGATGAATATAAGTTCAAGGACAGGTAATCCAAGAAGCAAAGATCAAGAGGGAGCACACTCCAGCAACTCCTGCAAGGATGCAGATTTTCAGAGGGAGTCGACCATCTTCCTACATTCCACAATAGAAAGGTGTAGAAGAAGCTACTTTAGCAGCTCCTGCTAGGAAGCAAAGACTCGGAGGGAGTCCACCCAACAAACAAACAAAGATAAGTATTTCAATTATCATTTCTTGCATATTGTGTTTGTTTAAATAATATTATGCTTATGTTCCTAGACTTAGGAGATGTATTGTGCATATTAGAATGATTGCATTAATGAACAGTATACTACTAATATGCATGTGATGGGTAAGTGGCCTATGGCATTGTACAACATTCCAGTGCTACTTATCTAGAATGAAACCTCTTTGCTGACATGTTGGGAGTAGTGCAAACTCTTAACAATGTTCTGGTAGAGACTGGAAGGCATCTAGAAAGTTGTGGAACATGGATAAATGTTGTATTGAAGCATTGGCTAAGATAACTGCATGACTGCATGACATATTTCTTTGTGCAAAGAATTTGTTCTGAAAATTATGAGATGTTTCTAATCATGCAATTTAACTTGTTTTGTAGGAAAGACCGTATATCTTCACCTACAAAAGGACTACAACATTTGTTCCAGCAACAAAGATATCTATTGAAGATATTGAAGTTCCCAAGATCTGGGATGAAGAAATGGAATGCCATGATCCGTCGATCATGAAGAAGATGTTTGGGATGCAGTCCCAAGACCTGACAAGGAGTCACATGTGTGCAGATTGAAGAAATCCTTAGCAAGCTCCCAGAACTTGGTGTGATACAAAGAGGAAGCTCGCTGCCGAATTCGACATGAAGAACTTTGGGAATGATGCATTATCTCCTAGGTATGGAGGTGTGGCAGAATTCAGGTGGGATCTTCCTTGGTCAAGGGAAGTACACAGTAGATATCCTGAAGAGGTTCGGGATGATGGATTGCAAGGCCTTGGTCACAACTATGGCATCGAATCTGAAGCTTCTATGTGATGCTTCATCTGAGCCGGTTGATGTCTCTATGTATCGTCAGATGATTGGGTCCTTGATGTACCTGACGAACACGAGACCAGATATTTGCTTTGCGGTGAACACATTGAGTCAGTTCCTGACAAATCTGAGGAGTGTTCATCTCGTTGCTGTAAAGCATGTTCTGAGGTACCTGAAGGGTACAGTGGATTATGGGCTCAAGTATGAGGCGAATCAAAAGTTTAACCTGCAGGGTTATGTTGATTCAGATTGGGCTGGCAATGCTGCAGATAGGAAGAGCACATCTGGGTGCTGCTTCAGTATGGGATCAGGTGTGATCTCTTGGTTTAGCAGGAAGTAGTCCTGCGTAGCACTAGGTACAGCTAAGGCAGAGTATGTTGCAGCCTGTTCAGCTAGTTGTGAGGCAGTATGGCTACGGAAGCTACTGTCTGAATTATTGGATCTCCCGTTAGATGCTACTGGTATCTTCTGTGATAACCAGAGTTGTGTGAAGCTGTCCGAGAACCCAGTGTTTCATGATAGGTCGAAACACATAGAGATCAAATATCACTATATCAGGGATATGGTGCAGAGAGGAGCTGTGAAGCTCCTGTATGTTGCAACGGACGAGCAGATTTGCAGATAGTCTTTCGAGGTTTTGCCTACGGCATGTAATTTGTACCCTGGGATATCTGGCAAATGCTCTTTCGAGGTTTTGCTTGGGAGGACATATAATTTGTGCCCTGGGAGATCTGTAGATAATCTTTCGAGGTTTTGCCTATGGCATGTAATTTGTGCCCTGGGATATCTGGCAGATGCTCTTTCAAGGTTTTGTCCTATGGCATGTAATTTGTGCCCTGGGAGATCCGATAGGTTGAGCCGTGTGCTCGTAATTAGTCCTGGGATGCTCTTTCGAGGTTTTGCCATGACCACATGTAATTTGTGCCCTGGGAGATCCGATAGGTTGAGCCTTGTGCTCGTAATCAGTCCTGGGATGCTCTTTCGAGGTTTTGTGGTGATCACATGTAATTTGTGCCCTGGGAGATCCGATAGGTTGAGCCTTGTGCTCGTAATCAGTCCTGGGATTCTCTTTTGAGGTTTTGTGGTGGGGTCACATGTAATAAGTCCTGGAGATCTGGACAGGATGAAAAAGGCCTCAGATGCTCTTTAGGGTTCTTGCTAGTCAAGAGACTCTTTTAATGTTTTGTGACGCACGTAATAAGTCCTGAGATTTCCACAGAATGGCCAGTGATGATGAAGACCTGCAGGTGGTGGGCCTACATCCAGTATGAAAAAGGATTGGCTTTGTAGAACTTCCTATGACGAGTAGAGTCAGAGATTGGTTGAGATAGCAGCAGCAGCGACGATGATGATGACAATGATCTCGAGAAGAAGACTTGTCTAGCAGATCTGTGTCGAGAAATACCTTCCTAGTTAAGAGGGAGTGTTGATGTATATGTAACTTCGGAATGTATTTCATATATATTTATTGTATCCTTATTAGAGATGTGTTATTCCTCTATAAGGAAGTGTCATCATGTGGATTGACAAGTGTCGCAAGTGTGTGTACTTGCCGATGGGTTATTAGACCACCATGTGTGGGGTCAGCCCTGAATTATATATTATATTGTGGATGTACCTAGCTAGACAAGTCGGCCCCATAAGGTCACTGGGCAAACAGGTTAGTATAAATAGAGATTAGGAGATTTCTATTTAGATAATTTGGAAAGTCATCTCTCTCTCCCTCAGAAAGTGGCGCACTAGTGAGGAGGAGGATCATCTGCTTCTAGGAGACTATCTCAAGTGTATTTTGGTTGTACTTTGGTTGAGCCATTGCTCTCTCTATCTGTGAGGAAGTTGTGAGGTTTTTCACCTTAGGGTTTTCCCCACGGAAACTCTGTGTCTCTTGTCTCTCATGCTTTTGATTCTTGTGATGCTTGTGATGCTTATTGTGATTGTTATGCATTGATATATTGTATGTGTTATTCTCTCAGTGAAGATCCTAGAGTATTGTGAATTAATGCTCAAAATTTAACAACTTTCAGTAAAAAGACTGTGCCTTAGAGAGGCTAGTCAATTCTGGGAACTATCAGACCCTACAAGAGGGTAGTACAAACCAGAGAGAGAGAGATGAGACGGCTGTAGTACAGTTAAACAAAGTAGGTCAATGACAGTCAGAAAACACAGTGAAAGTCACAATTAAAACTCAGCATAAAAAATCAGACCCTAAAAGTCTCAGTATTTAGGTTTAATCACAAGTAGGTTCACAACACAGAGTAAAGACTATAAGCAAGTCTAAGTGTACAGATCTGGTCAATGGAAAAGCTCAGCATATATCAAACCTAAGTAAGACCTCAATACTGTAGAATAGTCATTAGCAAAGTCTTATCAACAAGCTGACCACAATAAAATACTCAAGGGTTAGAACCTGCACTTGATAGCAAAACAGATGTCAACAAACCCTTAGTATGCTAGTAACTGAAGAGTTAAGCTTACAGCAGGCAGGGAGAACCTGTATGAGAATCACGGCTCAAACAACAATGAAGTCAGCAGGGTGTGGCTTACTTAGAACAAAGTTACAAACCCCAAACAGGTCATGGCTGAGGTAAAGGGAAGCTCCAAAGCACACGGCTAGGTCACTGGAGATAGAAAAGATCCTTAAGAATTTTCTGCTAGCAGATCGGATTTCTCCTCAGCCAGGTTGGGCACCACGGCAACAAATTGGTCCTTTCAGCAATAAATCAGACCTTAGCAAAACTTCAATAAGCAGACCGAAATCATCACAAGGAACAGAAACGGACTAGGGCAGTAGAATTGAAAAAGATAAACTCCAGCAAGTGTACAGTCAGCAGCAGAGCTGAAAAATAAATTGTTAGAATGAATTTGTGAGAGGAGAAGAGATTTCAATAAATAGGATTATGATCTTAGAAAATGATCATTAAATGTAATCCTTTAAAATTGGGTTCCATAGAGTTAGGAAGTTATTATAAAAAATAAATAAATTAGGAAGTTATTAAAATAGGGGATGACCATATTAAAAATAAAAAGTAGTCATAAAAAATAAATAAAAGATAAAAAATAATAGAAGATAAATAAAATAAAAATAATAAAAAATAAAAAATAAAAGATAAAAGATAAAAGATAAAAAATATAATCAATGGTCATAAATCAAGAGTAGGGTATAATGTCCCAAAATAAATAACATAGGTGTGGGTACATGACCCATGACCAAGGGTATGCATCAAATGTGGACAAACAACCATAATACCCTATATGACCAAAATATCAACAAGGGTGTATAAAAAATAAAAATAACTCAAGGTGGGTAAATAACCCCATTAACCATAAGTCAAAGACAAGGTCCCACAAGACCAATAATAACTCAACCAAGGTGGGGAAGGTACAACTAGTCATCTCTCTCTCAAATGTACAAACGTTCCATATAACCTGAAAGTTCATCATTACTGTATAAGGAAGGGTTCACACAAATGATGTGATCATGTGGTCCTCTTAACTGCTCCTTAGGTCAAATGTTAGTAGCTTCCACAAGGGGTGGCCAGTCCCTTGAGAAGACCAACTAACTCATCCATCTCGACGACCTAGGAGAAGAGGACATCACACATCATAGTCTTGGTAACTGACCAAGTGCCTCCATTCTCAAGGAATGGCTTCTCTGCCCAAGGCTGAGCTTCAGTCCTAGACTAGGACATGTTGATCAACCATCTAGTCCATGACCAGGTTCTCCATTCTCCCAGAGAATGATCCTTAGCCTCAAGCTGAGCATTCAGTCCTAGACTGAATGTTGATCAACCATCTGCAGGACCTAGGATGTCTCTTGTCTCAACCTGCAGGATTTGCTTGGTCCTCGTGACCAAGAAACTATCTGGTTCTAGACCAGAATACCCTAGAGACAAATAGGGGCCCTAGCCACATGCTAGGGACTTTGCCATGGCATCAACCTGCTTGTTCCTCGACCAAGAACCCCAGGAGACAGCTGGGCTCTAGGGTACCTTCTAGGGTCTTACTCATACCTTGCCTGGTTAACTTGACCAGGAACCCTAGTCAACTGACTAGGGTACGATTCTCTCTGAGAATGGGTCTCGCAACTGCACTAAAAAATCAACAGTCTGTTGAATAGTTAACTGGTAAAGTGTCCGACCCTTTACCTTGCCTCATGCAGAAGTAAAACTCTATTTTTGAGTTTGCATGCATGCATTTTTTAATGCACATTGTAATTTTACATGCAAAAGCGAGATTTTTGCATGCACTCATATTAGGGTTTTGGAAACCCTAATCAGGTTGTGAGTTGATAAAAGGAGGCAAGGGGCTACAGGAAAAGATTACTCAGTATTTTTAGGCAGAGATTGATGAGAGAGAGGAGGGCCCATTTTCTGCATGCAGAGGGGGGGCTTCATCTAAGATAGATTGAGGGCATCTTCTTGACTGAGTGAGGGTGCAGGGTTTCTTTTGAGAGAGAGGGGCCACATCTTACTGTGTGTGAGAGGCATCACATGAGATCTATTCAAAGATTGATGAGCAGTAGAGGAGGGGCACATTCCTGAGAGAGGGGCGCACTCTATGTCTGGAGGAGAGCTCAGATCTTATATAGATCTGGCATGCTTGTGGAGGATCCTTCAGGGAGGCAGAGACTACTTTAGTACTTGACAGGATTCAGGAGCCGAGAGATCAGAGTTTGATCATTTAGTAGAGGGGTGCATTTCCTAAGTAGAGGGGCGCATTTCCCTGAGGAGGGCGAGATCTTAGGGGTAGCTCACCAAATTTGAGAGTAGGGTTTCACTGAGATAGTGATCCTATGGCAGAAGGGCAAGATGCCCTAATATGAGAGAAGTTCAGAGACCGACACAGTCAGAGCAGAGGGGCACAGTTAGTTGAGGGGCACATTCATTTAGAGTGAGGGTGCAGTCAGTCAGAACTACCCAGCCTCTTATCAGATCTGACTTAGAGCCTTGTGTGGCTTAGAGATAAGTAATTGTTGGAATAACTCTATTGTACCAATTGTAATTGCTTGAAGATATAAAAGCTGCTTCCATCTCTCATTGGTTTTCCCGCAAGGGTTTATCCAGGGTCTTTGACCAAAATCTTTGTGTCCTTTTTTTCTGTGTGATTTCCCTATTTGTTGAGTTGAGTTCTTCAAGTGTATAAGTATATTGTATTGCTGATACCTTCTCTGGGGATTGAGAAGATGGGTTTTGGTATGCATGTGGCTTATTGAGACTCGAGGCTGAGTTGGGATTTGATATTTCCATATTGAGTACTGACCTCCGGAAAATTTACATGGTATTAGAGCCTTCTTAAAGATCAGGGAAATCACATACAAAATCTGTGAGTATTCAAATCTGGAAGGGCACATATCAGATTTGTGAGATCAGGACTCAGATATGAAGAGTAGGGTTTAGACCTGTGCTTGTAGTTATTAGATTTGTGCGTGTGGAGGTCAGATCCGTGACCAAGAGGTACTTTGGTTCACTGAGATATTCTTGTATAAGTTTTCAATTGATCAGAGATTATGGCTACAAGGTTGATGAGTCTGTTGACAAGGAATTTTTCTTGATTACATGTCACTCTTGTACTTCAACAGATGTGGATGAGCATTCCACAGAGGAGCTTGACAAGGAGTTGGCTCTAATTACTTGTCATTCTTTGAGTGCATCTACTACTAGTGTGTGGTACATAGTGTTAATGTAATTGTAACTTTAGAAGATATTCACTTGTATAATTTTATATTGTATTTATTATTTTATTTTATTTGTACCTCTGACGGAGATGTTTATTCCTTCGGTCGGGGATGTCATTATTACATTTGGTCATGTAAAGTCATTGAGGTAAATCCTCCATTGTAAGTTGGGCCAATAGATCCCCCAAGATTTAGTTAGATTAGGGTTATTAAGTCCCCTAGAGAAGTCGGCCCAGTTAGGTACAAGTTTACAATTGGGGCCGACCTAGTAAGTGAAAAGGTCAAGTGAAAGATAAAGTATAAATAGAGAGTGGAGCTCTCTCATTTGGACATCACACTCACCCATAAGTTTGCATAAGTGAGAGAGAGGACAAGTTCGCATAGGAGGAAAAGAAGAGGAGCTGCAAGGTATTCGAAGAACACTTTGTCAGAGACTCTAGTAGTTCCTGCAAGGAAGCAAAGATCAAGAGGGAGTCCACCCAACAACCAAACAAAGATAAGTATTTGAATTGTCATTTCTTGTATATCTAATTACTTAAATGATATTGTTCAGTCATGTACATGCTTATGTTCCTAGATTTAGGATGTGAATTATGCATGTTAGAAAAATTGCATTAATACTACTAATATGCAAGTAACGGGTAAGTGGCCTATGGTACTGTACAACATTGCATTGCTACGTATCTAGAATGAAACCTTTTTACTGACATGTTGGGAGTAGTGCACACATTCCTACTATGGAAAGAGAGAAGTCTCACATTCCTTCCAATAGGTATCCTCTCGGACAGAATAATGAATGGAAGCCAAAGTATCCATCCAATAATCAGAGGATCCCTAATCAACTTGAATCAGCTAACATGGTTATGGAGGAGGTGCCTCCATTTATTAATTTTGGAGGAAGAAAGAAAAAAACGACTTTTTTGTTCGTATTTTCAACATATCTCCCTGTGTTTTTACTCAAATTTTGAGTGGGAGACCTCGTTGGATGTGGAATTTAATTCCACATCCAATGAGTACCCACACTACTTACTTTTGACGGACCCCACTGCCCCAAAAACAAGAAATACCTGAAAAACATCATGATGACATTAAAAAAAGTAGTTTTTTTATAACAAATATCTCAAGTCAACCATTATGGTTGACTCATTTTATTGAAATTCTATTGGTTATTGAATTCCAACTTATCAAGAAATTATGGTTGGCTCGTTTTCTTATATGATGGCTCGTTTTCTTATAAGGCCCATTTAGACCTCAAATTTCCTCTAATGCAAGTCAGATCTGCATATTCCTAAGGTAACTCATCTTCCTTCCCTAAAGTTAAATGTTGATGTGGTTAGCTGGCTAGCTGGTGCTAAAATGCTTGTTCCTATAACTGAAGTTATTAAAATGTCAGGTCAAAAGTATAGACTGATAAAATCATTAGAAGCTAGTGGAAACATTGTTGAAGGGCCCATGGAAATTATATGTGAAAAACCTAAAGAAAAGGTCCTGTTATCACATATATAGTAGCCGGGCTACCATACATTATTTTTCAGATTCCAGTACACTTTTTAGCCAGTTCCCTTGCATTGAGATGTTGAGATGAGCATCTACTATGGATCACTATTAGATTATGGACAACAGTTTTGATTCCCCACGCTATGATTGAGTCTCAGGACACTCAAAGAGATGACCGATGTAGCTATTTAGCCATTTGTACAGAGCAGTCAGTAGTGCCCAGAGTTACAGCAGCAATTTCAGAGGACAGATGTTGGCTCAGATGATGAGCATTCAGGTATATGACTTAGCAAGTATATTATGGTGTTGTGGTTATATTGCTTTTATTTCCATTCTCTTAGCATGTCTTAGCATTTAGTGTCATGATCTGGCGATCATATAGATATGTGGACCTGGTTGTACTATATATATATATATATCATATTTGTCCCTATTCAGACTTAGAAGTTCTTGGCCTATACTCATTGGTTTTACCCTCCTTAGGGAGAATAGAGGTGATCATTCCCACCATACCTTGGCTTGCTAGTGTTGGTCTCATTATTCACTATCTTCATCCATCCATGACTTACCCAATTTATTCATTACCTTGACTTACTACTTGACTAGTGGCATGGAGGACCTTTCCCCGCTGTAGCCTCTGTATTGGATGAGCTTCCATGTTTATTGTGTCTCGGCTCTGAGTTGGTGACAAAACTTTCCCGTGGTGAGTTGGTTTTCCTTGTGAATTCCCCCTAGTCACTAAAGATGTTGGCTGAACTTGAAACTTTTAGTGCTGCCATGAATACAAAGTATGGAAATAAAATGCTGTATCTTGTATGAAAAGCCCATTCATGCAATGTGTTTCTCAACACACATGAATGAAAGGCAAGCCAAATGAAAATGGCTATGAAATATCAAATGTTATATCTTTTGTGTAATGCAAATACCTAGGTAAACAAGCTGTCTATGACACACCTAGAAGTGCTCAAGTAAACAAGTGCCTTAAAAACACACCTGTAGCAAGAAGCCTAAATTAAATGTAAATCTATGCAATGTGTTCATAAACACACATAGATCAAAGGCTATGGAAACTCTAGGCCCAAAAAACAATGGAACTTAAAACTCTATATCAAAAAGATTGCTGGCCTCATTTGTATTATGGATTGTGCGCATCTGTGTAAGGTGAATAAACACTGTTTGAACAATTTATCCATTTGTGAGACACCGCCATTCCCTGTGTTGTTGCTTGTCCACTATATGCTATAGTGTGTATTCCCTTTTCCATTTCCAAAGTGTCAAGTGTTAAGTCAGTAAGTCATCCTTTAACCTAGCCACTTATTTCTTAGCCTTCAACCTTCACTAGCAAATTGATCACAACTATGAAGTGAGTATGACCTTGAAAGTCTTGTCTGAGTAATAAATAATAATTAACGACATATTATATTTGGATTTAGATCGCCAGTAATGATTGTTATTTGTTATAATTGCTATGTGAATGGATTGTAAAGCATGTTTTAACCTTTGACACCTTGCAGCAGCTTGATGACGGTTTCAGTCATATTTTGGTCATGTTGACTTGGTGAAACCCAGTTTGACCAAAAGTCAACCATAGGACATGAGGTGGCAGACCTCAGATATTACAGATAGATGATATATGGTCTGGTATAGGTCACCATGGTGGGCTTATGCAGTGGTTTCAGGCTTATGATGATGATTTGTGCTTTTAGCACTTTTACAGATTGTTATTATTTGGTCTGTCGGATATGATGAGTATTTATTTTGGACCATGCAGAGGACTATATGGTGTATGAGTACACATTTTAGATGGATTTGGACCTTCTGAGTCCAATGAGACAGTCTGTTTTCAGTTCCGGACAGTTACGGTGATTTTTAGCCTCAGTTGGCTATCCTAGTGCAGTTTTGGCTTGTCGGAGGCCCTGTCAGAGCAGAGAAAAGATATGATTGGTTCACCTAGAGCGCTATTTTTGGAGGGGGTGGTCCAGCCACTTGTTATTACCATAATACCCCCCTCCCAGACAGTCTGGTGATTTTTATTTTTGGAGCCAGGCACTCCAGGAGGCAGTTTGGGCAGTTTCACACTTCCCGAGGCAGTCCAAAAATGGTGAAAATGGCTATAGAGGAATTTGATTTGGGCTACTGAGGCAAGGTTATGGCATGGGATGATCAGTGATGATGAGTGGGATGTCTTCCACACCTTCTCCAGCAGTTTTAGCTTCATCAGGACACACATCCATCACTTATGGCATTTTTTGATGATTTCTGGAGCCTCCCAAGGCTCACGACTTTCCCAGAGAGGCACGATTTGGTGTCTAGCATGATTATTTTTGGATATTGTGCCATGGGGATTGACCAAGGGTGTTAGAAATTACCCCTTGGACCCACCATGTGCTATTTCTTATGTTTTATCATTATGATTTGGTGGGATCCCCTCTCCTAGGGTGAGTTTGTCCACTTATTGTTATATTTTATTATTGATCCATGTATTGTATTGTTGGGCTCATCTCAACCATTGATTAGATCTTTTGATCTTTTAATCTTAGCCACTCATTTAAAAAGTGGTTAGATTGTGGCCTCTCTCCATTCTATTTAAAGAAGAGAGCTTCTCATTGTAAAGGGGTCTTTGGCTCTTGGAATTGTTATCAGATATATAGTAGCCGGGATACCATACATTATTTTTCTGATGCCAGTACACTATTCAGCCAGTTCCCTTACATTTGAGATGCTGAGATGAGCATCTATATTGGATCACTATCAGATTTTGGACAACAGTTGTATTCCCCATGCCATGACTGAGTCTCAGGACAATCAGAGAGATGACCGATATAGCCATTATACCATTGGTATAGAGCAGTTAGTAGTGCCCAGAGTTACAGCAGCAGTCTCAGAGGATAGATGATGGTACAGGTTGATGAGCATTCAGGTATATGACTCAGCAGGTATATCATTGTGTTATGGTTATATTGCTTTTATACTTATTCTCATAGCATGTCTTAGCACCTAGTGTCATGATCTGGCGATCATATAGATATATGGACTTGGTTGAGCTTATTATATATATTATATTGTCCCTACTCAGACTTAGAAGTTCGCTATTCATACTCGTTGGTTTTTACCCTCCTTAGGGAGAATAGAGGTGATCATTCCACCATACCTTGGCTTGCTAGTGTTGGCTCCATTATTCATTGTCTTCATCCATCCATTGCCTACCTTTTAGTTTATCACCCTAACTTACTACTTGACTAGTGGCATGGAGGACTTTTCCCCACTGTAGCCTCTGTATTGGATGAGCTTCCCTGTTTACTGTGTCTCGGCTTTGAGTTGGTGACAAAACTTACCTTTGGTGAGTTGGATTGTAGGCCTAAATCATTCTGGTCGGTTGTCCCGATGTTTGGCATTGGCTCGAACTCCCCCTAGTCACTTGAGATGTTGGCTAAAACTAAAAGCTCATGTACTATTTATGGAAACTGATAAATTCGCCCATGGAAACTAAAAAGGGCAAGAGCGATGAACTGCTGAAAAATACTCCTCGAAGAGTATAAGAAAGGTCCAAAAAGCAATGACTTAAATGCTATATGTAAATAATTGCTGACCTTATACATGTATAAAAAACATGCCCTGGATGCAAGCTGCAACTAGTTGTGCTTATCAGCACACCTGAGATCCGAAGGGTTATGTAGGCCAAAAAGGCCATGAAATGAAATTGAATGATCCTAATGGACCTGGATCAACTTGATATAGACATGATGCCTAAGTTGAATAAGCACTCTCTAAACAACTTATCCATTTGTGAGACACTGCCATTCCCTGTGTTGTTGCTCATTCAGTGTATACTATGGTGTGTATTCCCTTTCCCTTTGCCGAAGTGTCGCAAAGTTAATTCAGTCAAGTCATCCCTTAGCCTAGCCAATTATTTTAGCCTTCACCCTTCATTAGAAAATTGATCACAGCTATGAAGTGAGTATGATATTGAAAGTCTAGTCTGAGTAATAATAATAATCAATGACATTATATATTTGGATTTAGATCGCCAGTAATGATTACTTTGTGTTATAATTGTTATTTGAATAAGTTGTAGAGCATGCATTAACCTTTGACACTTTGCAGCAGCTTCCGATGATGGTCTGAGTTATAGTTGGTCATGTTGACTTGGTCAAACCTAGTTTGACCAAGGTCAGCCATAGGACATGAGATGGTTGGACCTTGTAATGATATGGATTGATGATATATGGTCTATGTACATGTATATGATGATTCTATGCCGCAGTTACAGGGTTATGATGATGATTCATGGTATACAGCAGTATTTGATCATTTACAAATTATTATTATTTGACCTGTTCCGGTATATTGGATATATATTTTGATCATGCAGAGACTCATATGGTGTATGAGTACACATCTTGGATGGATTTGGACCTTCTGAGTCCGATGAGACAATTTGTTTTCAGTTCCGAGCACTTACAGTGATGATTGGGCCTCAGTAGGCTATCCCAGTGCAGTTTTGGTCTGTCGGAGACCCTGTCAGAGCAGATGTGATTTTTATCTGGTTGACCTAGGGCGCTGTGCTTGGAGGGGGTGGTCCAGCCACTTGTTTTTACCATATCACCCCCTCCCGGACACACTGGTGCCCTCACCTTGACAACGCAGGCACTCCAAGAGGCAGTTTGGGGCAGTTTCATGCTTCCCGAGGCATTTCAGGATTGGTAAAAATGGTTATTGAGGAATTCGATTTGGGCTACTGAGGCAATGTCTTGGCATGGGATGATTAGTGATGATGTATTGATGTCTTCCACACCTCCTCCAGCAGTTTCAGCTTCATCGAGGCCCGCATCCATCACTTATGGCACTTTCTGATGATTTCTGAGGTCTTTTGAGGTCTACGATTTGACCATAGAGGCACGATTTGGTATATTGATGACTATTTTATTATTATTGTGCTATGGGGATTGACCAAGGGTGGAAAAATTACCCCTTGGACCCACCATAAGCTTCCTATTATATTTTGTCATCATGATTTGGTGGGATTCCCCTCATCTAGGGCGATTTTGTCCACTTATATTATATTTTATTAGTGATCCATATATTTTATTGTTGAGCTCATCTCAACCATTGATTAGACATTTGTATCTTTTAATCTTAGCCACTCATTCAAAAAGTGGTTAGGATTTTGATGCCTCTCCTTCCTATTTAAAGGAGAGAGCTTCTCATTGTAAGGGGTCTTTGGCTTTTGGATTATTGGTATAGAAAATTTTTTTTGTGGAAATTCTTGTGGTCTCCTTTGCATCTGGTGTTCTTAGATGTTGATTGGAAAGTCTATTGCAACCTAGCATTTGGAATTTGTGGTAAGATCTATCTATTTTGGAAATCATTGTCTTGTCTACAAGAGGGCGACTTCAACAAGGGCGATTTTGCAAGGCTTCTTCAAATCGACTTTCTTAGCATTTGCTTGTATCAGGGGGTTATCATTAGTATCATTGTGATCTATGCTATCTTTCTGTTACTTCTCTTGTGGCATTAGTCTTATCTCTTGATTACATCAAATCTGATATTGTTGACGTTTGTTGTGCAGGAGAGAGGGCGCATTGGCTTCTTGGACTAAATCGATTGCATAGAAAACTACCTCAAAGCTTCTCAAATTGATCGGGTTTGCATAGATCATAATCATCAAGGCATCTACAAGGTTACCCAGGTAAGATCCACAGGTTTGTTTCTCTTATCTTGATCCAATCCATTGACATAACTCATAAATTGATAAAACCCCTATTTCTTCAAACCCTCATTTTTACATTTTTTCAGATCTACTAAGATCTAGTGGCTTCTTGGGTAAGATATTTAAAACCCACCTCTATAGTATCCATGGCATCCTGGATCTATAGTTTGGTGAGGATTGGCCTCCATTTGACCCTCTTCCCAAGGCATTTAGCCTCTCCAAGCAAGGGCGCACTTCCTAGTTTGGTGGGTTGACCTAGATCTAGTATGTGGGTAGTTGAGATCCCGCTTGATTCATGATCTACACATCCAATAACCTACCCCCAAATTGTCACTTTTCTGATTTTTACCTTGTGGACCCTATTCCACATTTTAAGCGATTTAATCCCCATTTTGGACCACTTGGTATCTTTAAACTCAGATCTAGTAAGATCTAGCCATTGGATTGCCATGAAATTATAGATCCACACTCTCGCTTAAACTACTTGGATCTAAAGTTTGGATGCCATTGGACTTGTCTTGAGTCATTTATCCCATTTTTTAGTCTCCTTGGGCAAAGTCGCACCACCTTGGAGAAGTGAGTTGGTCCACTTCTAGGACGTGGGTACTTGAGATTTTTGTGGATTTGTAACATGCATAATTCAAAACCTAGGTCTAGTAGGTCACCTTGTCAAATCTTGTCTTGGGGATAGCATTCCTTGTTTTAAGGGATTGTGGTCCACTTAGGTCAAACATCAAATCTCTAGATCTAGATGTATTCATCCATAAAGACTTTAATTGCCCACTTGTCTCATGCAATAGGAGTCCTTAACCACAAGTTAACCTTACTTTGACTCCATTATCCCAATTCCCAAGGCACTGGTTTCTCTCCAAGTCAATTCAACTTTCCTAGATTGTTGGATTAACTTGTGGTTTGACCTTTGTGTGGTGAACTAAACTCTTTGATGTCATCATGTATCATGATCAAGCTTGTCACTTGTACTAGTTAGCCCCAATTCAACCCTTAAACTACCCTGCATTGGACACGATTCCCAAGGCAGTGGATTTTCTCACATTGAACTAGTACTTTAATCCTAGATCCTATCTCACAAATCATAAGTCACTTTCACATCAATAATGAACCAAAGCTATACTCATTGAATCCCTCACTTGTCTTGTGACTTCATCCTAAGGTCCAGGATAAACCATACACCTTATTTCACTTAGAATTAACTTGATTTGGTGTCTTGGTTTTGATCTCTCCTGTCGGGAGTAGATCAGGTCTCCCCCTTTGTTGTCTGGGCTAGATAACATAAAGTGAAGGTTTCCTCGACTGGCGTGACAACCATCTATTGGAGGTCGAGGTGATCGTGGTTGCACCTTTTGTGTTGCCCTTCCCTATTGCCATCCATGAGTGGATACATCCATAGGGGTAACTACAGTTTAGGTGATAACAGGAATCTTGATATAGAAAAACTTTTCTGTGGAAATTCTTGCAGTCTCCTTTGAATCTGGTGTTCTTCGATGGTGATTGTAAAGTCTATGGCAGCCTAGCATTTGGGTATTTGTGGTAAGATCTATCTTTTTTGGAAATTTTTGTCTTGTCTACAGGAGGGCAACTTCACTTGGACGTTTTTGCAAGGCTTCTTCAACTCGCTCTACTTGGCATTCGCTTGTATCAGGGGGTTATCATTAGTATCATTGTGATCTATGCTATCTTTCTGTTATTTCTCTTGTGGCATTAGTCTTATCTCTTGTTCGTAGTAAATCTGATATTGTTGATGTTTATTGTGCAGGAGAGAGGGCGCATTGGCTTCTTTGGGCAAATCGACTTCATAGAAAACTACCTCAAATCGCTTCAAATTGATCGGATTTGCATAGATCATCATCATCAAGGCATCTACAAGGTTGTCCAGGTAAGATCCACAGGTTTGTTCTTCTTGTCTTCGTTCCAATCCATTGGCATAACTACTTCATTGATAAAATCCTCATATTTCAAACCCTTATTTTACAATTTTTCAGATCTAGCAAGATCTACTTGGCTTTTGGGTATAAAATTTGAAACCCACCTCTATAGCATCCACGGCGATTCAGATCTATAGTTTGGTGTGGATTGGCCTTCATCCGACCCATTTTCCAAGGCAAATTAGTTTTCCCAAGGGAGGTCGCACTTCCTAGGAGGGTGAGTTTGCTAAGATCTAGCACCTGGGTAGGTGAGATCCCACTTGATCCATAATCTCCATATTTGATAACCTACCCCTAGTGTGTCACTTCAGTGATTTTCACCTTGTGGGCCCCATTCCTCATTTTGAGGGTTGAGCCCCACTTGGGTCACTTTGTGATACATTTAAATCTTAGATCTACTGAGATCTAGCCATTGGATGATCCTAAATTTCAAGACCCACCTAGTTTTACACCTCAACATCCCTGATCTACAATTTGATGGACATGCGACTCCATTTGGCCCATTTCCCAAGGCATTGATCTTCTCTAAGCCAAATCGACTTTCTTGGACTGTTGAGTTAGCTTGTAGTTTGATCTTTGTCTTATTGCTTGATTACCTAGACATTGTCATATCCACTCATCAAGCACAGCTAGAAATCCCTAACTGTTAGATCTCTGATTTGGGACACTTTCCCTGTTTTAAGGATCACGTTTCCCAAGGCAGTTGATTTTGACCTTTGAAACTAGCTTTGAATCCTGGAATCATACTTCACCCTTGAATCACTGTGTGTCATCTCTCACAATCATAGCATACCTTTCTTAAGCCTCCATAGTGGTCCTAATTCCTCATTTCTAGGGTTCCATACCTCTCACCCTACGTACTTCATTAGATTGATTTGATTTGGTGATTTGGTCGATTTCTCCTATCGGGAAGTAGCTATGGGTCTCCCCCTTTCTATCTTGGCTTTGATAGCTAAAGCGAAGAGTGCCTTGGTTGGCGTGACAATCATCCATTTGGGAACCAAGGCCCTCTTAGTTCACCACTTTTGTTGCTTATCCCCTCTACCATCCACCTTGGATCCATCCTTAGGGGCAACTACAAGATTGGTGATAACAGGTCCCATAAAAGACCAAGGATAAAGTTCAAGAAAAACCGAAAGAGGTCATCCCTGAGAAACCTAAACAAGTCATTCCTGATGTTCCTAAGAAAGTCAATGAAGACCTTCTCGTTATATTGCATAGTATGGATCCTCGTAAAGAAGATCATCCTCCATTCTATGTATCCTTAGTTGTCAACAACATGCTACTCCATGAGTGCATGCTAGACTTAGGGGCCGCATCCAACATCATGACCAGAAAACTCATGGAACAATTGAACCTGCAAGTTACAAGGCGATATCAGAAGGTATGTGCAATGGATTCTCAGGAAATTGATGTCATGGGCATAATCATGAACTTACCTATTAAACTAGTTGCCTATCCTGATGTTAATGTGACTATGGATGTAGTAGTAATTGATGTCCCAAGCACACGGGGAATGTTGTTATCTAGGAAGTGGGTTGCCTCCCTTGGTGGTTGCATCCAGATGGATTGGATCTATGCCATGATCCCAGCTAACGGAGATGCTCATGTCAGGTTGTATAGGGAAAAGGAAAGGAAATTCCATGTCGAAGACCCTAATGTGTTAGATAATGAATATGTTCATGAGGCGGACAGTTCTGGTAATTATTCTATTTTTGCAAACACATTAGCTCCCATTAAAGAAAAGATAAAAGATGATAGAGAAAATGGGTTGTGGAAGATGAGTTTTGATGGTGCATTTTCTAGATCAGGAAAGGGGGCTGGAATTGTTATTACTTCTCCATCTCAATAGACTTTTAGTTTTGCTTTCAGACTTGAGTTTGATGCTTCGAACAATGTTGCAGAGTATGAAGCACTTTTGCAGGGCCTAGAAATAGCTAAAGACATGGGTATTAAAATTATAACTATTAAAGGAGATTTAGACTTAGTTATTTGTCAAATCAAGAACATCTTTGCATGCAAGAGTGAAAGGCTAAGGACGGATAGGAATCCTTGTTGGGATACAATGGAACTATTTGATGCCCTAAACATCACATCAGTAACTAGGGAAGAAAACAAGGAAGCAAACCAACTAGCTGTAGCAGCCTCAACCCTCCAGCTGACTTAAGAGTTAATCAAGTGCCATGGAAAATTTGAGATAAATTTCAGACCATCCATCTCGGATAATGTAGATCATTGACAGGTTTTCAAAGATGATAAGCAAATCATTAGATTCATACATAATGTCCAAGAGTTCACTGATTGCAAAATAGGTTATAAGGAAGATAAGTATGACTACAAGGAAGAAGAGGATCGGTCTAGGAATGCTATACCCAAACGTATAGTTGAATGGGAGCACATCTTTGATAGGCAAGACATGCATAAACCAGAAAAGGAAATATTAAAGGCTGGAAATCATATAGAGATCAACATTGGGACAGAGACTGAACCTAAGCTAATCAAAATTGCTAAAGGGACAAGTGTAAAGGAAATAAATGACCTTGTAATCCTAGTTCGGGAAGATCAGGATGTTTTTGCCTTTTCATATGATGAGCTCAGGTCATATTGAGAAGATGTTTTCCAGCACATTATCCCTTTGAAAGAAGATGCCAAACCTTTTCACCAGAAGTTAAGACAGATTAACCCTAAGGTGGTCCCTATTGTTTTGAAAGAGCTTCAGAAAATGTTAGCAGCAGGAATCATAGCCCCAACTAGACACTCCTCATGGTGCTCAAATCTAGTTGTTGTGAGAAAGAAGAACGGAAATCTAAGACTTTGCATTGACTTTAGAAACCTAAATTGGGCATGTTTAAAAGATAACTACCCTCTCCCCAATATGGAAACTCTACTTCAAAGGGTAATTGGTTCTGCAATGATGTCAATGTTGGATGGTTTTTCGGGATATAACCAGGTAGTTGTCAGTGAAGAAGACAAGCATAAGACAACTTTTACTACGCCATGGGGTACTTTCAAGTATCTCAGAATGCCTTTTGGATTGCTCAATGTTGGGGCAACATTCCAAAGATCCATGGATTATGCTTTCAATGAGCTAATCTGTAAAATTATAGAAATATATCAGGATGATCTCATAGTTAAGAAATGTTCACGTTGGCTACCTAAGACAAATCTTTGAACAATGTCGAAAATTCGGCATATCTCTAAACCCAGCTAAGTCGATTATGCCAAGCAAGGTATTCTAAGGAGTTTTTTCCCTTGTCAATTATGCTTTGCCTTTAGCTAAAGGCAAAGCATAAGTCGATTATTTACTTCTTTTGATATGCCATGCTTATATCTTGCTTACTTGTGAATCAAATCTCACGTTACGCAGTTTGTTTTGCAGGTAAAGTAGGACGTTTTGCCTCCTTGGGCTTGGACGTTTAGCTTGGAATCACTTGGATCTAGCTTGGAATTGTAACTATATGCAAGGATCATCAATGTACAAGGTAGCCGCAAGCATTTGAGGTAAGATTTACAAGCTACGTATCAGTTTTCATGTATTTCACCTGTTGGTCACTTCAAACCCTCATATCATAAAACCCTCATTTTTTTTTTAGATTCGGTGAGATCTAGCAATTTCTTGGGCTTAATAATTAAAACCCACCTAGATTATAATTAATAGACCTTGGATCTAAAGTTTGGTGGGCATCCAGCTCCATTTACCCCCTCATCAAGGCACTGGGCCTCTCCAAGGGAGGTCGCACTTGTTGGGTAGGTGGGATTTTGCTAGATCTACATCGTGGGTATTGCTTGTTCCTTCTCAAATTTATAGATCCATTGAGTAGCAAACCCCCTAGTGCCATTTCACTTTGATCTTTACCTTGTGGGCCCCATTTTGACCATTTTCCATATTTTAAGGGTGGGCCCCACTTGGGGTTTTTCTATTTGGCATTAGATCTATCTAGATATACTAATCTAAACCCCTAAGTGGCCTAATATTTCCTTGGTTGAACATTTGTCCATCCCCTAAGCCTCTTCAACCAAGCCCTAACTCATTGGGTCCACTTACCAATCCTAGATCTAGATCTATTCACTCTTGATCTCTTCCTATTTCATCTTTCACATTTCCCTAGGAGGTCTTGAGTAGGTTCACTAGCCTTCATTGGTTAGCTAGGGTCTCCCCCTTGGTCTTGCTTAGGCTAGATCTAAAGTGAAGAGTGTCTCAGTTAACGTGACACCCAATTGCATTGGGAACCATGGCATCTCTTGGGTCACCTCTTTAGTTGTCCAATGCCCCTACCATCCTGGATAAGATCACCTTTTGAGACAACTACAAGTTGTGTGATAACATTTTTGGCACCATTGCCGGGGAGGTAGAGGCTTACCTCAGGTGTCTGCGAGTGTCCATGCGTAATTCATATCTTATCGCATCCGGTCTTTTACCTTAGATGGTTATCATTTTCATCCTTAATTCAAACATAACCATCTCATTGTCACTCATCTCTCCCCGCTATTTTAATGGCATATCTTTTGGTAGACAAGATCAACAGTTTACCTAGTGACTCCAAAACATGACTCCGCTGAGGAGCGGCCCCGTGCCCATCTTTCAATTTTGAAATTTATAAATCATAATGAATTCAGACGTTTTCTTCCAAATGACAAGGTGTATGAACGAAATGTATGAGAATCTATCTCGATATAAAAGGTAGTTGGAAGAAAGAAATGAAAGCAAATCAACATGTCAGTATGGGGGTAATTGTGTACATAATTCTTATGACTCCCATCTTTTCCCTCATTCTTCAAGTAAAAGTATTAACCCGATTACTTCAAATAAGAGTCAATCTCAGCTAAGGCCTTGCAACCAAAGCATTTGGTCAAATGACTCTAGTACTCCAGTTAGACATCCAAAGCAAATCCCTAGCAAAAAGGCCATAGTTATTATAAATCCAGCTAAGCCATCTCCTTTTGACTTCTCTGAAATTTATGGGGCACTTCATCTTATGCCAATTAATTACTTTGAAAGGTTGCCTCGCTTCTATGGAAATTATTTTGAGTCAATTGAAAATCACTTACAAATATTTTGGGATTATATGGAAGTTAGGGGTGCGGATGATGAAGATGTTTATATGTGGGCCCTGGGTGAATCATTAGGTGGAAATGCCAGGTTGTGGTTTGATCACTTAACACCGGGATCCATCACTGGGTATGACATGTTCACTGGGTTATTAAAAGATAAATGGGGTAGTAACATTGAAGAATTTATAACAGAGCCGTCAAGCAATGATTGTGCTATTGAGGATCGGTTTGATGAGGACCATTAGAATGATGATGATGATACTTCAAATCAATTCTTTAGTAGCCCTAGCTTTAATCTTGAAGAAATTTCCGAGTTTGACTCTATTGAGGATCCTCCTGAAAGGAAACTCAATCATTCTATCATTAGTGATCGTTCAATTTCATATCACCTTATTGAAGAAGAAGAAGATGGGGACATTAACCAAAGCCCTCTTGAGATAATTTCACGTAATCATGGTGTAAATAATTAGGATGTTATAAATAAACTTGTCAATTTTCTCCCTGATCAATTCATAGAAAATGATCATTTATCCTCACATAAATTAATGATAAATCAGTGGAAGAACAATCTCACGATCATGATGAGTTGGAAAATCAAATTAGATGCTAGAATCATTATTCAACTTCTTATGGTGAATCCTTAAGTTTTCCTTTGCAATGCTCATCTGATTCCATCTTTAATCAATATAAATTGTTTCAATATTTGGGGTTGGATAATTTTAGTAAGTTTTGTCCTTGTATAATAACTTTTCAAACTTGGAAATTCTTCCTAGAATCAAGGGTGTTATTAACTTGAATGCCTCCCCCTCATTTAAAATTTCAAGGGCAGTTATAATCGATCATGTGGGAGGCAAAATATGTTTTCAATCCACCCTCCCATCTCGGCTTTTCGAATCTTTTTGTTTGGGTTTGTCTGAATAATGAGTCTAAGGGTTGCCAAAAGGTCTACTATGGAACATTTTATTTTGTTGACCAATCATATTTGGTTTATCCCATTCATTGCTTGATTGAGAAACTTTATAAAGATCAATTTCACTTTTTCTCGGTTATAAAGCAACAATTGGGGTTAATCTTATTTATTAGGTTGTTAATTTATGAATTGTTCCCAATTTGTCTTGTCGATGGTCATCATTTAAACAAGGTTGAATATGCGAGGGAAGTGCATGAAGAAAGTAGTTTGAGTCAAGGGAAGTTAGCTAATTCATCACATATTTGATATTTTCCCTCCATACATCTCGAGGTTTAACTTGCATAAATTTTATGATCCTATCAATTCTTTGATGGAGGATGTTTGCATCAGTCAGTTTTCTCCTTGGCATGATTTCATTTTGCACCATTCAAACCCTTCAATTTTTGAACAAGTCAGGAAGATTGTGCTATCAAATTCATTAATCTTTAATCCAATCTTGACTTGTTCTATTAAAGCACATCGAAGAAAAAGCATTAATCTGTTTGATGAATTGTTGCACTGGATTTAGGATTTTACCTAGCACTTGTCTGAATTGTTAGAGTAGGGTAGGTAGGACCAAATAAGCTCGCTTGAGTAGTAGGTTTTCAGTGCTTTTTCTTTTTCCTGAGTGTTGAGTTTCTGCTGAGTTTCTTCCGAGTGCTGAGTTTTTGCCTGAGTTTCCTTGAGTTAGTTGAGTTTGCTCCTTTCTAAGCTTTCCTTATTGCCTGCATGAATAAAAATAATAAAACATTAAAGCATGATTAGTTGATTTGATCAGTATCCTTTATTTTTGCATTTAATATTTTGCTTTAGATTAGAATTTCATTTCATCATTTTATTTTATTTTATTCCATGTGTGTAGGAATAGGTACAATAAAAGATGAAGCAAAACAATTTGGTGCCAGATTGAAGATTGATGCAGTTAGTGTTGGGGACCAGAGATTCTGAGGGACCAAAGATTGATGAAGACTCTTGAAGAAGCTTTCATAGGAAAGAAACCTGAGGTTTGGCATTTTAGGATTTTTGGATGCCTTACATACTCACATGTCCCCTCAGGGAAGAGGACAAAGTTGGAGCCCACAGCAGGGAGGGGAATCTTTGTTGGGTATTGGTACCGCTCAAACTAGTAGTCATAAATAAGCAATACGAGGTAGAGTAAATGCTAGTGATTGGTAAGCATATGGAAGAGGTCTAGGCCCAAATGCCACCACAACCCATCCTCTTAACTTCTTCAGGTAACTCCTAAACCTAGGGGAGAGCCCTAAATGATACCTGCAAACATCACACATGCAAATACCTTTCCACGAACTTGTAAATAGATCAGTGCCTTGTATGGAGTCAAACAATATATAAAGAAGACAACTTGAACTAATTAAGGAGTTAGTTCAATAGCTAATCATGTATATCATCAATCACCTTCCCAATTTCATAGATTCCAATGCAACTCACATATACCAATGTAGCTCCATGTATCCCAAGGCAATCCTCAAAAATATGTGCTCTGCGGAAAAGAGGAAGGAGGAGGCTAGGGCGAAGCCCTAGGTAAAGTCAAAACCCTAATGTGGTCCAAAGTTAGCGAGATCTAGGGTTCTCATGCTTCCCAATGCACTAGGGAAAAATGGGATGCCCTTCAGGATTTGTGGACAATTCAACTAGGGCGAAATTGAGGGGTGGACCAGATTTTGCAAATTCCAAATATTTTTAGGTTCTTGAATTTATGTAAATTTTTAGGGCTTTTTTGACAATATATGATTTTTACGATTTTTTACACATAAAATCGGGACGCCCTTCAAGATCTCTGGATAAATCCACTAGGGCGAATTTGTAGGGAGGACCAGAATTACAAACTCACGACTATTTTGGAGTTGTGAATTTTCTAATTTTTAGGGTTTTTCTAGGGTTTTATGGTTTTAAGGGTTTTTGTGGATAAAAATGCAACTATCTAACGTGAAAATGCAGCCTAACTATAATACATTAAATGCTCAAATTTTGAGTAAAAAAAGTTGACAAGAGAAGGGGATTATGATGTCATCTCAATCACTAGGGATTTGAGTGGTTAGTGTCTCTTAAAATGTTCCTCTAGTATTTGCAAGCTAGGGCATCATCTATCAATCTCTAGGGTTCGGTAGGTGAACCTAACTAAGGAAAATGGAGAAGTCCAAGGTCCTAAAAGCAAAAGGAAACCTTAATACAAGGCGTTTCCTTCACACAAGGTTGATAGAATGTTGATAAAAAAGCCCTAATTCAGAAAAAATGCAGCAATACACCACCATTCAATCCACATAGAAGCATTGACTTACCAATATTCACTATGACATGAGCAAAGAAAGAGCTTTAGGTCATTCTTGAGCATGTGTTTTAGCAAACAATTCTAGCACCAACCATAGCATGTGCAAAAAGAAGCCTTAGATTCATCCACCATTCACCATTCAAGCAAGAGAAGACATCCAAGAGAAGTGCACATCACCAATAGAGTTCATAAAGTAAGAGAAAAAGAAGAATAATCATTTGATCCCAAGTCTTGTGCTTTACAAATGAATTTGGAATGGATATTTATATCCATCCTAGAACAAGATTTAATATTTTATCAAGCCTACATGTCTTAATTTGTCAATTTAAAATTAAAACAATAAAATATTAAAATAATCTAAATTAAGACAAAATTAGGGAATGTCACCCACATGTTGGGGACTAAAAATGATGAAAAATGCTAAAATAAGCAAGCTAAGGCCTCACTGTGATGGCAAGAGTGAGCCTAAGGAGGACGTCATGCCCCTACTAACCCCAGATATGAAAGAATGCCCCTCAACGTACCCCTTGCCTTAGCTTGAGGCTTGATCATCATGATGACGTCATAGGGTCAATTTGGTTAGAAATGGTCCAATTAGTTGCAGAGAAGGTCCAAGTGGAGTGGGAGGGAGTTGATAGGCTAGGGAAGACCTCCCTAGATGAATATAACCACCCTCAATGCATAAAAATCGTGGTGGTCATGTGACCCAATGGCCCACCCTTGGAAGCCCCACATCAACACCAGGGCTAAAAGCCCAATAAAGGGCAGTAAGCAATGTCACTAAGCCATAGTAGTTCCAAGAGTAAGACCAAGGAGCCCGGTCATGGCCAACTATACACAGAGAGCCCCACACTTGGCATTAATTTTTTTTTTCCCTCTTCTACCAAACGACATGCTGGAACATTGTAAACTCCAGAAGCGTAACACTGGCTCCAATTGCGGGGCATATACTCTTCCTGGGAGTATATGAGAACCTCCTAGAATCCTCTGGGTAGATAACTGTTATCACACAACTTGTAGTTGTCCCAAAAGGTTATCCTATCCAGGATGGTAGAGGTGTTGGACAACTAAAGGGGTGACCCAAGAGATGCCATGGTTCCCAATGCAATTGGGTGTCACGCTAACCGAGGCACTCTTCACTTTAGATCAAGCCTAAGTAAGACCAAGGGGGAGACCCTAGCTTAGCCAATGAAAGCTAGCAAACCTACTCAAGACCTCCTAGGGAAATGTGATGATGAAAATGAGAAGATCAAGAGAATATTAGATCTAGATCTAGGATAGGTAAGTGGACCCAAAGAGTTAGGGCTTGGTTGAAGAGGCTTAAGAAAGGACAAATGTTCAACCAATGAAAGATAAAGGCCACTTATGGGCTTAAACAAGTAGATCTAGATGGACCTAATGCCAATATAATAGATCCAAGTGGGGCCCACCCTTAAAATATGGAAAATGGTCCAAATGGGGCCCACAAGGTGAAAATCAAAGTAGAATGGCACTAGGGGGTTTGCAAATGAGTGGATCTAATGAAATAATGAAGATAAAGCAAAACCCAAGTTGGGATCTAGCAAAAAGGCCACCTACCCAAAAGTGCAACCTCCCTTGGAGAGGCCCAGTGCCTTAGATTAGGGGGTAAATGGAGTCAGATGTCCACCAAAATTTAGATTGGGAATCTTGTGATTAATAGAGAGGTGGGTTTTAATTATTAAGCCCAAGTGATTGCTAGATCTCCCTAGATCTAAAAAATAGAAAATGAGGGTTTCAACTTTGAGGGTTTTGAGATCTAGAAGATAAATGGATAAGTTAAAGGAGAAAAATACGTACCTCTTGAGTGTACACCTGGATAATGAAGATGGATGTTGATTATGACAAGGATTACTTCCACACATATGAAATGAAAGGAGATGTAGTTTCTCTTGCTTATGCATTTTTTTGCCCTAGTCCACAAGTGCGTCCCTCTCTTCCTGCAAAACCAAGTAGACAAATCTCAACTGGCCAACAAAACGAGGGTAGATACAAAGACAAAATCACTCCCTGTTTGAACCACAATTTTGACAGAAGATTGCAGGGCAAGCCTCCCCACCAATGCGCACTCCTTCCAAATCGTCCTCTTCACCTTTAAATCGAAATAGTGGAAAAAGATACAAGATAGCTACAAAAATCCTTCAGTGCAATGTAAAAGTATTTACAATTATCATAGCCAAACAACCATTTCAAGATCCAAGCATGTGCTCAAAAGATATTTCTTCTATTTTGGTATCCAAGAGCCAAAAATCTCTAGATGCCTTTACAATAGAGGGGTCTCTTCCTTAAATAGGAGGAGAGAGACCAAAACCATAACCACTTTATCAATGAGTGGTTGAGATCAAAAGATAAACATAATACAATCGACGGTTAAGATGAGCCAGTACAATATAACATGGATCACTCACATGAGGGGGTTGCGCACTAGCTAAATGATGCCCTGGGGGGGTGCACACCACATAAAAGTGACAATAATACAAGTGTGCCACATAAAATGACTAGGATAAGTGACTAGAAGCACATGGTGGGGCTAGGAGGTATTACTTTCCTTCACTAGCATCACCCCATGGCACAATAATATAACATACGACTCAGTGACATGTCCAAGTGAACAAATGATCAAATCCTGGCCCCCTCAACTGAGAGAAAGATGCATCAAAACACAACCTGGTGACTATGTGGACCCCACTCAACGTTGCAAACTGATTTGGAAGGAGTGGGATACACCATAGATGACCTCTGAGCAAACCTCATGCCAAAACCTTGCCTCAATTGCCCAAATCGATTTCCTTAATGACCTTTTTATTCCATTTTTATTCCACCTAAAAAACCATCAAATTGCCCACAACCCACTGTCTGGTGCCTGGGCACAAAATCTGACTGTACCATCATGTCCGAAGAGGTGGTAATACGGTAATAACAAGTGGCTGGACCACCCCTCTACTCTGTATCGCCCTAGGCAACGACTCACCATCTATGCATTAGCTGGACAAGCCACATGAGCATGGCCAAATTGGTCAACAGGTGAAAAAATGCTAATATCATCTCTGAAAGTGCCTGGAACTGAAAATCAAGTGTCTCAATGGATCCAGAATACCCAAATATACTAGAGATGAGTACTCATACACCTCATGGTAACCTGTAAGATCATTTGTAGCATCCACCATACCCAGACAAATAAAAATATGATGATCTGGAAATAATAATAATCAATAAAAATGCATCAATCATCATCTGAAACTTGTGTCCAACATATGGAGTCATCAAAAGGTATATAAGGGACCATGGATCAACATCATACAATATAAATGGTCCACCTCATCACGGATTCCAAGGTTAACCTTGGTCAAACTAGGTTTGGCTAGTAAAACTGATCAAAATATGACCCAGGCTAGAGAAGCATGCTGCTGCAAGTGCAAATGGTTAAGACATGCTCTTTAAATCATTTTCATAGCAAGACTTTAAAACATTAAGCATCATTTCACTGGCCGTTAATAGATAATAATAGGTTAGTTAATGATTTACTTTCAAAAAGAACCTCAAGAATACACTCATTTGTAAACATGATCAATTTGCTAGCAAAGGGTGAAGGCTAAGGATGCAAGGCTAGGTAGAGAGGAATGACTTGACTGACTTGACATTGTGATACTTTGGATAAGGGAAAGGGTATTACACATTCAGGCATATGTTGGATAAAGAATACACAAGGGATGGCAATGTCTCACAAATGGGTAAGTTGTTTAGATAGGTGCTTTTTCAACCTTGGCAAATGTCTATGAGTCACATCCAAGCTGTATTAGCTCCGTGAGGATCTTTTCTAGAACCGCTGTGAACTGGGTGCTCGGCTAACCGTAACTTGAGGTTTTAGGGGACACTTAGAATTAACTATCGCTTGCTCCATCTCACATCACAACCCGTAGGCTCCGTGAGGAATTAATCATTACATTTCATTTCATTTCCTTAGCCAACAGTCTTTGGATTTAGCATACATTTAACCACTGCTTTTTAGGCGTTTATGACCCTTTTTTGGATTTTGCATGTGCTTATAAGCACAATCGCAGCTCACATCCAGGGTACTTTTCATTTCAGTACATTTAATTTAATTTAATTTCAAAGCCTTCTTTCATTGTGCTGATAAGCACAGTTTTCAAAGCACTTTCATGGGCTTTCATAATAGATATAACAATAGTTTCCATATGTAATGATGGTAGAACTATTTGCTTCAGGTTTTAGTCAACACAAATTAAGCAACTATGGGGACTTTCCACAATCAGGACCAAACATCGGGGAAACCAACTATCAAATCCAAGGTATCAAATCCAACTCACCAAAGGTAAGTTTTGTTGCCAACTCAGAGCCGAGACACAATTTAAACAGGGATGTTATCCAACATAGAGGCAAGAATGGGGAGGTCCTCCATATCACAAGTCAAGGTGTAAGTCAGAGTAAAGACCAATAATGGGGAAAGATAATGGATGGATGGAGAAAGTGAAAGTGATGCCTAAGCTAGCGGTCCAAAACGACGGGAATGATCATGTCCACACTCCTAAGAAGGTAAAAAAACCAATAAATATAAAACAAGAGTTTCTAATTGTCAGTAATACAATCATTTACATAATCCATAGTAACCAATTTCATTTTAATGCATATATATACTACCAGCTCATAATTACTAGATATTAAGTCAAGCTATCAAAATTACTAGAACAACAAAAGATAATACCAATGCACATTATATACTTGTTGGGTCATATACCTGTATCTGTAATCCGGACCAACTGTAACTACTGAGAACAATGTTGCTGAAACTCAAATCACTGCACTGTATTTGTATGGAATAAAAGGTCATCTCGATCATCAAATCTAAGGTCTTAAGGTTCAGCCTTGGCATAAGGTCTACTGCATGTCTGATATAAGGTTGCTCTGATGTGTGAATGATCGCAAATAATATTGCTCATCATAGCTGATCTCACTGAAAATGCATAAAGGCAAAGCTAAAAAATATGCAGATATCTGCTTTGCAATCATGGTAGCCCAACTACTATGGATGTTATAACAGGTACCTGTGGACCTGCACACAAATCTAACACACAAGGAACAACAAGTGCAATGCATGGGTAACAGTAAATGCTGAACTGAAAATGAAACTAACTCTACCTACCCTAATCATGATAACAAAAAAGGGTCAAGTGAAATCATACCACCAATGTAGCCACATGAGCAAATCATTCTACCAGACCTTTTTCCTTTGTCTTTAGAGATAATGCAAGGCAAGATCTCATCAAGGATAAGCTGAGTACATATCAGTATTGTTATCACACCATAGTAGCAGGGCTACTATTATCGCTTAGCAGATATCTGCACATTCCAAAGCTTCGATGTTACAGAGCTTGGCTATGATGACTTTATATTTTGAGATCACTCATGATCAGAGCAGTGTATTATTCAGACTTATGTTAGACCTGTTATCACACAACTTGTAGTTGCCCCAAGAGGTACCCCATCCGGGACGGTAGAGGAGACAGGCAACTAAAGAGGTGACCCAAGAGATGCCACGGTTCCCAAGGCAAGGTGGGAGTCACGTCAACCGAGGCACTCTTCGCTTTAGGTCAAAGTGCAGCAAGACCTAGGGGGAGACCCTATAACCAATCACAGTTGATTGGACCCAAACAAAGGTTTCTAAAGGTAGGTAAATGATGAGTTACGGAAACCAATGCAAGGCTAAGTGGACCTAAGGGTTAAGGTATGGTTGAAGATGGTGTAAGAGGTTGTTAGTGTTTCAACCTATATATGGTTTAGGCCACATGATGGGGTATGATGACTAGGTATAGTACCATGTGTTTACACAAGTGGGTCTTGTTTTCTTGGGAAGTGTGAAATGGTTCTAGGTAGGCCCACAAGGTGAAGTTATGTGTGAAGTTGGTACTATAGGTTGGATAAAGGCTAGATCTATGACTCTAGGTTGATTTTAGGAGTACCCATGTACTAGATATAGGGTTTGACACAATTCCCAAGGAGTGCGACTTGCTTAGAGAAGGACTAGTGCCTTGTTGGATGGGCTAATGGGGTCAAAAGGTATGTCAAAGTGTAGATCGGGACACCTAGAAGCCAAATCAAGTGGGTTAAATGAGATTTAATGGTTGGATCTTACTAGATCTAGGTTTTTCAAGTAATGACCCTAAGTGGACCACAATCCCTTGAAACAAGGAATGCTACCCCCAAGGCGGATCGTGACAAAAAGACAGTCTAGACCTAGGTTTCAAGGTATGGGCATTCCAAATCCACGAAAATCTCAAACACCCACCTCCTGGAAGTGGACAAACTCAATTTTTCAAGGGAGTGCGACTTGCTCAAGGAAGGCTAAAAAAATGGGTTTGGTGGACCAAATCAAGTCCAATGGCCACCAAACTGTAGATCCAAGATGCTAGTACCCCCGATCTATGCATGCCCAAAAAATCAAGTCAATCCAAGGGCTAGATCTTAGTAGATCTGAGTTTTGAGGTGCCAAGAGATTCAAAAGGGGGTCTTAACCCCTTAAAACATGGAGAGATGTCCACAAGGTAGATTTCACCAAAGTAAGAATCTGGGGATAGGTTATCAAGTGTCTAGATTGCAAATCAAGTGGGATCTCACCTACCCATGTGCTAGATCTAACCAAACAAGCCTTTCACTAGGAAGTGCGATTTGGGTCAAGGAGGGCTTTTTGCCTTAAAAAGTGGGTCAATTTTTAGCCAATCACCACCAAACTGTAGATCCAACTAGGGGTGGATGCTATAGAGGTGGGTTTTCAATATCTCTTCAAGAGCAAGGTTAGATCTAAGTAGATCTAAGAAATACCAAAAACAAGGGTTTTAATTGATTAGGGTTTTTATGATCTAGAAATTATGGAAGATTCAAGGAAGTAAAAAGATCATACCTCTTGGAACATACCTGGATGAAGAGATGAATGCTAGTTGAGACGAGGATTACTTTGCCAAAGATCAAATGGAGAATTGTTGAAGCCCTCTTGCCAAATCGATTTTTCCAAGCCACATGTGATTCCTTCTAACCTGTCAAGCCAAGGAGCAAAGCATCAATCAGTTTAACAAATTGAAGGTAGATACAAGCAAGAAAGAGAGAAACATAGAATAGTTGACACAAAGGCAAAACTACTCCCTGTTACACCAAAGCGACTTCTTCCAAGATTGAAGGGCAAGCCTCCCCACCAATTCGCCCTTGTCCAAAATCGCCCTCTTAACCTGTAAATAAAATATGGCAAATATGCAAGATAGCTACAATAGATCCTCCAGTGCAATGGACAAAAGCATTTACAATCGAAACAACCAACATCCACTCCAATCCAAGCATGTACTCCAAAAGATAGAAATTTTATTCCAAGAGCCAAGAGCCAAAAATCTCTAGATGAATTTTACAATGAGAGGCTCCCTCCTTAAATAGGATGGGGAGAGAGTACAATCCTAACCACTTTTTACATGAGTGGCTAAGATTAAAAGATCTCAAGATCTAATCAACGGCTAACAATAAATCATAACAATACATCACATGGATCACCCAATATCATGATAGCGCCCCCACTAAGTGGTACAAAAAGGGGGTGACGTCATCCACTAGAGAAGTATAGGTGCCAAAATCCACCTCATGATGACTAGGACATGACAACATAAGCACATGGTGGGGCTAGGAGGCATCAATCCTTACTAGCTCACCCCAAGGCACAATAAAATAATAAAATAATGTCCAAGATAATATAAATGACCAAAACTGTCCTCAGAATCCATGACAGTCAAGCAGTAAATGTCCTCCTGTGATCAATCTGGACATACCCACATGGTGAAAACTGACTGGAAGGTAGTGATGCCACTCTGGAAGACCTCTGTGAAGACCAAATGCCAAAACCTTGCCTCAATTGCCCAAATCGATTTCCTCAGTGACCACTTTATCCCATTTTTAAACTGCCTCGGGAACTGTGAAAGTGCCAAAACTGCCTCCTAGGTTGCTAGCGCTGTCCATCTGAGCCCACCAGGCTCTCCAGACGGGGGGGTAAATGGTAAAAACAAGTGGCTGGACCACCCCCTCCATCATCAGCGCCCTTGGTGAACTGGCCAATCATGGCCCCTGCTGCCCAGGCTGGGAAATCAGCCCCAAATCTGGTCATCAAGTGTAAAACTGCATCAATCATTGTCAGAAGTGCCCGGAACTGAAAGATAAGTGTCTCAATGGATCCAGAAGACCCAAATCCACTAGGAATGTGTACTCATACCCCCTGGGTTGCCCTAATGGGCCAGCTGTAGGGTCCACCATATATGGACAATGTATAATCTGCTGATCTGTAGTAGTAATAAACCTGCTGAACTGGATCAAACATCATCTGCATCATATGTCCATCATATGATATCATCATCAAACATGTGGACCCATCAATCATCATCAATAATCATCCATACATGGTCCACATCATCACGGATCCCAAGAATATACAACCAAGGATAAATCACATCAGTAGACTAAGACAATGCTTCTCTAATCATTTTCACAGCCAAGCTCAAAGTATAACATCCATTCAGTGGCATTGATTAGCATATTCCGTTGTTATATAAAAATTTGCTTGCACAATAGTTCAAATGACAAACTCACCCATTGGACATGGTCAAACTGCTAGTGAAGGATGAAGGCTAGGAGCAAGGTTGGGCCAAAGGGGTTGACTTGTCTAACTTAACTCAAAAATACTTTGGACTGGGAGAAGGGGGAAAGCTACAAACTCTGTGCTGGACAAAAGAACACGGGGAATGGCTGTGCTTCACAAATGGATAAGTTGTTTAGAGAGTGCTTATTCAACTTAGGCATCATGTCTACATCAAGTTGATCCAGGTTCATTAGGATCATTCAATTTTATTCCATGGCCTTTTTGGCCTACATAACCCTTCGGATTTCAGATGTGCTGAGAAGCACAACTAGTTGCAGCTTGCATCCAGGGCATGTTTTTTCAAATATTTATAAGGTCAGCAATTGTTTAGATATAACTTTTAAGAACCATTGCTTTTTGGACCTTTCTTATACTCTTCGAGGAGTATTTTTAGCTGTTCATCGCTCTTGCCCTTTTTTTTTGTTTCCATGGGCGAATTTAAGTTTCCATAGGTAGAACATGAGCTTTCAGTTTTAGCCAACAACATCTCAAGTGACTAGGGGGAGTTCGAGCCAATGCCAAACATCGGGACAACCGACCAGAATGATTTAGGCCTACAATCCAACTCACCAAAGGCAAGTTTTGTCACCAACTCAGAGCCGAGACACTGAATAAACAGGGATGCGGTCCAAACACAGAGGTAGAAAAATGGGGAAGTCCTCGGTATCAGAAAGTCAAATGAGACAAGTCAGGGTTTAAAGTCAAACAGGAAGGTCATGTATGGATGGAGACAAGTGAATATGGAGCCTACACTAGCAAACAACTGGTGTCGGGAAAGACCATATCTATGTAAGGTGAAAAACCAGTGAGTTTTGTTAAATGACCTAAATGTGCAAGCAATTGTCCATTTTAAGATTTACAGTTCATTTTAAATAGTTTGCCACATCAGGAATAATATACCAAGCACATGCTATGATCATGACTAAATCAACAAGATAATAATCCACAGTCAGTGAGAACATATCCATAGATCATACAACATCATCATAATAATAATCATCCAGTATCATCTGAAACACTGCTGTAATACATCTCTAGGCACTGAATTGAAACTGTATGGGATAAGTAGTCACATCAGTCATCAAATCTGAACTCTCAAGGCTCAGCCTTGACACAAGGTCATATACAAATCTGAATAATGTACTGCTCTGATCATGAGTGATCCAAAATATATAGCCATGCTCTGGAATAATGTAAGCTCTGGAATGTGCAGATATCTGCTGTACAAGAATAGTAGCCCTGCTACTATGGTGTGATAACAAGACCTTGTGTCAAGGTTGAGCCTTGAGAGTTCATATTTGATGACCGATGTGACCCTTTATTCCATATAGTTTCAGTTCAGTGCCTAGAGATGTATTGCAGCAGTGTTTCAGATGGTATATGATGATTATTCTTATGATGATGTTTTATGACCTATGGATTCCTGATCATTGACTATGGATTATTATCTTGTTGTTTTAGTCATGTTCACAGCATTGGCTTGGTATATAATTCATGATGTGACAAACTTTATAAAATGAACTATCTTGATGATAAATTATAAAATGAACATTTTACTTGCACATTTAGGTTGTTTGACAAAACTCACTGGTTCACTACCTTGCATAGATATGGTCTTCCTTGACACCATTTGTCTGCTAGCTTAGGCTTCACCATCATTTGACTCCATCCATCCATGACTTTCCTTATTTGGCTTTAACCCATGACTTGTCTTACTTGACTTTCTGATATTGAGGACTTCCCCATTTTCTACCTTTGTGTTTGGACCGCATCCCTGTATGTTTAGTGTCTCAGCTCTGAGTTGGTGACAAAACTTGCCTTTGGTAAGTTGGATTGTAGGCCTAAATCATTCTGGTCAGTTGTCCTGATGTTTGGCACTGGCTCGAACTCGCCCTAGTCACTTGAGATGTTGGATAAAACTAAAATCGCATGTACTACTTATGGAAACTTATATAGATTTGCCGATGGAAACTAAAAAGGGCAAGAGCGATGAACTGCTAAAAATACTCGAAGAGTATAGGAAAGGTCCAAAAAACAATGGTTCTTAAATGCTATATCTAAACAATTGCTGACCTTATATGTATATGTAAACATGCCCTGGATGCAAGCTGCGATTAGTTGTGCTTATCAGCACACCTGAGATCCAAAGGGTTATTTAGGCCAAAAAGGCCATGAAATGAAATTGAATGATCCTACTGAACTTGGATCAGCTTGATGTAGACATGATGCCTAAGTTGAATAAGCACTCTCTAAACAACTTACCCATTTGTGAGGCACAGCCATCCTCCGTGTTTATTTTGTCCAGCACAGAGTTTGTAGCTCCCCCTTTCTCCCAGTCCAAAGTGTCTTTTAGTTGAGTTTAGACAAGTCACCCCCTTTGCCCAACCTTGTTCCTAGCCTTCATCCTTAGCTAGCAGTTAGACCATGTCCGATGGGTGAGTTATTTAAGCTATTGTGCAAGTGAATACAAATAACAATGGAATGAACAAATATGTTTAATGCCACTAAATGATGTTATACTTTAAGTTAAGCTGTGAGTATGATTAGAGGGACATGTCCTAGTCTATTGATATGATTTATCCTTGGTTGTATATGGACCTAGTCAAACCCAGTTTGACTATGTTCATTTATTGGGATCCGTGATGATGTGGGCCATATATACCTATTGATGATGATGCATGGTCCCACATACTTTTGATGATGATGCTATATGATAGACATATGATTCATATGATGATTGATGAAGTTCAGCAGGTTTTATTATTACTTCAGATCATTAGATTATGCACTGTCCATATATGGTGGACCCTATAGATAGCCCATCAGGGAAACCCATGGTGTATGAGTACACATTCTTAGTAGATTTGGGTCTTCTGGATCCAATGAGACACTCATCTTTCAGTAATGGGCACTTCTAACAGTGATAGATGCAGTTTTACACTTGTTGACCAGATTTGGGGTTGATTTCCCAGCCTGAGCAGCAAGGGCCATGAGAGGCTAGTTCACCTAGGGCGCTGTATGAGGAGGGGGTGGTACAACCACTTGATATTACCATTTACCCCCCCTTCTGGAGAGCCTAGTGGGCTCAGTTTGACAGCGCAGGTGCCCTGGGAGGCAGTTTCAGCACTTTCACAGTTACTGAGGCAGTCCAGAAATGGGATAAAAGGGTCATTGAGGAATTCGATTTGGGAAATTGAGGCAAGGTTTTGGCACTTGGTTTTCACAGAGGTCTTCTAGGGTGAACCCCCTATCTTCCAGCCAGTTTTCATCACTTGGGTGGGTCCACAGAGGCCATAGGAGGCCTTTTACTGCATGTCTATCACAGATTTTGAGGACAGATTTGATCATTTGTATTTATTTTGGACATATTATATTATTTTATTGTGCCATGGGGATGAGCTAGCAAGGATTGATGGCTCCTAGCCCCACCATGTGCTTCATGAGTCATGTCCTAGTCATATGAGGTGGGCCCATTGTATTTTGCCCCCTTTAGAGGATGAGGTCACCCTCACTTTGTACCGTTTAGCTATGACGTCATCGCCTTTTGAGTGATCCATGTGATATATTGTTATGGTTCATTATTAGCCATTTATTATGTATTGAGATCTTTTAATCTCAACCACTCATTTTGTTGTAAAGTGGTTTTGAGATCTAGGGTTTTGGTCTTTATCATCCTATATAAGGAGGAGACCCCCTATTGTATAGCGCACCTTTGGAGCTCTGGAATATTGGAATAGAACACTTCTTTGTGGAGCATATCACTCTTGTCTTGTGGATTCTCTTGCATCTTGAGTATACAATTTCTCTTCTATGTATCATTGTGGGTTTTGGAGCTACATCTTGTTTTCTTGCAGGAAAGTCGAATTGGTGGAGAGGAGGGTGATTTCCTGAGTGTTATTGTTGGAGGGATCCACATATTCTCTCTTGGGTTGATCTTGGTGACAGGGAGTATCATTATTGTATCTTTGTGACATAGTTGATGCTTTCTATTACATCTTTCCATCATTTTCATAATCATCTTATTTGGCTTGTTTCACTTGATCTTTTCTTGTAGGAGGAGGACGATTTGGCATTCTTGGAGGAGGACGTTTTGGCTTGGAGCTCTTGGATCTCACTCTTGAATATACACATATGAGAATGCTATCAATTTGCAAGGTGGCCATAAGCAATTGAGGTAAGTTCTACAAGGTATGTGCCTACATCCATCCATTCTTCTTCATTGGTCACAAACCCTTAAAATTCAAAACCCTCATTTTTTGTTTTTCTTAGATCTACTTGGATCTAGCTTGGCTTTTGGAAAGATTTTGAAAACCCACCTCTATAGTATCCACGGCAATTCGGATCTATAGTTTGGTGGTGATTGGGTTCCATTTGACACACTTTCCAAGGCAAAGTAGCCCTCTTGAAGCAAATTGCACCCCTTGGGAAAAGCTAATTGGGTTAGATCCGACACATGGGTAGGTGAGATCCCACTTGATTTATGATCCTCATACTTGATAACCTACCTCTAGTGCTTCACCCCATTGATTTTTGCCTTGTGGGCCCCATTCCTCATTTTGAGGGTTGTGCCCCACTTGGGTCAATTTGGTGATGCACTTTCAATCTCAGATCAAGGGAGATCTAGCCATTGGATCCCCTTGATTTTCAAGATCCACATTGATACTTGCCTAAACTACTTGGATCTAAACTTTGGTGGCCTTTGGACTTGATTTGACACACTTTTCCATGCTTTTAGCACTCCTTGGGCAAAGTCGCACTTCTTGGGGGTTTGAGTTTGCCCACTTGTAGGACGTGGGTGGTTGAGATCCCATTGGATTTGGAAAGAGCATATTTTAAAACCTACATCTAGTGTCTCACTTTGTGGAGGTCTGCCTTGGGGGTATCATTCCTCATTTTGGGGATTGTTGTCCACTTGGGTCACATAGTGAAACATTAGATCTAGTAAGATCCAACCATCATTTTTTAAGTAGCCCACTCTATTTGCATCCTAGGTGTCCTGATCTATAATTTGACATCCTTTTGACTCCATTTGCCCATCTACTCAAGGCACTAATCCACCTAGGGCAATTCACACTCCTTGGAAGTAGTGTCACTTCCTAGATCCCATATGTGGGTATCTATATTTTCACTTTAGATCCATAGATCTACTCTTTGCATACCCCTTAGTACCATTTACACCCCTAACTTCACCTTGTGGGTCCCATTTGAGCCATTTCCATATCCCAAGGAAGTGGGTCCCACCTGTGTATTTCATGGTACTAGATCTTGTCATCTTATCTGTGGCCTAAATCATTCATTGGTTGAAACACTAATCACTCCTTAAACCTCCTTCAACCATACTTAAACTTATAGGTCCACCTAACCTTGCATTGGTTTCCGTAACTTGTCTTTTACACATCCCTAGGAACCTTTGTTTGGGTCCAATCATCTTTGATTGGTTACAGGGTCTCCCCCTAGGTCTTGATTCATCTCGATCTAAACTGAAGAGTGCCTCGGTTGACGTGACTCCCAGCTTGCCATTGGGAACCGTGGCATCTCTTGGGTCACCTATTTAGTTGTCCATCTCCTCTACCATCCCGGATGGGATACCATTAGGGACAACTACAAGTTGTGTGATAACAAGTATCTTTTCCAGAATGGAGATGTAATAATGATTGAACCTGGGAACCTAGAAACCTTGAAATTCTTGCCACGAAAAATGATTACTTTCGCAAGCTTTTTCTATCCAGGCCTATATTGGGGTCAAGTATACACTGTCTCCATCATATATTTGTGTTGAGAAATTTTTTCGCATAGAATTGGTTGTTTGATTATGAACTTGGGGGATCATTTGCAAGGGTGAGCCTTGGAAATCTTCGTGAGTATCTTTGAAGGCTAGTTGTAACATATCTCTGCACCTGCTCAAGCATTCTTTGTAATAATCATGTTAGTATCCCCAATAATCTTAAAAAATTTGAAATTGTCAGCCACAAAATTCATACCTCCACATTTCAAGCGAAAAGATAAACAATAAATATCATGGAAATGAGAAGTGAATATTATACCTGTCCACATACCTGTATTGGTCCTGCTGAAATGCATCATTGAAGGCTTACCGGTACCAGATAGAAAGGGCCGATCAACTTCTACAATACTTATTGAGGGAGGATACTAGGAATGACGATCAGGGCCCACCATCTACTGAATGATTGTAAAAGAATTCTCTGTATGATATCTGTTGCCGCCTAATGCACACCTGGGGGGACGCGGCAGGAAACCTTCAAGCCGCTCGGTGTGTCCTTGGGGGCAAGTGAGAGTCAAGTGCTGTCACCTGATTACTCGACTCCTCCGTCTAGGTTTACTCCTAGCGAAGCCAAGGGGGGTGGTCCCTATGAAAAATAATCTAAGGCTTTTAATCTACAACAAAAGATAAAAGTCTATTCTAGGAGTTAAAGATGACGAGATGATAAAATATAACAACAAAGCACTGCTTGTGAATTAAATCAAATAGCTAACCCAACATAAGATAAATAAGCATTCACGACATTTATGATTGACTTAAACACAGAAAATTAAAGACCAGTGCCGAGAATGTAAAAATGCTTGTAAGTATTGTTGTGTGGGGTTGCTTGTGTAGTCTCGGTGAAAGTATTGCAGTGGCTCGGTTGGTAAATTTTATAGTTATTAAATGAGTAGTTAAGGAGTGGGTTGATTCTTGGTTTGGCCCAAAAGAAAACCTAAACTTCGAACTGAGTGCTCTAGCAACCTTACCAAGTGTCCAACCAGGTGAGGATGAACCCGCTTAAGAACCTGCTGACTCTGTGGATTCAGTCCATGCAACCTCCCGAGTTCTTAGAATTGGATTTTAATGGATTGTCCTATTAACACCAAATACCTTACACCCGTTTTTGATTGAGCCAACTGTTCCGACTAAGCTGCAGTGGTCAAGAGCATACTCCGAGTTTGGGGCGTTGTTCGTTTTATTAAATAGGTATGAGTGGATGATTAATCTACACTAAACCCCAAGCATAAAGCAAGGGGGGTTAATTTTAGGATTAAATTTTAAGCACAGAATAATAATTTGAAATAAACACAAAAGCATATAAAATGAAAAACGGGTCCTTGGAGGACGTTGTGTGCTCGAGTGTGTTATTTAATTACTACTGCTTGAATGAAAACTAATCTAAAACGAAAAAAATAAAAAAAAATAAAAAAGGGTGCGAATCCCCCCTGGGGGGATTGGGTTCAGGCGCTGGAATTGCCTGCTGTGCTCTTTTTATTTTTTGATTACAACTCGGAAACTTAAGAGAAATACTGCTTGCCCTTTATCATTAGGGAACAAGTCAGTTTACAATGTTAGAATGATGTAAGGGAGGTAAAACTAGCTCCCCGGATGGCTACGGACACCTCTGAATCTCAGACTTTGAGCTTTAAAAAGCTCGGACCTGCTAAAAGTAAAAAAAAACCAGCGAACTGAATTAGTCTTAAAAATGCCAAGAAACACTTAAAAAGTGTCTTTGACGTCGCTACAAAAAATTGCAAAAATTTCTAACTTAGCTAGCAACCTAGAACTAAATAAAAATGAAGCTATTGGACTCTTTAGATTGCTACTTGCTCAGATCTATTAATCAAATGAACTTTGAAGCAAGATTTAGATTTAAATAGGACAATAACCGAGATAGAATAAAAAATGGATCTAGAAAAGTGAACCCATGGGGGTTGAGCGTTTTGAAGAAAGGACAATGGAGTCAAGCTCCCAGATGCACCGATAGGATCGAGACTTGGTTTGTATTTACTGAATGAAGGCACGATCTAACATGTTCGTGGACTTCTCCAGCTTAGGCTACCTGTAAACAGCTGCAAACAACTAGCAAGGGGATAAGAGCATATGTGTAGATAATTAAAAGAAAGTAGCGATGCAATGAATTCAAACAAGAAATTACATTACTCTTAGCCTCCTAATATTATCAACATGAATAAGCAAACTATAAAGTATTACTTACAGATCTTATAGAAGATAGCTTCCCTTTAAAGACATATAATCCCAACAATACTAGCTATGAAACATAATACAGTATACCTCAGATGTACAAGCATGAAGATCCAACCAAAGACAATCACCAGACTAGCCTCCAAAGCCTTCTTTATTAAACTCAGAAAAATATTACAATACAAATATAAGCAGAGGTTCCACACTTTCTGATCCTTACAATGGAGCCAAGCTCCTCAATATATAGCACAAGGAGAGTGAGCTAGGGTGCAAAACCCTAAGGAGACAAAGCTCCTAGTTTGTAGAGCAAGTAAACTCAATGGCCAATGGAGAAGCACCATTTCTCTTGGACAAAAACACCTCAAAGAAGAAATTGCCGAATTTGATGAACAAGCTGCCCCCTTGTGAAGCTCACGCATGAGGAAAAAAGAGAGCGTGTTGGCAAGTTGTTTGATGTTTCCAAGTTGAGGAGCTTTATGTTGAGAACATTGATTGGTTCTTCAAAATAGAAACCTGCCCACATGGGTGGTGCCAACTCCTCATGCTAGCCGCCACCACTCCTTTGGCCTACCACCCATCAAATCGTAAACATGGTCGTGGAGAGGCTGGCCCACGTGAAGCATCCGTATAACTCTTTTAAAAATTGATTTTAATACATATGCTTTGAAACATAAGCTATAATCTCCCATCAATTCGAGTTGTCACGGGTGGCCCACTCTTCAACTTATATTCCACACAAGAGATTCGTACGGCCGTACGGCTGGCCCACGTGAGGATATGCGAGTCATTTAGTTTCATGTTTCAAACTTTAACTTTGTCCATAATTTATATGCTTTGAACGTTGAATTATTAATTCAGCCAATCATATGACAAATGCCATATCTAATTGCTCAAACGTGGATGGATGGCCCACGTGAATGATGAGGCCGTACGGATTTGCAATTTAGTGCTTCACCCTTTAAATTGGTCAAAAATTATATGCCTTGATACTTTAGCTAAGTCGCTCACCTTATGTGATGTCATGCCACCTCAATTGGCATGTGCATTATTCAATCTTTTTATAACTTTGACTTTTGACCAAGGTGCAATTTGATGCATTTTTAGCATTAAAATGCCACTTTATAGCTCTGATAGACAAAACTGCTCCACGGGGGTTTTTGGTCACCCGAAATGTAGGAAAACTAGGTACCGGGGTAAAGAGGATGCTCTGAGCTTGAAAATGAGCATCCTTGCGTCAAATTCCGACTCCGGATAAGACTTTTATCACCTTTTGAAATTTTTTAATTAAACTATTAAAAAATGGCTTAAAAATGCGGAAAAATATTTTTTGTCGGAATTGGCTGAAACTTCAGGGGAACCTAGTACATGACAAAACGATAAAATTCTAGCGCCTAGCATGTTTATACATGTTACAAAATGGGCTCTAATAATCCCCTAAGGCCTAACCCCCACTTTGGGCATTCCAGCTTTGGAGGAGCAGGAGAAAACCTCATCGATTATACTCGGCTAAAGGCAAGGCATAATCGACAAGGGAAAAAACTCCTTGGAATACCTTCTTTGGTTGTCAAGTCCTAGGGAACCGAGTCACTCAAAGACCACCATGCTAGTACGCTTATTACAAACCCCGTGGGGCACGGTCATGTACTACAAAACATAAAAAAAAGGGGCCTTGAACAGGCCAAGCTTGGAACTTCTGAACACTGAAAAGCACAAGTGATTGTGCAACACTGGCGGCTCACTGAAGTCCAACTGTAGTGCAACTCAGTTGGTAACAATATCCAATAACTTCCTTGATTCTAGGTAGGCGCGACTAAACAAAGCCCAAAAAAATCTCATCGGAGATGTAACTTCCAAAATCTTCAAATCTTGAGTGAAATAGCTGCATGGGATGATAGTCTGTGATAGCAACATGATCTACATCCTCAAGCAAAGCGGCAAAGGGATTGACCCACTCTTCGTAAATAACAGAATCAAGAGAGACTACAAACATGGCCTCTTCAAAAATTTCATTAGATTGCCTCAGATCTATATAAAGATTTGGCAAGATTTGATCCATACTAACTTCTTCTTCCATGAATGGTAGGAAAGGATCAGAGACTTCTTCTTTGAAATATGTGCAATTGGAGGGCTCGATAACGATACTGCTAGGTCTTGAAGAATCATATATCGGAGGACCCATGAACTTCCAATAATCATAATCCTTAAGGATCATGTTATTTCCCTCCAAGAGACCCCATATATCATAAGAAACTATAATATGGTGGTAAGGAGAACTCACCACTTCCTTCTGCCCTTCAATTCCTTCAACTAGGGCTTCTTGGTCTTCATTTCTTACATCACGATCATATTCATTTTCAGGAGAACCTTCATCTTTGGGCATAAGGTTTAAGATATCATCGACTAGATCCTGAAGCGTGACAGGTATGATGAGACTTCGAAGGCCTACTGCATATACATTCCTGTGCTAAGAAAGACAGTTATGAGGCGGGATGTGAGATTTGAGGAGGATTGGGCCTTCAAAAAGTCATGTGAGTTAGAAAAGGGGAAGCAGCAGGTTCCTACGCTAGAGGGTGTTACAGTGCAGAGTTCAGCTTCACAAAGTTCAGCTTCACAAAGTTCAGGGTCACATGTATCAGGGGTAATAGGTGCACAGGTGACAGGTTCCCCAGGCACAGGTACAGGATCATAGGGTGGTCGTTAACCATTTTTAGGTTCATAGGTTATAGGCTCCCGAGCTACAGGGTCTCAGACCACTGGGGCTACTACATCGGGTACAGAGTCTCAGTCAGTTGATTGGGATGAGGATGAGCAGTTCCCTTAACAAGAGGTTACCTTAGGGAAGAGGAAGCCCAAGTGGCTTCAAGATACTGTTTTCCCAAAACTTGTAGTTGCCCCAAAAGATGATCCTATTCAGGACGGTAGAGGGGCTAGGCAACTAAAGAGGTGACCTAAGAGGGCCTCGATCCCCAGTTGGATTGGCTGTCACGCCAGTCAGGGCACTCTTCGCTTTATGCTATCCAAGCCCTAGATAGCAATGGGGGAGACCCAGATCTACTCCCGACAGGAGAGATCTAACCAATACACCAGGTCAAACCAACAAGCTAGAGTACGTAAGGTATAAGGTATGATAAACCCTAGATCTATGGATGAAGCTACAAGGTGAGTTAAGTTTGGATCAAGAGGCTTAAAGGATGTAAATGTTGACCCAATGTGAAAGTACAAGTGACTTATGAGTATGGAAGCTAGATCTAGGATCAAGGCACTAGCAAATGAGAAAGATTTTTTCTGCCTTGGGAAACGTGTCCAAGGTAGAAGGGTTAAAATCAAGATGAGGCTATCTAGTACCTTTAGATGAGACTTGGTGAAGGATATGACAATGCCTTAGCCCACAAGTCAAAACAAGCATCAAACAACTCAGAAAAATGGTTAAGTCTAGGAGTGCGCTAGGGTAGTAGAACAATGCCTAGGGAATTGGGAAAGATGGAGTCCACCAAGGGTGAAACCCCACGAAATCCTCCAATGAAATCGCCTTCCTGCAGAGCACACACTAAGCCAAAACATCTAGCATGGATATCTCATCAAATAACAAGGATGTGACAGGCTATCAGAGCTATAATCAAGCACAAGAACAATCTATAACAAAGGCATAAGATTTTTCCCAAAATATTTCTTTATTGCCAGAAATCCAGAGCCAAAAGTCCCTCTACAATGAAGGGGGTCTCTTCTTAACTAGGAATGAGAGAGACCAAAACTCTAACCACTTTTTGAATGAGTGGTGGAGATCATAAGATACAACAATGATAATCAACGATGAACATGAGCCGAAACAATAATACATGGATAACTCTGAGAGAGGGGGACGTGTTTCCTCAATGACGCCCTAGGCGGAGCGTGTGACATAACATAACTAGGAAATACAATATAACACTTTGTAGGGGGGGTCTAGGAGATACTATATTCACTAGACTAATGCCCCAACTACATCAAAATAATATAACATGAATAAGTGATAAAAATCACTAGGATGTTTTGTCCCGATAAGAGAATATAAAACCCCTAAATAATAACCCGGAGGACAATGTGGACCCCACTGAAGCTGTGAACTGTGCCAGAAGGTGTGGGATGCATCACAATAACTCTCTGATCAAACCTCATGCCATTTCCTTGCCTCATTTGCCCAAATTGATTTCCTCAGTGACCATTTCTTCCATTTTTTATTGTCGGAATATCACCTATAAAATAATAAAATGCCTGTAACTCTCTGGCAATTGCCCCGAGCACCAATCTTACTACACCAAAATGTCTGGGAGCATGGTAATATGGTAATAACGAGTGGTTGGACACATAGATGCATGTCGAAACCATATTTCTCATTAAGTCATCAAAAACAAAATGTATACATATATGTCGGAATGCCACTGGGCACTAGCAAATGCCAAATAGACTAATAGTCTAATAGTAAATACAAGAAGGGGTGGATCAAGATGGGAGAATCCCATATGTTAGTAGTCCTCCTCCATGCCTGAATCAACATACTCATCACTGCCATTGCCCTGATCCTCATCCTCCTCCCCCTCCTCCTCCTCTCTGCCCATCTGACGATCTGCATCTGCTGCTGTGGAGGATGACCCCTCTATACGATCACTATCATCAAAAGTGACCGGCTTTAGCACTGGATCATTAAGATCCATGTTGGCTAATGCCAACTCAGTACTGTTGTCCAAACCCATATCATCAGGAAAGACATCCCACATCTTTGTCTTTCCCTTCACCCACTCCTCCCTCTTCCTGTAAATAAGACGAAGGTTGGAGTGCACATACACCATCGACTTTGCCCTGGACTGCTCAAGCCTGCTCTTCTTCACACTGTACAAGTTCCCATATGTGCTCCAATTCCTCTCACAACAAGAGGATGATGTAACTTTAGAGATGACCCTGAAGGCTAACTTTTGTAGAATAGGGGATGTTGCCCCATGAGTTTCCCACCAAGCATAGGGTTTCTTACCCTCCCTATCTCTAAGCACATCATAGCCTCCAAATCTCCCAGTGCCAGTGGAAAAATCTACAAAGCCCTCCTCCGCCTCCTCAAGCATGTCTCTATCCTGAAATAGCCATCTAAGTGCTATCTTCCTCCCAGTTGCAATCTCTGCATCCATGTGAGGAGGGACTCTGTGTGAGGCCCCCGATCCAACAGTGAGCCACTCCTGAGTGTAGAACTTGGGGTTCAAGGACTGGGTCAAGCAATGCAAAGGTGTGCAATTCTTATCCCACCTGGAGATAAGAATATCCCGAATAATGGTCCATAAGTTCTCTGCCGATGTCCCATACTCGGGACACTCATTCTCCATGACAATGGACCTCATGGACTCAATCATGGAATCCCACCCCTCATAAACCTCTGCTAGGATGGGCTGGTCCGTGTCTGCAAACCGCAACAAAGAAATGATTGGCTCCATGATCTTAATGCTAACATCTACCATGTCCCACCAACCATAATCTAACATCGTGTCCTTCACCTTTTGTGAAGCAGCCTGATCCGTCTTTCTCCAAAACGCCCAAAACTTTGAAATCACCATGGACCCAAGAGCGGTTTTGACCTCCCTCAACCTCTTGAGCATGATGAATGAGGAAGCAAACCGAGTATCTGCAATCTTCAACAATACCAGCTGTGTGTACTGTTTGTAGATGGTGAGGGCATTTGTGTGGTTTTGTACAAAGATACGGATATGGCGTGCATCCTTAATAAGGTTGCCAATCCATGTCACATCTGAAGCAATGGCTTTCAGTACTAAATTCAAGGAATGGACAATGCAAGGTGTCCAAAAAACCTGTAAGAGCAATAAAAGCATGTATCAATGACTCTAAAACACTAACATTGCAATGCCCAAATTAGAAATGAAAGGTGTCCAAAAGGAAAATACCTGTGGATATTTAGCTTCCACAATCATGCCAACAGCCTTGCAAACAGGTGCATTGTCCGTGATGATTTGTACACATGAATCAACACCTACTTCTTCAATGGTTTTGATGAATAAATCACCCATAAATTGTGCATCCTTGTATTTCCCAAGAGCATCCACCGCTTTCAAGAACAACGGTCCATTTTGGGAAGATACCATGAAATTGATGAGTGGATGGCGTGCGGGATCCGTCCATCCATCAGAAACAATACTCACACCGCATTAGGGCCATGTTGTTCTAATTGGCTCAAGGATTTTATCTACCTCCTTCTTTGCTTTAACCAACAATGTGGTTCTAAGCTTCTTTGAACCAGGACGCACATTACCACTTGGAGCTCGTTCCAAGATAGTTCGAATCGTCTCAAAATACAATGGTGACCATGCAACATTGAATGAGATGAAGTTGAGGTAGAAGAAAAATGCAATGGTAAGGTCTACCTCTTCTCGCACCTTTTGTTGGAAAATCCTATCCATTGGACCACCTGTAGATTGCCTCTTTCTTGTTTGATAAGTATCCCCACGCCCATGAATGCTAGGTGGAAATGGAGGCTTGGAGCTAGAGGACTTCCTAAAAAATGGAAGAGGATCATCCTCTTTTTTCTTGCTTGCTGCCGCCACCTTCCGTAAGCCAACATGATCCTCTTTTTCCATATCCTTCCTTGGGTTAACACTCACCGCTTTGCATGAACAAATCCCACAAGAAGGAAGGGCCAACAAATGGCCCTTAACCCGAAAATATGTGCTCATGAACTCATGCTTGCAAAAATTGCATCTCCAAGACACATTGCCTCCCCCACCAAGCTTTGCCCCGGGCCCATCTTTCCTTGTCACATACTTCCACAAAGGGTATTTTTTTTCTTGGGCTTGTTGTCTTGCTAAAACAACGTTAAATGGAGCTATAGAATGAGCTCCACTAGCAGCCAATGGAGCACTTGACGGAGGAGGAGAACCGCTTGTGCTTGGTGGAATGGGAGGGGAGGCCCTAGATGGTGCATTTCTCCCTTTCCTTTGCCCCTTACCTTCTGCCCTAGCTGATTGAGACATTCCTTTTCTTGTGTGATGGTTGAGCTTGCTATCCTCTCCACAAATCCACCGGAATGCACTTGGAATCACTTGGAAACAATGGATAGCCTTCAAATCTCCTTCACCTGCACATACAACTCACTCTTAACCAATTGCTTCCTTGCAAATGACAAAAAGAAAGCCAAAAATTTGTTTTAAAGCAAACCCGGATGCTTTTTTCCGCGCTTTTCGTGTCCTGTTTTCTGGGTTCGCGTCCGACAGTTGGGATACGCTCAAATTTCGTGTCTGATTTGTTGTTGCATCGTGTCCCAAAAACGGATTCGATGGAAAGTCGAATCAGACACAAATTCACATCAAATCGTGTCCGATTCGATCCCCACGGGACACAAGGGGCCTCCAGGACGAATCCGGTTTCTTAGGTTTTTGTTGCTTGATTAAGCTAAACCATTTCCTTGTGGGTAGTAGTTTGAGGAATGAGACGACATTATTCCTTGATTCATACAAAAGGTGGACATCTCTATTTTGCTAGAAGGTTTGGCATTATCAGTTGTTATTTTCAAAGGACAACCATATCGAGAAACAATATTTCTTCCAAGAATTTTATTACTACCTCTGCCGTGGCCTTCTTGGTGGGTATTGCTTCAACCCATCGAGTGAAATAATCAATGCAGGTTAAAATATACTTATACCCATTACTGAAATTTTCATCAAAAGGTCCTACAAAATCCATACCTTATTGTTGGAACGGTGTTTCCACTAGGATAGGTTTCAACGGTAGTGCAGGTAACCGTGGTTTTCCTGAAAAGAATTGACACTCTTGACATGATTTGACAAAGTTATGCACATCTTTAAATAAAGTAGGCCAATAATAACCTGCTCACATGATTCTGGCAACAGTCGCTCTTGAGGCATAATGTCCTCTGTTACGATGGTACCAGCACCAACGTACCTGCAGAGGTGCCTCAGGGAGAGGATGTCTTTTTTTTTTTTTCCTGACCAGGAGGGGTGTTTAGCCAGCTTATTTTGAGGTGGGGTTATGGCCAGACCCTCTAGTTTCTCCACTGGAAGTACTATGGCTTAATGGCATCGCTGACTACCTCATAAAAGGGTTTGAAACCTTGAGGTTGGTGTCCGAGGCTTCCAAGGGTGGGTCACTGGGTCACATGACCCTGACCTTGTTTTATCACTCTAGCGGCAGGTTCTTCAGCACTGAGGTATTTGCTTAATCTTCAGAGCACCTCCAACACCCTCCTGGCCCTCCAGTTCACCAACGCCCTCTCTCTGGGCCCTCCTTCAGAGGATGACGTCATCTTCCTAGGCAGACTGTAATGCTAGAGTATTGCTGCTTAGTACTCGCTTGGGAGGCTAAATCCTTGTTGGGCCAAACCTTTTAGAGTAGTTTGCTTTCAGCAATTTACTTTCATTTCTATAATCTCCAAATAAACCCACTTTAATCCACTCATCATAACAAATCTAAAACTAACCAAGAAGCACAACAAAACATTTTAGTAGCAACTATTTGACTCCATTGGCACCGATCTACCTTTTTACAAAGCATTTTGCTTAAATCAATTATGTGTCATTATTAAATCATCTTGCATGCTGCTACCTTTAATTCATGTGTTGTTGCTTTCTTGTTTCAGTAATTAAAACTCCTAGATCTTTCTTTTATGCTGTAGTGTAAAAGCCATAGCTTATTTTCTTAGGGACCACCACCTTGGCTTCGCTAGCAGTTGGCCTAAACAAAGGAGTCAAGAATCAAGTGACAACTCTTGAGTCTAGACTTGTCCCCAAGGTCGAACCCAGTGGCTTGAAGATTTATGCTTAAATATTTCTGCCACGCTAACCCCGAGGTGCATATCAAGCGACAACAATGTCAATGGCTATGGGAAATGAGCTAGGAATGGCAAACAAACATTCAACTACTAAAAGACTAAGGCAATCCCCACACATGCAAAACAAAACAAGCTGGAAAATGAAGAAAACTGAGTGACTAATGGAACTACAAGAGATAGAAGTGACTTGATATTGCAAACAAGCTTTTACATCAGTTACATTTTGGTAATTCGCCCCCTAGAGGAAGAAGTGTGTCCCCTTGATGGAGGATGCTAACTGGGCCCACATGAGATGTCGAATGAGAAAACTAAAACTTGGGATTGTCTGGAAAATAATTGTATGAGGACCCAAATTGTCACTTTTTCTAAATTGTTGATATTTCTTCATTTGATAAATTCATCACTAGGCTTTGAAATTTTTTAAATCAGACTTAGGAAAAGCCTGTTAATAATTCCATTTAATTCCAAAGGGGGTGAACTAATGCTCCAAACACCTCAAAAATGCCTTAGATGGGATGCTTGATGATATAACATGATGAACAAATCAAATACATGTCAAAAACCAATCTAGGGTCTTCAATAGATAGCTGCTCCAAATTATTAATCTTCAACCTTAGGGTTTTAAATAATAAACTTAGGAAAAATTCCATATAAAAGCCTATTATTCAAAATTGGCTGAAAATAACACTTGAAGGGGTCCAATTGGCCTCCAATAGCTATAGCATGATGAAATATGGATCATGAAGCTCTCATACTATTGTCTCGTCTTGTTGACCAAGTCAAAATTTTAACTCTGGCCAAACTTTTGCAATGAAGTCCAATGGTGCAAGGATTAATCCAAATCCTATAAGAGGATGAATAATCATTTATAATTGTTAGCAGTGAGAGGTAGCTAGAGCTACAAATCATACTTTACACAAATAATACCACTAATTCCTTGCATAGTCTCATCATAGGATAAGTGCATAACAAAACATAAAGCATGAAGTGATTGTCTTATATACATGCCAACATCTAGTTAACTATCTAAAACATTGCATAGATCAACCTTCTCTTAGGTGAGTGAATGGTCAAAAGTCAAAGGATGGCAAAAGTCAAAGATTGGTCATGGAAGACTTGAGTTACTCAAGAGAAAAGGGGAAAGTGGGGGCCTCTTTGACATTCATTATTCAAGCAAACAATAGGGAGCAAGTGTCTCACAAATGGATGATGTGCTAGAGGATGGTACCCCTTATTCCCTAACACTAAGACTCAACCCCCTTGTCATGTCTCTTTCCGGATGACCACCATGGGGACGACTTATTGGCCTATTTAGTTCCCGTAGGCTATAGTCGAGAATAGAAGAGAATTAATTAATTATTAAATTGTCACCTAGGCTTAAATGTGTTTTATAAAGTGACAATTAATAATTAATTCCTAAGTGGCTTTATAAAAGTCACTTGAGTTATAAAGTGATGCAAAAAGTGTAAAAAGGGGTTCAAAGTGAAATTAAAAGACAAAAGGGATCATATTCTCCATAAAATCACTTTTTAAATATTTTAATGAGAGAATTGGTCAAGGGAAGTTGAAGGGTCACAAAAGGGTCATTGAGAAAATATCAAAAGGACATGAGAGCTCATTCTCTCCATTCTTGTCTATTGCATTTTCAAAAAACTAGAGCTCTTGAGCTTCAAGCTTCTCTTGGATGGAACCCTAGGAGGAGGAAATGGTTTCGATAGTGAGACAATCTATCCTAGCCATCTATTGAGGAGGAATCATCTTAGATTTCTCACTGTGTTTCATTGCCATGTTTGGAAATCTTCTCTCCACCTTTAGATTTGTATGTTGAGTAGAGATTTTTACAGTTCAAAAGGGAGGGCGTATTATTAAAGGGAGAAACTCAGAGTTGGAGGAGAAGGAAGTCATTCCATCTCTATGGAGGTATTTTATTTGCCAAAAAAAAGAAAATAGTAATACAGACAAGCTGCTACAGGAGGGCTGTAATGTTCCGTTTTTGGTAAAACTGGAACAAAGGACATGCAGAGCATGCGAGCTCTAGCTCGAGAGCGTGCAAGCATGCATGCATGCAGAAGTGAGATGCATGCAAGCATGCACGCGCAACCAATGAGAGGCATGCAACTCAACGGAGAAATAGAAGAGAAAAGTGACTTAGGTATAAGGCATGTAATGACATGGTTATAAAAGAAAGATAAAATGAGTTACTCATTATCTATTATTGTGATTGATCATTGAGATTCGGTTTGAGAGCTCTGAGAGCCATAGGGTTTTATGGCACACTACCCTAGCCAACAACAAGTGTATTTCGGCAGCGAAATCTCTCTGCCCTAGTCACTTCAAGGGTAGATCATTCAGGTTTACCATCTGTACTGCAAAGGTTACCCTTAACTCAACACATACACAGGAAGATCAGTTTATGGGCAGCAATCACATCCTCAACCAAGACGTGAAGCTTTCACTAGGTTGTGGGCTTCCTAACTGAACCTACAAAACGTCAACAGGAATTTACATTGGAGGGACTCGTGGGCTTCTCTTGGAGGCGTGTTTCTTACAGGAAGGAATGCAATCTGCAATAAAGTTTATTCCTGGGCATTCTCCTTTAAATCCTGGGCGTAAGATGTGATAGGGCAGCAACTGTCATACTCTAAACAAGAGCAATCTACCACCAAGTTTCCATTGAAGGCGTGATTCCTTGGCAGCCCTAGGTTGTTGTTTAAAGGAAAGTTTATTCATTTAAAAGGATCAGATCCATTGCTAGGGTGTGAGAGCACAATAGGAAGGGCACCATGCATCTGTTATAAATCGTGGAGCTAGCAGCCATCTCCACTATTGAAGCGGGTTCCTTATAGCTGAAGATTACTGTCTTATTTGCAATCAAGTGGCAGCACATAAGGAGGGCGTGATTTCAATCTCAAAGCACTACTCAGTATTCATTGGAGGATTCAAGCCCTGGATCGTATTACTTGGCAAGGGGTTGATCATTTTCTACAGCTGTGGCAGCCATCTCTATTTCACGAGTTCCCTGTTTAAGAGAGGGCGCAATTCCTTGGGATCCAACTCCCCCACGTGTTTCATCTTAGGGCAGCAGCAATTGTTTATTATTGGCAGCCTCCACCACTGAGAAGAGGGTGTATCGACACACTCAAGTTCATATGCAGCAACTTATCCAACCTCAGCAGTCCATGATTACACCATTTTGAGGTCAGATTTATACTTCTGTTGAGATCTGTTTGTATAGGACAGATTGAGTAATTGCCATTGTTATTTATTGCATTATACTCTTATGTTCAATTCCTAGGGTTTAAACAAGTTGAAACTATTTAGTCTATTATAGTCCATTCATATCAGCTGCCAGGATTGATGAACATGGGGTTATGTTATTATTTTTATATGGCGCACAAATACTCATTGGGTTAATAAACCATCATGCCTATCCATAAAAAGCAATCATAAGCCATTTAATCAACAGAGTACCAACACAGTGAGAGAAACTCAGCAAAAAAGACCGTTATCATTACTTGGGATAATACAAGGGCGCTCTTGTGGAGTACCTGCTGCCATTGTGAAGGGTGCACCACCAGAGGAAGGTTACTATCTTTCTCTTTTTCCAAAAAAATGCATAGATAAGAGGGCGCACCCAGCATTGGTCCTCAAATTGTATGATGGGAATAATATCTTGTCTACTGCATTGAGAGGGAGTTACTGTGTGAGTTGGCTGCCATATGAAGTGGAATGTTACTGCTGCTGTTACAGGAAGTCTTTCTTATCCATAACAGCCATACCGTCCATCAAATCTGAAGATTGCAGTCAAATCCATTCTGCTGCTACAAAGGGAGAAAATCGTGGCCATTCTTCATTGCTGCAAGGAATCCAAGTGGGTCGAATTTCCCTTACTGCTGTTCATAAATGTATAAATCAGACTTAAGAGGTTTTGCTCCAGCAGAATGAAGAACCACTGAATTTTGCTAACAACTGTGGGTGTTCCAAGCAGCCCATTCGTGGGTCATTTTATTGTGCTATTTTGTCAAGCGTGGCTGTTATGAACAGGTCAGGAATAACATTGACATATCAGACCTTTCTCTTATGTTAGTAGTGTTTACATTGTGCCAACTTTGTGTTTATAAGTATGCTGTGTGGGTCTGTGTGTTGACCAAGTTTTAAATAAACTTCATGTATAAATTATATCTTGCCACATGCATAAGTTAAATCAATCAAACGCTCATTTCAGTTAGAGAAGTTGAATGGTAGACACATTCAGGACATAAACGCTATCTTCAGGGGTCTGATATATTTGACAGTAAGCTACAGCCATTGCCACTACAAGTGTTTGCCGAAATGTTTCAACTAAAAATAGATCTTCTTGGACCTGATTTCCCTTACTATCAATCACAGCAGTGCATATGATAAATATTATTGAAGTCCCTAACCAAAAATCCTCATTCATATCATTACAGTCTGTCTGAGTTAGACTCTTTAAGTACAGCAGTTTGTTTTGGTGCTCGCAGGGGTGTGAGAAGTCCTTAGTCAAACTAGTATTCTGTTGGAAAAATTTTGGTCAAATTTGACAAGGGACTTTACACCCCCTTAATTCTTTGACTTTAGATTTTTGGCTCCCTCTTGGACTTGTCTTCATTTTATATTTTTGGACATCTTCTTGTACTTTCTTGTACATCTTGTTCATAAGACCTTAGCCTTTTTATTTTTCTTTTTGGTCCATGCAAGTTTAGACTTGCTTCTTTTCTTTCTTAGCTTGATTTTTCAATTTTAACTTGGTCTTCATTTCTTTCTTTATGCAAGTACAAGGAGTCTGGGACTAGGAGCTGCTTCATGTGCCCTTTTTAGGCACTGAAGAGGGGAAGAACCTTTCATGCTTCAGGACTTAGAGACCACACCATCTAGTGACTATGCCAACCTTAGCTCAAGATCAAACATTAGGGGTAACTTACTAGAATGATACATGGGGTTGGAAGGCTGTAATCCTAGGCACATAGTCAATCATTGGGGGTAACCGACAAGAAACATAAGGCTTCACAAGACCAACTCTCATAGGTTCAAAGCCAAACATCAGGGGTAACTAATCAGAGTGGCATAAGGCTTCGGGGAATTCTGTTGAACACATCAGAGTTGAGACACAAAGGGAAAACATGGAGGCTATCCTAATAAAGAGGTCACAGAGGGGGAGGTCCTTGAGTCACTTAGTCAAATCCAGATTAATGGGTTTACAACAAGCAGGGGTAAAATGGATGGAGTATGGGAAAGGATGAAACAATGGAACCAAGGGAAAGGGTGTGATCCATGCAATACTCTGGAAGCAGTGCAAATCATGTTATGTATATAAAGCAAAGACTACTTCTAAATGCGATGCTATGGAGAAATCCTACTCACCATACTCATTGGAAGATTAGAGTTGCAAAATAAAATCGACGACACTAGTAAGTCAGTCAATACAAACCATATATTCCATAAATAGCATCCTCTGGGCATGCATCCGATACAAAACTGAAGGACAAGGACCCAGCATAAGGCAATATACATCGTGGCAACCAATACCCAAGCTCAGAGATCTCATAGGCATCACTGCTCTGCAACACTCCCCTGCTCAACAAAACTGATCCAACTCTGATCTGCCCTGCAAAAATGAGGGTATAGCACCCCATACAACTAGTGGTATAACCATAGAAAGGGTTAGAAAAATGCATCAATGCTAAGCATAACCCTTTATGAAACTCCAACTATGTCGTAGAATCGAGGTGCAATACTTCATCAAGATATCACCCATTAGGAAATCATCAATCCGACACCGTCAACACATCCAATGTCCACTAACATCAACCAAATCATCAACTCAACCTAAAATGTGGCAGTATCTCTATGCCAAAGTACACATGCGCTACTAATCCATCAAATCATCCAACAATGTGATCCTGCAAGCCTGATTCTTGTGATAAAAATCACAAGTGTTGTGATGAAAATCACAAGTGCAAGCCTGATTCTTGTGATAAAAATCATAAGTTTTGTGATGAAAATCACAAGTGCAAGCCTTATCCAATATGAGGGGTAACAAGTCCAACACTAATCTCTCCAAATGGGGTCTGTCATTTGCACGTTCTTCTTAAACAAATCCTCCGAAGGGATGGTCCTCTACTGAATTTTGTTCTTTTATATTTTTATTGTCAATCAAATTTCAATAGTTAGTGTTGCCGCCTGGTTCCACACCTGGGAAAACGCAGCAGAAGTCTTCAAGCTGCTGGTGTGGCCTTGGGGGCAAGTCAAAGTCAAGTGCTGTCACTTGGGACTCGACTCCTCCGTCTAGGCTTTCCTAGCGAAGCCAAGGGGGGTGGACCCTAAAAAATAAAAAGAAACTAAGGCCTCTAACCTAGGAGTTAGGAAAATATTTTGGTAACCAAGAATAAACAGCATATACTTTAATCAAATAAAACAGTCATTCATCATTTACTCCCATTTTAAAAATAACCATCATTTAATTGCACATTAGTCAATTATAAAATAAATTTGAAGCAAGACCAGTGCCTTATAATGGAGTCAATAAACAAATGCATAAGCAGGGAAGTAGATGTTGTGCGAGTGTTCTTGGTTTATTTTAAAATTAATGTGAATGTGATCTTTTTATTATGGCAGGTGGGTTCCCAATATACACGAGGTACGGGGGAACATGTCCGGAATTTTGAAGCGTGGCTTCCCTCTCAGGCTTTGGGCTGAATCGGAGTCTCGAGGAGGTGTTCAGATGCTATACCAACGAGGGCAAGCCTAACGGTTTCCAAGAGGTCACTATTCAGTGTTATCCCAAGCCTTCTGGGAAATTTGCCCACGACAACAAAATGCGTGTTGTGCCGGATTTTCACAAAAAGGATTTTTTATTGGGGCGGTGTTAGATCCTATTACTAGTCATCCCCTCCTTTCTGGTGTGTACCAACTGGATCAGACTAAGCTGCAAGTTGGCCACAAAGCATACGGGAGAAGACCTTGGTATTTTTATACAAATTTATGAACCCAAATTTTATCTTTTTTTTAAAACCCCAGGAGTCTCTTTTCAGGCACGTATTTCGGGCAAGCCCTCATACAGAAACCCTACTTCGGGAAAGCAAGGGGGGCGTTATGAGTTTGTAAAAAAAATGTGAAAAACTATGTTATGAGTGAACTTGTGGCCCGCTAGTGGAACGGACCAACAAGGTTTATTTTAATCCTAATTAATTTTATTAAATGCCGGAAAACATAGAAATAAACTACTCTAAAAATCACGCCATGAAAATGAGACGACACAGGCCACCCCTGGGGGGATGGGGTATGGGCGCTGGCTAGCCCACTTGCTCTCGTTTAATATTTGTTTACAATGATTTAGAGAAGTGCCCCAGTCTACTTTAAGTGACTTGGTGGCTTACAAAATTTTAGGAAAAAATGACCGTTTTTGGAAAATATGAAAATTTGTCCTCCGGATTGTCTGGATCTTCGAAATTTCGGCAGCACTTCCTCCTACCTGTTCGTCTTTTGCTGCAAACCAGAAAGCAATGATTAGTATAAGATGCCCAAAAACACTTTAAGAGTGTCTTTGGAACACCTCCTAAAAAACCCAAAAAATTCTAAGTTAAAAACTAAGTAAAAATGACGAAAAGTAACCAAGTAAAACAAGCTATGGGGCTTGTCTACTTGGGATCTTTGCTAGCCTTTAATGGCTGTAAATATCAAGCTCTAGGGCAGCCAGGTAATACTTTGAAATCAGATCTAATACTACTTCAAAAAAAAACTTGAAAGATTTTGACAACTCAAACCAGTTTTTTGAAAAGAAAGTACTAGATAACCAAGAAGCTTTGATCTATGAACAATAAACTCTTTATGAAATGAAAAGATAAAACTTCTTGATGACAGAATCTGATTTATTTAAGTTTTAACAGCAGTATGTAAATCAGATCCACTTTTGTTTAGTAACTAGTAACCATAAAATTTGATTTTTTCTTGAATGAGAGAGAGAGAGAGGGAACAAATCCTTGTTGAAATTCGAAGCTTTGAAGATGGTTTAGTGATGTTTGAAGGGACTATATCTGCAAACAATGATTAGTAAAAGGGGAAACAAACAAGATCCTCCTTCTTGCCAACTCAAGAAAACACCTGCACATCACAGATCTCACCAAAAAAAATATTAAGTGTAGATATATACTCACAAGAAACTATGATTGCATATCCATAAACAAATGAAAGATACAAAAATAATCTCTTACCAAGCACACATCACTAAGCTGCTACAATAAACAAATTGAAAACAACTTATCTCATAGATTGGTAACAATCTTTCCGATGAGCACACCACACCCTTGAAGAATGAAACTTATGCACAAGTCATCTTGGAAAAAGAATCAAGATATTACATCCACATATGACCAAACACCACAAGCTGACCTCCAAAGTGTTCTTTTATTCAAATGAGAAAAAATATTACAATCATAAGTCTCTTGCTCCAATTCTCACTCTAAAGAAAATGAAGTGGGCAGCCATGCTTAAATAGCCAAAGATGGAGAGAAATGGGTGGAATGAGTTGCATAACTCGTGGAGAAAATGGGGCTGCCCACTCCCACGTAATGGGCTGCCAAAATCAGCCCCAAATCAGCTAAAAATCAGCCATGTGACAGCCCATAAACATAGCTGCAAATTCCATGATTGAAGGGGCCCAATTTTGGGAAATATGCCCCCCTCAAATGGGGAAGTAATCCCACTAATATAGCTTCCCGGAATCTTTCCAAAATCAGCTCTTACAACTCCTAAAACATAGCTGAAAAAATCAGTCCATAAATCACTCCCAAAATTTAATATTTTTATTAAGTCATTTTTTCACTTTTTCAATTTTTTATGACTTTTTGGGGTTTTTTGACTTTTTTGGATTTTTGTGGAAAAATAATCACCCAAACATTAGAAAGAGTGGGTTTAGGGGTTTAGGGGGTGCTCTGAGTTAGAAAACGAGCACCCCTAAGGCAAAAAATACCTCCAGATGCCCCTTATAGGCCAATTACAAAATTTTTAATTGAACCATTAAAAAATGGCCCAATTTACGGAAAAATCAAAACTTGTTGAAAATTAAAAACAACCTAGGGGGACTTAGCACATGTCCATATGACTCAAAATTAACGCCTAGCATGTTCATATACATTGACCCATAGACTTTAATAATCCCCTAAGGCCTGTTAGCCTCCCCAGGTATTCCAGCTTTGGAGGAGCAGGAGAAAAACCAATTAATTATGTTATGCACTAATGCAAGACATAATAGATAGGTGAAAAAACTCCTTGGAATACCTGACTTAGCCAAAAAGTCCTAAGGAACCGAGTCTTTTACAAAACCCCATGCTAGTACGTTTTTATTACAAACCCCGCAGGGCCATGGACATGTGGAAAAAAAATTAAAAAAAACGGGGGCCTTTAAAAGGCCAGCTGGTCATCAAATCACCAAAAATGAACATGTATCATGTTCCACTCTGCCCGCTCGCTTGATAATCCAACCAAGTACAACTTAGTTGGCAACAGTTAGTATTGTAGCATTAATAGGGGTGTTAGTGTATAATGATCCAATATAATAAGTATTTAAGTCATGTTTTATAACTGAATTTTTATTAAAAGCCTAGAATGTTAGGAATCCTTGTAATAAATTGTTAATGCTTTGTGACGGGTAGTTATAAGAGTAACTTAGTAGATGATTTCAATGACTACTTCATTTATTTCTCATTCTTATGAATGGTTTCTGTGTACGATCGTTTCTTTAGTGAGAAAACAATGACACCAATGCTTAGCATCTTGCATGATCATGTACATCTTGAGATGATAGATTGATTAATTCAGAACAATTCTTGATAAAACCTCGGAGTGATATGTGATAGTTCTTCTGTCCTATGTCAAAACTGTGTTCATTGCATATCCAAAAGCGTCCACTTCAATATCCATGTAGTGCTGAATGCTAGGCAATGCGAGGATAGGAGAAATCACTACTTGTGCTTGATCTCTTTGAATGGTTTTTGCATGGCTTCCCAATTGAATTAAATGAGGTCTTGGTTTGCACATTGTGTGTCTGCATGACATAGGAAAAATAATCTATGAAATTTTAATAAATACTTTGCCATTCCCATGAAACTTCATAGGTTGGGAATGTTCTTTAGTGGTGACTAGCGGACTACTGAAATATTTGTTGGATCAATGATCAGTGCATCTTGGTTCACATATATAACAAGATAAACAAATTCTTGCTTCATGAGTGTACAATTCTTCAGATTGACTAGTAGCTTTAATTGGCACAATGCTGTAATTCTTAGTCAAGTTGGTGCAAGTGATCCTCCTAGGTCTTGTTGAACATGAGTATCAATTAAACACACGTAAGGTGATTATGTAGCCCATGAGCTTAGCATACATAAGCTGATTATGATATTGGTAAAACTGAGTATGCCCTTTGAGATTTGAGTTATGTTATGATATTGGTGAAAATTACAATGCTTTATTACTTGGACTGTTTCCTAGGATTATTATAAATGAAAGTGCATGTTGTAGGGATAGTCACCTATAATTAAGAACGTTGTAAAGTATTATTTAATATAAGAATATTTGAGCATCTTTTTGAAGTATCCAAATTATTTTACTGATGATATGCATTTATGATTTGTCTTGTACATGCTACGTTGTTTTTTATAGAACACTAAATTCAAACTAATGGTCATTCAATATTATCCATATAGTAGGATGATACATTAATACTTTTATGGAATGATACAGGTAAGAGAAATTGTATCGATATTGGATTTGGATGTGCTCTACTATCCATGCCCAAGGAATGGACCAAATTTTCGTCCTAAAGCTGTTCAATTGGGTGGAAAACAACAATTTCCATACATGGTGATCTTTCTTATCTTTTCCTGCTCTATTTTATCATGGGATTAAAATGTTTGTATAGAATGCGACATGCTAAACATGCCAAATAAGCACATTCCTATTCCATTTTGTTCCTCTTCTTGATGCATAATAGATGCATGGTAGTAAGCATATTATAATGCAAAGGCGTTGTTACCTAGTGATATCATTGTATTCTAAGTCTTGAAATAGCAGTTAAGAGTTAAGCTGTCCCAAGTGATGCCTTCGGGTTTCTTGACAACATTTGTAGTATCCCTTGCTATGCATGCCCTTTTCCAGTGAAACTTCCAAATTTTTTGAAACCTAAGAAATAGGGAAGGGCAAACCTTTAGCTATATTAGAATGGACATGATGAGAGGTACACATTTTAGAGAGTTAAGTTTTTAGATCAATACAGGATAACAGTCAACAGATATTGTCAAACTTAATCAAAATGCAACAACCACCTATTCCATTCCCTATTCAACAGGTTTTGGTGCTTTTTGTTGGATTTGTTTATGACCAAAAACAATTACATTCTTTAGATGCTTTGTCTTCGCCCTATTAGTTTTATCTTTTTTGTTTTTTTTGTTTCTGATTGCCCCTTTGCTCTATCAAACTGCTTTGAACTATATGAATTTTGAAGAAATCTAGTCACAAAAAAACAAAGAGGTGAGAAAAATAGATCTTTGAAAATATTGTAATAGTCCAAAAAAAGGTTAGGTGTGAGTAGAGTAGAGTTTGTCAGATCTTTTACTATATTAAAGATCTGAATCATGCTTACGGTGGTAAAAGTGTCATTGTCCTAATGGGTTACCTTGTGAGTTATAAATGATATTGGGAATTCGATATTTCTTCCCAAACAACGAAGGTATGTTCGCAAACATTTGTTCACTATTTCAGTCTGTCCATCAGTTTGAGGGTGATATGTTGAACTCATATTAAGGGATATCACTGTTTGTTTACAAAAGTCCTTCCTAAAATTACCTTTAAATTTTGCATCCCTGTCATTGATAATGACTTTCGGAAACCCGTGTAACTTACAAACATTCTTGCAAAATGTTTCAGCTATTTGTTTTGCTGAATCTGTTTTCTTTACCCCCATGAAGTGAGTGTTACCGCCTAATACACACCTAGGGGGGAACGCAGCAGGAAACTGTTATCACCTAAACTGTAGTTACCCCTATGGATGTATCCACTCATGGATGGCAATAGGGAAGGGCAACTCAAAAGGTGCAACCACGATCACCTCGACCTCCAATATATGGTTGTCACGCCAGTCGAGGCAACCTTCACTTTATGTTATCTAGCCCAGACAACAAAGGGGGAGACCCGATCTACTTCCGACAGGAGAGATCAAAACCAAGACACCAAATCAAGTTAATTCTAAGTGAAGTAAGGTGCATGGTTTATCCTAGACCTTAGGATGAAGTCACAAGACAAGTGAGGGGTTCAATGAGTATAGCTTTGGTTCATTATTGATGTGAAAGTGACTTATGATTTGTGAAATAGGATCTAGGATTGATGTACTAGTTCAATGTGAGAAAATCCACTGCCTTGGGAACCGTGTCCAATGCAGGGTAGTTTAGGGGTTGAATTGGGGCTAACTAGTACAAGTGACAAGCTTGATCATGATACATGAATGATATCAAAGGGTTTAGTTCACCACACAAGGGTCAAACCACAAATTAATCCAACAATCTAGGAAAGTCGAATTGACTTGGAGAGAGACCAGTCCCTTGGGAATTGGGATAATGGAGTCAAAGTGAAGTTAACTTGTGGTTGATAACTCCTATTGTATGAGACAAGTCGGCAATTAAAGTTTTGATGGATGAATAAGTCTAGATCTAGAGATTCAAGGTTTGACCTAAGTGGACCACAATCCCTTAAAACAAGGAATGCTATCCCCAAGGCAAGATTTGATGAAGTGACCAACTAGACCTAGGTTTTGAATTATGCCCGTTCCAAATCCACTAAAATCTCAAGTACCCACGTCCTAGAAGTGGACCAACTCACTTCTCTAAGGTGGTGCGACTTTACCCAAGGAGGCTAAAAAGTGGGATAAATCAATCAAGACAAGTCCAATGGCATCCAAATTTTAGATCCAAGTAGCTTAGGCAAGTGAGAATATGGATCTAAAGTTTCAAGGTAATCTGATGGCTAGATCTTACTAGATCTGAGTTTAAAGATACCAAGTGGTCCAAAAATGGGATTAAATCCCTTAAAATGTGGAATAGGTCCCACAAGGTAGAAATCAGAAAAGTGACAATCTGGGGGTAGGTTATTGGATGTGTAGATCATGAATAAAGTGGAATCTCAACTACCCACATACTAGATCTAAGTCAACCCACCCAAACTAGGAAGTGCGCCCTTGCTTGGAGAGGCTAAATGCCTTGGGAAGAGGGTCAAATGGAGGCCAATTCTTACCAAACTATAGATCCAGGATGCCGTGGATACTATAGAGGTGGGTTTTAAATATCTTACCCAAGAAGCCACTAGATCTTAGTAGATCTGAAAAAATGTAAAAATGGGGGTTTTGATTAATTAGGGTTTTAAATGTTTTAGACAAGTGGATAGATCATGGAGATAGAACTTACCTTGAGATCATACCTGAGTGATGAAGAGAGATGCTTTGATGTTGAGGAAGATTCCCGCAGAGATCAAATGAGAGATTGTTGATTTTGCTTGCCAAATTGATGCCCTAGCCCACAAGTGCGCCCTCCTCTACCTGTCAATCCAAGGAAAATCGATTTCAATCAGAAAGGTCAAGTATGGAGGAAATACAAGTAAAATGCAATGATAACATAGAATAGAAGGTCCTGGGACAGTAATACTCCCTGTTACCAACGAAGAGATCCAAAGAAGAAGTAGGGAGAATCTTCCCCTACCAATACTTCCTCCTCAAAGCAAATCGGCCTCCACCTGTAGATGCAAAAACGTGGTACAAAAGATATGGCAAAACAAGATCTCCAATAACTCAGTGCAAAGGAAGAACCAACGAACGAACACCAAAAAAATTCACCACAACACTAGAGATAGATGCAATAATAATTTTCTATTCCAATAATCCAGAGCCACAAGTCTCTTTACAATGAGAAGCTCTCTCTTTTAAATAGGAAGGAGAGGCATCAAAATCCTAACCACTTTTTGAATGAGTGGCTAAGATTAAAAGATACAAAAGTCTAATCAATGGTTGAGATGAGCTCAACAATAAAATACATGGATCACTAATAAATTATAACATAAGTGGACAAAATCGCCCTAGAAGAGGGGAATCCCACCATAGTATATACTGAATGAGCAACAACATTGGGAATGGCGGTGTCTCACAAATGGATGAGTTGTTCAAAGAGGGTTTATTCACCTTTAACAGATGCGCACAATCCATAATACAAATGAGGCCAGCAATTATTTAGATATAGCATTTAAGTTCCATTGCTTTTGGGCCTGAAGTTTCCATAGCCTTTGATCTATGTGTGTTTATAAATATATTGCATAGATTTACATTTATTTTAGGCTTTTTGCTGCAGGTGTGTTTTTAAGGCACTTGTTTACCTGAGCACTTCTAGGTGTGTCACAGACAGCATGTTTACCTAGGTATTTACATTTCCAAAAGATATAACATTTTATTTTCATGGCCATTTTCATTTGGCATGCTTTTCATTCATGTGTATTGAAAAACAGATTGCATGAACGGGCTTTTCATACAAGATATAGCATTTCATTTTTTCAGATTTTGTATCCATGGCAGCACTAAAAGTTTCAGGTTTAGCCAACACAACTTTAGTGACTAGGGGGAATTCACAAGGAACTCCAACTCACCATAGGTAAGTTTTGTCACCAACTCAGAGCCGAGACACAATAAATAGGGAAGCTCATCCAATACAGAGGCTACAGTGGGGGAAAGATCCTCCATGTCACTAGTCAAGTAGTAAGTCGGGGTGATAAGCTAAAAGGTAGGCAATGGATGGATGGAGACAATGAATAATGGAGCCAACACTAGCAAGCCAAGGTATGGTGGAATGATCACCTCTATTCTCCCTAAAGAGGGTAAAACCAATGAGTATGAATAGTGAACTTCTAAGTCTGAGTAGGGACAATATAATATATATAATAAGATCAACCAGGTCCACATATCTATATGATCGCCAGATCATGACACTAAGTGCTAAGACATGCTATAAGAATAAGTATAAAAGCAATATAACCATAACACAATGATATACCTGCTGAGTCATATACCTGAATGCTCTTCACCTGAACCATCATCTGTCCTCTGAAACTGCTGCTATAACTCTGTGCACTACTGACTGTTCTGTACAAATGGTATAATGGCTACATCGGTCATCTCTCTGAGTGTCCTAAGACTCAGTCATGGCAATGGGGAATACAACTGCTGTCCAAAATCTGATAATGATCCAATATAGATGCTCATCTCAGCATCTCAATGTAAGGGAACTAGATGGATAGTGTACTGGAATCTGACAAAAAATATATGGTAGCCCGGCTACTATATATGTGATAACAGAAACCTTCAAGCCGCTCGGTGTGTCCTTGGGGGCAAGTGAGAGTCAAGCGCTGTCACCTGATTACTCGACTCCTCCGTCTAGGCTACTCCCAGCGAAGCCAAGGGGGGTGGTCCCTATAAAAATGAATCTATGGCTTTTAAACTATGAAAGATAAAAAGCACATCTAGGAGTTAATGATGAAAGTGGAAAATATCGAAACAAGGATACAATTTCAATTATGTTTAAGTACAACAACACTTGAGATTAAATCATTCACGACATTTCGTAGATTTAACTTAATGATGATAACTCATAATGACCAGTGCCGAGATTGTAAGTGTGATGCTGTTGTGTTGTGAAAGTATTGCAAAGTCTCGTTGTTTGTTTTAGATTTATTAATGAGTATTAAAGGAGTGGGTGAATTATTGGTTTGGCCCAACTTTGAATCGTTCCTTTGAACTGGGCGTTGTGACAGCTATACCAAGTGTCCAACCAGGTGAAGATGAACCTTCTTACGGCAACTTGCTGATTCTGTAGTTAGCCTCACTCTACCTCCCGAGTTCTTAAGATTGAAGCTTTGTAGGATTGCCTTATTAAAACTAGCCACTCAAAATCTCCTTTCTAATTGACCAAACTGTTCAGACTAAGCTGCATCGGTCAAGAGCATACTCAGATCTCTCAAGCCTTGGTAAATTTTATTTAATGTGAAAAAGTGAGTTACTTAACTAATCTAAAGCCCAAGAGTCTCTTTTCCACACACCAAAAATATAGTGTAGTACTTTAGGAAAGCAAGGGCACGCATTTTAAGGTTTATTGAAACAATTGTAAAAGTGACAAAGCATGAAATGATTAAATCAAATCTAATTAGTCTTGTTATCACACAACTCGTAGTTTCCTCAGTAGATGATCCTATACAGGATGGTAGAGGGGACGAGCAACCAAAGAGTGTTGAAATATTGTAACTTCGAAGAATATTCTATTGTAATTTATTCAGAGATGTTTTATTCCTCCGTCAAGATGTTATTATTGTATTTGGTCATCATAGAGTCATGAGGTAAATCCTCCCATGTAAGTTGGGGCAATAGATCCCCTAGAGTCAAATGTAATGGGGTTTTTAAGTCCCCTAGAGGAGTCGACCCAGTCAACATTAGTTGAGTGGTAAAGTTAGTTGACGCCGACATGTCAAGTTGTAAAATTAAAGTAGAAGTGAATGTATAAATAGAGAGCTAGGCTCTTTCATTTATTCATTCATTCACACACACACTCACTTGTGTAATTCGCATAAGAGAGAGAGAGATCTGCAAGGAGAAGGAGCACTTGTTTGGGGTTTTGTCTTTGTACTTTTGATCATCTATATTGAGGAAGTTTTGCTGGGTTTTCTTCCCCTAGAGGGTTTCGTAGGATAAATTTGTCTCTTGTGTTTATGCTGTGCTTGTTATTTTTTCAGTGATCCTGTATATGCTATTGTTGTGAAATTGAATTGAATACTGATGTTATGTATATTAGCATATTGATTCTTAACATGGTATTAGAGCTAGCCTGAAAGAAGGCAATGTATGGCATTTATGACACTTGTTTCACTTGCAACAATTTGAAAGCTAGGGCTTTGTATAGCAAAAACTAGTCATCTTGGCATTTCGCTATAAATCACTTTTGGCGAATGTTCCGGATCTGAAACTTGGACAGGCCGAAGATGAAATGTTCATGTACCTTGTGTTCGAGTTTCAACCTCATATTCGTTGTACTTTGTGAGGTGTGATCCATACAATTTAGAGTTTCTGCCTTTTCTAGAATGCAGGCCTAAACAGGTGACCTAGGGAAAAAGGTCATATCTCAGGATAGGAAGCTCCAAATGGAATTCCGTAAATAGTTACAGTTAGGGCACTGACTGTAGTTTTACAGGTCTGAGTATCAGAGGCTGAAGTTGAAACAGTGACACGTGGCATGCCGTACAAGTTCGCTATTCTGTTTCATCCGATAAACAGGTGACCTAGGGAAAAATGTCATATCTCGGGCTAGGAAGGTCCAAATAGAATTCCGTAAAAAGTGACAGTTAGGGCACGGACTGTAGTTGCACAGGTTCGAGTATCAGAGGCCGAAGTTGAAACAGTGACACGTGGCACGCAGTACAAGTTCGCTATGCTGTTTCATTCCATAAACAGGTCATGTTGGGAAACTTAGCATATCTCTCTCATGGAGAATCCAATGAATCTCAAATCTGTGGGGTTGGAAAGATGACAGGTCAGGCCACCACAGGCCGAATTTTCAGACCCTGAGGATCCAAAATTTCAGAGATACACCAGAAACAATAAGGCACATCTAAAATAGCTCAACGGAGGAAATCAAAGAAGAGGAGGAAGAAGCTCTCACTTAGGGTTTTCAGTTTTTTTAGGTATGAAAGGCGTTGATACAATGGTGGAGACACTTGATGCAACATTGGAAACTTTGAAAATGGATTTGGAATCCCTTCATCATATATATTAATCTTCCATCAAATGTTGTGGGAGGAAGGAGATTGAAAATTAGGGTTTTTTAGGTTCTACAAGTAAGAAGAAACCCTAGCAAAGTTGGGAGACTCATAGGGAAGCAATGAAGGAGGTTTAAATGGCATTGGTATTCTATCATCCTAGCACTATGAATATATATAAGATGTTTACAAGTGATCTACCTTGGAAGATTAGGGTTTTACCCTTATAGAGAAGACTACAAGCAATCTCGATAGGTATGACTTGAGGAGATGCAGGTATGTTTTGAAATTTGTTTTATTTATCTGATGATTAAGTTCATGATATGTTTGTCTTCATATTATTGAGGTTAGTACAATCATGATTAATTTTATATTTGTCTGATCACCTTAGTAAAAGTATGAATGCTTGTGAATGATAGAAGACATTCATTGATTGGGTTTATGACACTTATGATTGTACTAATGCACTTGTGGTGTTGTATGAGGATGATGTTGTCTACTAACATGAAAGGTACATGAAGAAAGACAAATCAAGTTCTAGATTAAGAATATATGACCACGATGACATGAAGACAAAGACTCATCCATAGTCTTTGATCACATAGAAGCTCTACTTATGAGGATGACACAATGATGAAACTAGTGCACATTTAAGGGTGCATAGTGCTAATCCAGGATGGATAGAAGTTCAAAGACATATAATCATGATGCTATCGTAAAGGGAAAACAGAGATCAAGAGGGAGGAAACCACACAAACATAAAAGATAAGTATTTGAGGTGTTATTTGAATCTCTGAATAGTTAATAATATTGCTTGTAATAGTTGTATGCATATTTGTATTCCTAAATCAGGAAATGTATCATGCATAGTGTAAGCATTCATATAGCATTGAACAGTATACTACTAATATGCATATGATGGGTAAGTTGGACAAACATTCCATTCTAGAATGAAACCTCTTTGCCAACATGCTGGGAGCTGTGCACGGTCTTGATAATATGTTCTAGTCAATGTTACAAAAACCGGACCGGTTCTGGCAAAATCGGTGTCTCAAACCAGAAATGACCGGTTCCGTATGGAACCGACCGGTTTTCCCAGTTCCGACCGGTTTTGCAGTTCCGGTTTTGACCGGTTCAGAACAAAACTATACAATGATACTTAAGAGGCCATTTTTTAAATTTTTAAAAAAATATAAAAATGTTGGTTGAGTGGGGAAGGTTCTAGATAACCCTAAACCCCTAAGAAAGCTATAAAAGCAACCCTAACCACTCTATTTGTCTCACACTATTCACTTGAGTATTTTGATTTAAGAATCATTCTTGACATTCTTGGGAAGTGTAACATCCTTGAAAGAGTATGCTAAGTACCTACAACAGTCCTGGTTATATCATCATAAATAAAATATACCTAATAGTAGTTACCTACAGCGGTAAAGAGGCGTTGAGTAGCCCTAACAACAACTCTGAGCTAACTGTGTAGTTCAAATAAACTTTTGTGGGCATATTCCAAGGTGACAGTCTGTTATAATAGCCTTGAAACAACCTTTTCAACAACAACAGTTTCCTCAGCATGTTAGACATATGATTCAAGTGAAATATGATCAGTATGGCACCTATGTCACAGGGTTCGCCGGATTTGAACCTTGAAGTTCGAAATTCGACGAACCTCATAAAAAAAGTCAAATTCGTTCAGATTCGGGTTGATATTCGGTTATGCAATTTACGGTTTCACCTGTAGATTGTGGTCGACATTTCTGCTAAGTATGGATTTCTATACCGACGAAACTGCAAATTGATTCACGAGGGACGATGTAACAGTGCCGTCCGCATCTTCAAGTGTAGACGCGTATACAATGTGTGGTTTGCAAAACACTTGGTAGCGTGGAATGACTTGGTGGCAATTAGCGGCAGGAAGTGGCTAATTCGAACCCTAATCGAATGCTCTCTAGTCTCGACGATGATGTCACCCTCCATTGTACTTTTTACCCCTCTAGTAGGATGACGTCACCCTCCATTGTACCATTTAGTGAGGGCGCTTTTGTTATTTTGAGTGATCCATGTGATATATTGTTATGGGTCATCTTAGCCATTGATTGTATGATGAGATCTTATAATCTCAACCACTCATTTGATGTAGTATTATGAAGTGGTATAGGGTTTTGGTCTTTATTATCCTATATAAGGAGGAGACCCCCCATTGTAAAGCTCACCTTTGGAGCTCTGGAATATTGGAATAGAAGATTTTTTGTGGAGCACATCTCTCTTGCATTGTGGATTCTCTTGCATATTGAATATACAGTATCTCTTCTATGTATCATTGTGGATTTTGGTGCTTTTGCTAACCTTTTGACAGGAAAGTCGAATTGGAGAGAGGAGGGCGACTTTTTGAGGGTTATTGTTGGAGGGATCCACATATTCTCTCTTGGGTTGATCTTGTGACAGGGAGTATCATTATTGTATCTTCGTGACATAGTTGATGCTTTCTATTACATCTTTCTACCATTTTCATAATCATCTTGCTTGACTTGTTTCTTTGATCTTGTCTTGTAGGAGGAGGACGATTTGGCTATCTTGGAGAAGGGCGATTTGGTTGGAGCACTTGGATCTCACTCTTGAATATAAACATAGGAGAATGCTATCAACTTGCAAGGTGGCCATAAGCAATTGAGGTAAGATCTACAAGGTATGTGCCTCTTTCATCCATTCTATCTTCATTGGTCATAAAACCCTAATTAAATCAAAACCCCAAATTTGGTATTTCTTAGATCTACTTAGATCTAGCCTTGCAATTGAAAAGATATTAAAAACCCACCTCTATAGGATCCACCCCTAGTTGGATCTATAGTTTGGTGGTGATTGGCTAAAAATTGACACACTTTTCAATGCAAAAAGCCTTCTTGAACCTAAATCGATTTTCCTAAGAGAAGCTTGTTGGGTTAGATCTAGCACATGGGTAGGTGAGATCCCACTTGATTTGACATCTAGACATTTGATAACCTATACCCATATCTTTACTTTGGTGAAAACTACCTTGTGGACATCTCTCCATGTTTTAAGGGGTTGAAACCCCCTTTTGATCTTCTTGGTACCTTAAAACTTAGATCTACTAAGATCTAGCCACTTGATTCACTTGAAACTTTGAAGGAACATAGATCGGGGTACTAACACCCTGGATCTACATTTTGGTGGCCATTGGACTTGATTTGGTCCACCAAAACCCATTTTTGGACCCTCCTTGAGCAAGTCGCACCCCCTTGATTTTTTGAGTTGGTCCACTTCTAGGAAGTGGGTGTTGGAGATTTTTGTGGATTTGGAATGCCCATGCCTTGAAACCTAGGTCTATACTGTCCTTTTGTCAAGATCCGCCTTGGGGATTGCATTCCTTGTTTTAAGGGATTGTGGTCCACTTTTGGTCATCTTTTAAAAAACCTAGATCTAGTAAGATCCAACCATTGGATCTCATCCAATCCACTTGACTTGGCTTCTAGGTGTCCCGATCTACACTTTGACATCCTTCTTGACTCCATTAGCCCATCCAACAAGGCACTAGTCCTTCTCCAAGCAAGGCGCACTCCTTGGGATTAGTGTCAAACCCTAGATCTAGTACATGGGTAATCCTAGAACCAACTCCAACTTATAGATCTAGCCTAGATCTAACTTATAGTACCATCCTCACACCTAACTTCACCTTGTGGGTCCACCTAGAACCATTTCACACTTCCCAAGACAACAAGACCCACTTGTGTAAACACATGGTACTATACCTAGTAATCATACCCCATCATGTGGCCTAAACCATACATAGGTTGAAGTACTTATTATCCATTACACCACCTTCAACCATTCCTTAACCCTTAAGTCCACTTAGCCTTGCATTGGTTTCCGTAACTCATCATTTATATATCCTTTGAAACCTTTGTTTGGATCCAATCAACTGTGATTGGGGTATAGGGTCTCCCCCTTGGTCTAGTTATACCTTGACCTAAAGCGAAGAGTGCCTCGGTTGACGTGACTCCCACATTGCATTGGGAACCGTGGCATCTCTTGGGTCACCTCTTTAGTTGCCTATCTCCTCTACCGTCCCGGATGGGATACCTCTAGGGGCAACTACAAGTTGTGTGATAACAGAGCCCTTTTTGCAAATTTGTGTATAATGGTTTGAATTCACATGGATGCACATGAATATATATATATATAATTTTTCAAAATTTGAATATTTTATGTATTTTTGGTGGACCGGATTTATGGTCCAGTTTTTTTTTCGGTTTTGGTCCGGTTCCGGTTCACAGGGTCGGCCGGTTCGACCACCGGTTCGGTTTTTGTAACATTGGTTCTGGTAGAGATGGAAGGCATCTAGATAGCCACTGTATGCATATAGAATATGGAAAAGTGTTGTGCCAAAGTATTGGTCAAGATAGTTGCATAACTATGTGAATCATATCAGTATGCATAATAGGTTATCATTGAAATGTCAACATGATTTGATGATTATGAAGTGTTACTAATCATGTAATTGAATTTGATTTGTAGGAAAGATCATGTGCTATGATCTACAAAAGAAGGAAGATGAACACTTGTTCTGAAGAACAAGTGATGACTGTTCAACAAGAAGACTTACAAATCAAACATACTATAGAAGTACAAAACAAGGCTCCTGGCTAGAGGATTCTCTTAGAAAGGGGGAGAGGATCATGATGAGATGTTTGCTCCAGTGGCTAGACACACTTCCACAGATAGATTACACCCATAGATGACAAGACCGTTCTCTTGAATGGTGTAATTGAAGAAGAAGTGCATATCAAGCAAACTCCCTAGATTTGAAAGAAAATCACATGATTGAAGAAGGCTTTGTACAGGTTCAACAGGTACCCAGGATCGATAGTCATTTGACGAGCTTGATGATCACCGCGAGTGATGCAGATCTCAACCTTTGCTACAAGGTTGAAGATGGTTGCTATATACAGATGACATGTTGGATGCAAGAAGGAACTCACCATAGTTCGAGTGATCTTGAAGCTCATATCAGTTGACCCATCTGACGAGAGATGACACGGATAGATATGTAGAAGATTACTCAATGCAGAATGTGCATGATGTTCAGTCACAGAGGGAGGACAATACTCAAGATGTAGAAGACTCCACTTCAGAGGGAGTAGATCTCAGAGTTAAAGAATCTTGGCATGATTCTTGTGATTAGATATGTGGCTGAGATCATATGAGATTTTTCCTTAGCCAAGGAAAATGTGAAGTAGAGATCTGGGATGATGGATGGTGGTTTCTATAGTTTACAGACAGATGATTGGTTCGTTGATATATTTGACGAATACCAGGCCAGATATATGCTTTGCTGTGAACATCCTGAGTCAGTATCTAGTTGAGCCTAGACGTGTTCACCTGGTAGCTGCAAAGCATGTGATGAGGTACCTGAAAGGTACGATAGACTCTGGTCTATACTATGTTGGATATCATGACTACACAGATGCAGATTGGGATGGAAGTGTCTCAAACAAGAAGAGCACCTTAGGTGGATGTTATTGTCTGGGCTTCGCCATAATCTCATGGTTTAGCAGGAAGCAGTCCAGTGTTTCTCTCAGCACAACTGAAGCAGAGTATATAGCAGCTTGTTTTGCTAGTTGTGAGGCCATATGGCTTCGGAAGTTGATGTTAGGACTATTTGACCTGGAGTTGGATACCACAATGATTCTATGTGACAACCAAAGTTGTTTAAAGATGACGGAGAACCCAGTGTTCCATGACAAGTCAAAGCACATAGAAATATGGTTTTTTTATATACGAGATATGGTGCAGAAGGGAGCTATAAAGCTCTAGTATGTGAGCACTGATGAGCAAGTTGCTGATGTGTTGACTAAGCCTCTGTCTTGAGTGAAGTTTGAGTACTTCCGTGACAAGCTTGGTGTGGTTCGAAAGGACCTTCCTCGAAAGGGGGAGCAGTGTTGATGCTGCTGATGATGTTGCAGTGGGATTGTATCATCCCTGGACACATGGCCTAAAAGGATCCATAGACTCTTGTCTCCGAGAATGTGATGATAATGATGTTGCAGTGGGATTGTATCATCCCTGGACACATGGCCTAAAAGGATCCGTAGACTTTTGTCTCCGAGAATGTGATAATGATGATGTTGCAGTGGGATTGTATCATCCTGGACACATGGCCTAAAAGGATCCGTAGACTCTTGTCTCCGAGAATGTGATGATGATGATGTTGCAGTGGGTTGTATCATCCCTAGACACATGGCCTAAAGGAATCTGTAGACTCGTCTCCGAGAATGTGGTGAAAAATCCTAGATTTGATCTAGGTCACATCCAGTATGAAAAAAGACTGGCACTGTGGTGGTAAACCCTAGATTTGATCTAGGTCACATCCAGTATGAAAAAGGACTAACACTGTGGTGGTAAACCCTAGATTTGATCTAGGTCACATCCAGTATGAAAAAGGACTGGCACTGTGGTGGAAAACCCTAGATTTGATCTAGGTCACATCCAGTATGAAAAAGGACTGGCACTGTGGTGGTAAACCCTAGATTTGATCTAGGTCACATCCAATATGAAAAAGGACTGGCACTGTGGTGGAAAACCCTATATTTGATCTAGGTCACATCCAGTATGAAAAAGGACTGGCACTGTGGTTGGATTGCATCATCCTTGGACTTATGTCCTAAAGTGAGAGGGATTGATCATCCTGTAATTGGATCATGTGTGTTGCAGGTTATATTGATGTTGTTGATCAAAAGATCAAGATGATGTTGTTGCTGATCAAGAAATCAAGTGTTGCTATAGACGATCGAGTGCTGCAGAAGATGAAGACTTAGTGCTATTGAAGATGATGCTCCAGTACTGAAGATGTTGAAGATATTGAAGATGTTCCAGTAATTGTTCCAGTTGTCGATGTTGTTGAAGAAAACTTTCAATGATTTATAGATGTATCACCTTGATGTTGTTGATGATGCTCTCTTTCTTTGCTCCTTCAGTTGATGTTACTGTTGTCAGTAGAATACCCTTATCGTTAAGGGGGAGTGTTGAAATATTGTAACTTCGAAGAATATTCTATTGTATTTTATTATTGTAATTTATTCGGAGATGTTTTATTCCTCCGTCGGGACGTTATTATTGTATTTGGTCATCGTAGAGTCATGAGGTAAATCCTCCCATGTAAGTCGGGGCAATACATCCCCTAGAGTAAAATGTAATGGGGTTTTTAAGTCCCCTAGAGGAGTCAGCCCAGTCAACATTAGTTGAGTGGTAAAGTTAGTTGAGGCTTAGGAGAGATAAGATTAGACTTTGAATGATTAAACAAGTGACTTTGAGATTAAGAGTGAATCTAGGATTTAAGTGCTAGGGAAAAAGATCAGATTCAATTGCCTTGGGAAATGTGAACCTTAAAACAGGGAAATGGTCCAAGGAAATAAATTTGATTAGATTAGGGCTTTCTAGCTCTGCTTAATGGAAGATTTGACAGTATCAAAGTTCATAAGCAAAGATCGGGCATCAAACAATTGAAAAAAGGGACAAACTCAGAGAGGGCGCAAGAGAGAGAGATCAATGCCTAGGGATTTGGGAAAGATGGAGTTTATTGAGGGTGACGCCCTAGTAAACCCACTTCAAGTTTGGCCTAAAAGTAAAAACCCAGAAATTGTTCGCCACGATTTAAAGTTGTTTGAGCTAAAGAATTTTTATAAGTTATGACAGCTTAAGGTTTGTAAAAGAAGTAATTGCAGACAAATGGAATAGATAAATAGCTCAAGAAAAACAATGGTATTTACCTCCTGTGACTTGCAGATGCCAAGTGCAATGATGTTCCGACTCCCTTAAAGCAATTCCAAGTTGATTTGACAGTTCCCGAGGTGAAATCGATTTTCCTCCAACAGCTAGTGCGCCCCCCTTCATGTAGATGACAATCTCAATGAAAATTGATTTACAGAAAAGAAAGTAAATGGTGCAAGAAGAATCAGATAGCATAAATATTGATCAAAGATACAATAAAAACTACTCCCTGATTATTTTACTCATCCAATGAAGAGATCCGGAGAAGCCCCACGAAATCCTCCAATAAAGTCGCCTTCCTGCAGAGCACGCATCAAGCAAAAAACGTCTAGCATGGAAATATCATCAAACAACAGAGATGTGACAAGATATCAGAGCTACAATCAAGCACGAGAGTAATCTATAACAAAGGCACAAGATTTTTCCCAAAATAATTCTTTATTGCCAAAGATCCATAGCCCAACGTCCCTTTACAATGAGGGGGGTCTCTCCTTTAAATAAGGATGATAGACACCAAAACCCTAACCACCTTTTTAATGAGTGGTTGAGATCAAAAGATACATAAATGATAAGCAATGGCTACCAGAGAGGTCAAGGCATCAAATCCAACTCACCTAAAGCTCAAGAACCAACACCAGCGGGTTCTCTTGGCCTAGAAGGATCAAGGCTTCGGTAAGTTCTGTGTCCAACTCAGAGCCTAGACACAGATTAACAGGGATGCTATCCAACACAGAGGCAAAAGTGGGGAGGTCCTCCATATCACAGGCTGAGGTGTAAGTCAAGGTAAAACCAAGGATGGAAGAGAACAAATGGATGGGGAAAGTGAAAGGTGGTGCCAAAACTAGCAAGCCATAAATGGTGGGAATGATCATGTCCATTCTACCAAAGAGGGTGAAACCAATGAGTATAAACAATAACTTCTTATCCTGAGTAATTAGACCATTTAGATAAGCATTGAAGCAACCATGTCCATATAACATATGTATACCGCCAGATCATGACCACTAGTTACCGAGTCAAGCTACTGAAATGAGCAAAAGAGCAAAACAATCATAACCAATGCACATCCATATACCTGTTGGGTCATATACCTATACACTGCTACTGTACACATCTGGGAACTATCATATTGCTTTGCATGGAAGAAAATGGCTACATCGGTCATCAAATTTGAGGTCATGAGGCTCAGTCATGGCATAAGGCTGTATTGTCTGCTCTGGGGCTGTATGAAAGTATGAGTGATCCTGGAATAAATGCTCATTAACTGCCGATTTCAAGTATCTCAATGAAAGGACTGGCTGAGAAAAATACTAGAACCTGATCTGAAGATATGGTAGCCTCGGCTACTATAAATGTGATAACAAGTCCTTTAGGGACGTTTGTGTGCTTTGTGATGTGATTTAATTACTATTAACATAATGGAACTAATCTAAAAAAAACAAAAAGTGCGAATCCCCCTTGGGGTATGGGGGCAGGTGCTAGAATATCCTGCTGTGCTCTTTTTAAATTTCAAGTTACATTTACCCAATGAAGAAATGCTGCTGGTCCTTTATGAAATAGGTACCAACAGCTTACAAGTGCTAGAAGAAAGAAAGAAATGGTGAAACTAACTCTTCGTATGGTCACTAAATGTTCCAAATGTGTAAATTTGACCAATAAATCTTCAAAACCTGCTAAAATATCAGAAAAACCAGCAAGCTTTATTAGTTATAAAAGAGCCCAAAAAAGTTTAAAAACTGTATTTGGCCATACTACAAAAATTTATAAAAATTTCTAAGTTAACTAGCAATAAAAAATGGAAAAAATGAACTAAGTAAGGCAAGCTAGAAAGCTTGCCTTCCTAGGATCTTTGCTTGCCTCTTAAAGAGATGGCAAGCAAATGAATAAGCACTAAATGCTAGATAAACAAATTGGAGTTCAGTTCTTTCTTTTGAAATCCTTTAGATTTGCGATTTAAAACTTATAAAAGAGAAGAAGCTAGATCTTGAAAATAGACTTTGAAAACAAACTATATCTAGATTTTTTAGATCTACTTTTATTTTAGCTTTAAAAATGTAGATCTAGAGGACCAAACCAGTAACCGAGAAGATTAGAGAGAAATTGGATCTAGAAAGCGGAAACCCAAGGGGGTTGAGAAACAATCTTTGGGCAATGGAGTCATCTCTTGATGGACTAGAGAGATGAAGCTCTATTCAGATCTACTGAAAGATGGGCAAAGCTAGCATGCTTTTTACTCCTTCCAACTTAGATTACCTGCACAGAAAACTCACAAAACTTGCAAAAGGGGATCAAATATACCTGTGTAAATTACTAAAAGAACAACTAAGCAAACATAAATTCAAACAAGAAGTTAAATTTCTCTATGCATTCTTCTATCATTGACTATAAAAGTAACCTATAAAGCATTACTAATTATTCCTTCTGAAATATAATTAATCTTGAAGGACAGATACATTCCCAACAATGAACAAATTGTGAACTAAGTACAAGTTAACTCATATGTAGAGCATGGTACATCAAACCTCCAAAGAACACATCAAAATAGCCTCCAAAGCCTTCTTATTATTACTCACAAAAAACTATTACAAAGGAGTGCAAGCAGAGGTTCCACCTTTTGATGCAAACAATGGAGCAAAAGCTCTCTTTAAATAGGAAAATACATGCATAGGAGGGGCGCAATTCCCAAGGAGGGCACATCATCTGAGAGGGAGTTTAACTGGATGTTGAAAGATCTTGATTGGAAGTTGATTGAAAGACATTTGCTTGAGGTTGCACCACATTTGGAGATGGTAGGCGCCCGTAACCTCGTAGAAATCATAGGAGATGCCACATGCGAGAGTCGCCCCATGCAAGAGGAGGGTGTTATCACATCCATAGTAGCTGGGCTACCATGATTGCAGAGCAATTATCTGCATATTTTTGAGCTTTGCCTTTACACATCTTCAATGAGATCAGCTATGATGATCAATATTATTTGTGATCACTCACACATAGAGCAGCCTTATATTAGACATGCAATAGACCTTATGCCAAGGCTGAACCTCTTGACCTCAGATTTGATGACCGAGATGACCTTTTGTTCCATACAGATGCAGTGCAGTGATTAGAGTTTCAACAGTAGTGTTTTCAGTGGTTACAGTTGGTTCAAATTAAAGATTACAGACATAGGTTTATGACCTAGCAGGTATATGATGTGCATTGGTATTATTATCTTGCCGTTTTGGTCATTTTGATAGCTTGACTTAACATCTAGTGATTATGACCTGGCAATATATCTATATAAAATGAAATTGGTTATTATTGGATATCTAAATGATTGTATTACTGACAATTAGAAGCTCTTGTTTTATACTCATTGGTTTTACCCTCTTAGAGTGTGGACATGATCATTCCTGCCTTTATGGCTTGCTAGCTTAGGCATCACCATTCACTTTCTCCATCCATCCGTTGTCTTTCCCACTTGTGGTTGTTACCCTGACTTACACTTCAACTTGTGATGTGGAGGACTTCCCCATCTTTGCCTCTATGTTGGATAGCATCCCTGTTAGTTTGTGTCTCGGCTCTGAGTTGGCAACAAAACTTACCTTTGGTGAGTTGGATTTGATACCTTGATCACTCTAGTCGGTTGCCCTGATGTTTGGTCTTGATTGTGGAAAGTCCACATAGTTGCTTGATTTGTGTTGATTAAAACCTGAAGCAAATTGTACTACCATCATTACATATGGAAACTATTGTTATATCTATTATGAAAGCCCATGAAAGTGCTTTGAAAACTGTGCTTCTCAGCACAATGAAAGAATGCTTTGAAATCAAAAGTACCCTAGATGTGAGTTGCGACTAGTTGTGCTTCTAAGCACATGCAAAATCCAAAAAGGGTCATAAAGGCCTAAAAAGCAGTGGTTAAATGTATGCTAAATCCAAAGACTGCTGGCCAAGGAAATGAAATGTAATGATTAATTCCTCATGGAGCCTACGGGTTGTGATGTGAGATGGAGCAAGGCACAACTAATTCTAAGTGTCCCCTAGAACTTGAAGTTACGGTTAGCCGGGCACCCAGTCCACGGCGGTTCTAAAAAAGATCCTCACGGAGCTGATATAGCTTGGATGTGAGTCGTAGGCATTTTCCAAGGTTGAAAATGTTAAAATATTAACTAGGAAAATGTTTGGGAAGAAATGCATGCAAAAGTGAGTTTTGCATGCACCTACTTTTAGGTTTTTGGTAAACCTAATTTGATAGTGAGATGATATAAGGAAGACAGAAGGTGTTTGTCTTCACTACGGAGATAATTGATCTAAGATAGATCAATTGAGAGGAGGACGACTTTCCTTGAGAAGGAGGGCGCATTCCTTAAGGAGGAGGAAGCTCGTATCGCATCCGGTTGAGCGATTGAGTGTCTGTAACTTGCAGAGTATCTTCGTCTCAGTGATTGAGGAAGATCAGTTATGATTAGAACTCAGATCTGCTGAGATTTGATTTAGTACGAGTCATTCTTCTTTGGAGGGAGGGCGCACTTGTGCATGCAGAGGAGGACGTTTTCAGCAGTAGGCTTCTTCAGTTACAGCGCAGATCAGAGCAGAGGATAGAGAGAGACAAATCAGGTAGAGGTGGATGTAGAGATACTCAGATCCAGTTTTCCAGTTAGGGCTCATTCTTCCAGTGCATGTATCAGCTTGATGCATGCAAATCTAGAGTTTGCCTGAAGTGATTTCTGAGGCAACTTTGTAGTGTACTTATCTCATTTCCCATATGCTTTGGGCTCGAGAGAGAAGATAGCCCCACAATTTGCTGGTTTTTCCCGAAAGGGTTCCAGGGTATATCTGTTGTTTATGTGTGATTGCATTTATGTTTCAGTTGGTAAATGCAGGTCTAGTTGTTTGAGTTTATATTCTTATGAGCATATATTGATATCGAGACTCATCCCACTTGAGATCTCATGGCGATTCATAGGGAGTAGTAATCTTTGAATCAAATATTTACATGGTATCGAAGCCCTAGTAAGGGTCAGGTAGAGCATCACACACAGATCTACAACCACAGCATCAGATCTGCGAATATGGGGGAGGATCATATTACTTGCACGTCTTGCTCCGCTATGGATATTGATGAGTATGCTACCGATGGGATTGACAGGGAGATGGCTCTTAACTCCTGTCAATCATTGATGGACTCCACTTCTAGTGTATGGTACATAGACAGTGGAGCTTCTAGTCATATGATGGGTGTTTGAGGATACTTTTCTGACCTAGCAGAGGATGGGATAGATCTTGAGATTGTCCTGGGAGACAACTCTACGGATAAAGCTATAGGACGAGAAACTATGTCCTTTCAAAAAGACTCTAGAGAACAGATGAGAGTCCGTGATGTCCTATACGTTCTAGGTCTTAAGAAGAACTTGATCTTCGTATCTACTATTGAAGATCGAGGACTATGGGTGATGTTCAGAGATGGAAATGTGCTAGTTCATCCCAAGGGATCCAGTGTTGCCTCAACTGAGAGGATTGGAGTTTGCAGTGGGAAACTATACAAATTGAGTTTCCAACTACATCATGCCCTAAGTCATAGCAGCCGAGATGAGGGATGTGACCCCTGTGAGCTTTGGCATAGGAGGATGGCTCATTTGCACCATCCTGCCCTAAAGATTTCGAGGGAGATTGTGACAGGAGTACCTGAGTTCAGCACTGAGCACACCGATGTGTGTAAGGGGTGTGCTCTTGGGAAGTACGTCAAGACAACATTTCCTAAGAGCGATACCAGAGCTACGGGAGCTCTTGATTTGATTCATTCTGACCTTTGTGGTTCGATGTCCACCACATCAGTGAAAGGATACAAGTACTATATATCTTTCATTGATGACTATTCCAGGAAAACCGGGATCTACTTCTTGAAAGGCAAAGAGTCTAAGGAAGTTTTGCAGAAGTTTCAAGAGTTCAAAGCTCTTGTGGAAAAATAGACAGAAAGGAAGATTAAGATCTTCAGATAAGATAATGGGGGAGAGTACACCTCCAATGAGTTCAATCAGTTTTGCACTCAGGAAGGCATCGAGAAGCAGTTGACTGTATCTTATACACCTCAACAGAACAGGGTGGCGGAGAGGAAGAACATGGCCATCATTGGAGCTACGAGATCCATGTTGCATGATTAGGGATTGCCATTCTTTCTTTGGGCTGAAGCATGCAACACTGCAGCGTACATTCATAATAGGAGCCCTCATAAGGCATTGGGGGACAAGGGTCAGGAGCCCTTCATGACACAGGTCAGAGTATTGTTCAACAACCAATAGGGTCCCAAGTGTCAAGAGTGACATATGCACAAGATTCAGGTTCCATGGGCACAGGAGCAGGAACTAGCCCTGGTTCTCAGATTGGTGATCAATTGAGATCAGGGTCCTAGATTACAGGTTCTCGGGCTACAGGATCGACGCCTACAGGTACCTCTACTGGAGGTACTCATTCCCATACAGGTCATTGGGATGAGGATGAGGAGTTCTCCTCACAGGATGTCACTTCAGGGAAGAGGAAGCCTAAGTGGCTTCAAGATACCTTGAAGGACGCTCAGGCAGTAGGAACTCCCAAGAAAGACGTAAGAGAAAGAAAGGCTCCGCAACGATTTTGCAGTTACTTAGCTCTAGTAAGTAGTATCAGTGAGTCAGAGCCATCCTCGTACGAACAAGCAGCAGGTAAGCAGGCCTGGAGAGATGCCATGTTGGAAGAGTATGCTTCCATCATGAAGAATGATGTCTGGGAAGTGGTGCCCAGACCTGAGGGAAAATCTGTGGTCACCTCTAGATGGCTCTACAAAATCAAATATGTTGCAAATGGTAGCATTGAGAAGTACAAAGCCAGGTTTGTTGCTAGAGGGTTCTCACAGATAGAGGGAGTTGACTATGATGAGACATTTGCTCCTGTGGCTAGGTACTCTTCCATCAGGACTGTGATTTCTGTTGCAGTAGAAATGGGATGGAAGATTCACCAGATGGATGTCAAGAGAGCTTTCCTCAATGGACTCATCGAGGAGGAGGTTTACATTGAGCAGCTAGAGGGCTTCGAGGAACGTGAGCAAGAGTCTCATGTATGCAGATTGAAGAAATCCCTGTATGGTTTGAAACATGCACCCAGAGCTTGGTATTCTAGGATAGATACCTATTTGCAGTAGCTAGGGTTTCAGAAAAGTGAAGCAAACCCAAATCTCTACTTCATTGTAGTAAGAGGGGACCCTCTCATTCTTGTGCTTTATGTAGATGACCTGTTTATACAGGGGCAGAGAAACTCATCAGTGATTGCAAGAAGGATCTTGCATCTGAGTTTGAAATGAAGGATATAGGGTTGATGCATTACTTCCTAGGGATGGAAGTCTGGCAGGAGGATGGGCATATCTTTCTCAGTCAGGGCAAGTATGCAATGGACATTCTGAAGAGATTTCAGATGCAAGATTGCAAACGCATGACTACCCCTATGACAACCAACTGGAAGAAGCAGGTGGCTTATGAGAGTAAGTTGGTTGATTCCACTAGGTATCGACAGCTCATCGGTTCCCTGATGTATTTGGTCAACACCAGACCAAATTTGAGTTTTGTAGTCAACACCTTGAGTCAGTACATGGTAGAACCCAGAGATGTGCACTGGGTGGCTGCAAAGCATGTTTTGAGATACATCAGTGGAACAACAGAATATGGGCTGAATTACGTGAGGTAGGGAGAAGTCCAGCTTGTAGGGTTCATAGATTTAGATTGGGCAGGTAATGCAGGTGACAGGAAAAGCACCTCCGGGTGTTGCTTCAGCTTAGGATCGACAGTTGTGTCATGGTTTAGCAGGAAGCAGAAGTTCGTTGCATTGAGTTCTACTGAAGCAAAATATATGGCGGCTAGCCTAGCCAGTTGTGAAGCCATCTGGCTTTGCAAGATGTTGGTAAGTCTATTTGATCAGCGGTTGGAACCTACTGTGATTCACTATGACAATCAGAGTTGCATCAAACTCTCTGAGAATCCAGTATTTCATGATCGATCCAAACACATTGAGATCATATATCACTTCATTCGTGATCATGTTCAGAAGGGAGCAGTTGAGCTCCAATACATTTCCACAGATGAGTAGGTTGGAGACATTTTGACAAAGTCCTTGATGAAGAATAAATTTGAGTACTTCAGGGAGAAGATGGGAGTGGTGCAGAATCCTTTCCTGGTTAAGAGGGAGTGTTAAAATATTAACCAGGAAAATGTTTGGGAAGAAATGCATGCATGCAAAAGTGAGTTTTGCATGCACCTACTTTTAGGTTTTTGGTAAACCTAATTTGATAGTGAGATGATATAAGGAAGACAGAAGGTGTTTGTCTTCACTACAGAGATAATTGATCTGAGATAGATCAATTGAGAGGAGGATGACTTTCCTTGAGAAGGAGGGCGCATTCCTTAAGGAGGAGGAAGCTCATACCGCATCCGGTTGAGTGATTGAGTGTCTGTAACTTGCAGAGTATCTTCGTCTAAGTGATTGAGGAAGATCAGTGATGATCAGAACTCAGATCTGCTGAGATCTGATTTACTACGAGTCATTCTTCTTTGGAGGGAGGGCGCACTTGTGCATGCAGAGGAGGACGTTTTCAGCAGTAGGCTTCTTTAGTTACAGAGCATATTAGAGAAGAGGATAGAGAGAGACAGATCAGGCAGAGGTGGATGAAGAGATACTCAGATCCAGTTTTCCAGTTAGGGCTCATTCTTCTAGTGCATGCATTAGCTGGATGCATGCAAATCTAGAGTTTGCCTAAAGTGATTTATGAGGTAACTCTGTATTGTACTTGTCTCATTTCCTATATGCTCTGGGCTCGAGAGAGAAGATAACCCCACAGTTTGTTGGTTTTTCCTGAAAGGGTTCTGTTATCACATTTATAGTAGCCGGGCTACCATACATTATTTTTCTGATTCCAGTACACTATTCAGCCAGTTCCCTTACATTTGAGATGCTGAGATGAGCCTCTACATTGGATCACTATCAGATTGTGGACATCAGTATGTATTCCCCATGCCATGATTGAGTCTCAGGACACTCAGAGAGATGACCGATGTAGCCATTATACCATTGGTACAGAGCAGTCAGTAGTGCCCAGAGTTACAGCAGCAGTTTCAGAGGACAGATGATGGTACAAATTGATGAGCATTCAGGTATATGACTCAGCAGGTATTTGATTGTGTCATGGTTATATTGCTTTTATATTTATTCTTATAGCATGTCTTAGCACTTAGTTTCATGATCTGGCGATCATATAGATATATGGACCTGGTTGATCTTATTATATATATTATATTGTCCCTATTCAGACTTAGAAGTTCACTATTCATACTCACTGGTTTTACCTTCCTTAGGGAGAATAGAGGTGATCATTCCACCATACCTTGGCTTGCTAGTGTCGGCTCCATTATTCATTGTCTTCATCCATCCATTGCCTACCTCTTAGTTTATCACCCTGACTTACTACTTGACTAGTGACATGGAGGATCTTTTCCCCACTGTAGCCTCTGTATTGGATGAGCTTCCCTGTTTATTGTGTCGCGGCTCTGAGTTGGTGACAAAACTTACCTATGGTAAGTTGGAGTTCCTTGGAATTCCCCCTAGTCACTAAAGTTGTGTTGGCTAAACCTGAAACTTTTAGTGCTGCCATGAATACAAAATCTGGAAAAATGAAATGCTATATCTTGTATGAAAAGCCCATTCATGCAATGTGTTTCTAAACACACATGAATGAAAGGCATGCCAAATGAAAATGGCCATGAAAATAAAATGTTATATCTTTTGGAAAAATAAATACCTAGGTAGACAAGCTGTCCATGACACACCTAGAAGTGCTGAGGTAAACAAGTGCCTTAAAAACACACCTGCAGCAGAAAGCCTAAAATAAATGTAAATCTATGCAATGTGTTTATAAACACACATAGATCAAGGCTATGGAAACTTCAGGCCCCAAAAGCAATGGAACTTAAATGCTATATCTAAACAATTGCTAGCCTTATTTGTATTATGGATTGTGTGCATCTGTGAAGGTGAATAAACCCTCTTTGAACAACTCATCCATTTGTGAGACACCGCCTTTCTCTGTGTTATTGCTCATTCAGTATATACTATGGTGTGTATTCCCTTTCCGCTTTGCCAAAGTGTCACAAAGTTAAGTCAGTCAAGTCATCCCTTAGCCTAGCCAGTTATTTTAGCCTTCACCCTTCACTAGCAAATTGATCACAACTATGAAGTGAGTATGATCTTGAAAGTCTAGTCTGAGTAATAATAATAATTAATGACATTATATATTTGGATTTAGATCGCCAGTAATGATTACTTTGTGTTATAATTGTTATTTGAATAAGTTGTAGAGCATGCATTAACCTTGGACACTTTGCAGCAGCTTCTGATGATGTTCCGAGTCATATTTGGTCATGTTGACTTGGTTAGGCCTAGTTTGACCATGGTCAACCAGAGGACATGAGATGGTTGGACCTTATGATAACATGGATAGATGATATATGGTCCATATATACATACATGATGATTCTATGCAGCAGCTACAGGGTTATGATGATGATTCTTGGTTTACAACAGTGTTTGGTCATTTACAGATTATTATTATTAGCCCTGTTCCGGTATATTGGATACATATTTTGATTATGCAGAGACTCATATGGTGTATGAGTACACATCTTGGATGGATTTGGACCTTCTGAGTCCAATGAGACAGTTTGTTTTCAGTTCCGGGCACTTACAATGATGATTGAGCCTCAGTAGGCTATCCCAGTGCAGTTTTGGTTTGTCGGAGGCCCTGTCAGAGCAGATGTGATTTTTATCCCGTTGACCTAGGGCGCTGATGATGGAGGGGGTGGTCCAGCCACTTGTTTTTACCATATTACCCCCCTCCCGGACACACTGGTGCCCTCACCTTGACAGCGCAAGCACTCCAGGAGGCAGTTTGGGGCAGTTTCACGCTTCCCGAGGCATTTCAGGATTGGTAGAAATGGCTATTAAGGAAATCGATTTGGGCTACTGAGGCAATATTATGGCATGGGATGATCAGTGATGATAGATCGGGGTCCTCCACACCTTCTCCAGCAGTTTCAGCTTCATCGGGGCCCTCATCCATCACTTATGGCATTTTCTGAGGATTTCTGAGGTCTTTTTTGAGGCCTACGATTTGACCATGGAGGCACAATTTGGTATATTGATGATTATTTATTGATTATTGTGCTATGGGGATTGACCAAGGAGGGATAAAATTACCCCTTGGACCCACCATAAGCCTCTTATTATATTTTGTCATCATGATTTGGTGGGATTCCCCTCTTCTAGGGCGATTTTGTCCACTCACATAATATTTTATTAGTGATCCATGTATTTTATTGTTGAGCTCATCTCAACCATTGATTAGACATTTGTATCTTTTAATCTTAGCGACTCATTCAAAAAGTGGTTAGGGTTTTGGTGCCTCTCCTTCCTATTTAAAGGAGAGAGCCTCTCATTGTAAAGGGGACTTTTGGCTCTGGATTATTGGAATAGAAAATTATTATTGCATCTATCTCCAGTGTTGTGGTGAATGTTTTTGGTGTTTGTTCGTTGGTTCTTCCTTTGCACTGAGTTATTGGAGATCTTGTTTGCCATATATTTTGTACCACGTTTTTGCATCTACAGGTGGTGGCCGATTTGCTTTGAGGAGGAAGTATTGGTAGGGGAAGACTCTCCCTAATTCTTCTTTGGATCTCTTCGTTGGTAACAGGGAGTATTACTGTCCTAGGACCTTCTATTTCATGTTACTATTGCATTTCTCTTGTATTTCCTCCATACTTTATCTTACTGATTGAATCGCTATTCCTTGGTTTGACAGGTAGAGGAGGTCGCACTTGTGGGCTAGGGCATCACTTCGGCAAGCAAAATCAACAGTTTCTCATTTGATCTCTGCGGGAATCTTCCTCAACATCAAGACATCTCATTCACATCACTCAGGTATGATCTCAAGGTAATTTCTATCTCCATGATCTATCCAATTGTCTAAAACAATTAAAACCCTAATTAATTAAAACCCCCATTTTTACATTTTCTCAGATCTACTTGGATCTAGTGGGTTGTTGGGCATAATATTGAAAACCCACCTCTATAGCATCCACGGCATCTCGGATCTATAGTTTGGTGAGGATTGGCTTCCGTTTAAACCCCTTCCCAAGCCAACTTAGCTCTCCCAAGCAAGGGCGCACTTCTTGGTGGTAGTGAGTTGACCTAGATCTAGGTGGTGGGTAGTTGAGATCCCGCTTGATTCTTAATCTACACATCAAATAACCTACCCCCAGATCATCACTTTTCTGATTTCTACCTTGTGGGCCCTATTCCACATTTCAAGGGATTTAATCCCCATTTTGGACCACTTGGTACAATTAAACTCAGATCTAGTAAGATCTAGCCGTCGGATTGCCATAAAATTATAGATCCACCCTCCTACTTGACTAACCTACCCGGATCTAAAGTTTGGATGTCATCGGACCTGTTTTGACCCCACTTACCCCACTTGTTGGCCTCCTTGGGTAAAGTCGCACCACCTTGGAGAAGTGAGTTGACTCACTTCTAGGACGTGGGTACTTGAGATTTTTGGAGATTTGGAACGGGAATAATTCAAAACCTAGGTCTAGGGTGTCACCTTGTCAAATCTTGCCTTGGGGATAGCATTCCTTATTTTAAGGGATTGTGGTCCACTTTGGTCAAACCTAGATCTAGACCTATTCATCCATTAAGACCTTACTTGCCCACTTGTCTCATGCCATAGGAGTCCTAAACCACAAGTCAACCCTACTTTGACTCCATAATCCCAATTCCCAAGGCACTGGTTTCTCTCCAAGTCAATTCGACTTTCCTAGATTGTTGGATTAACTTGTGGTTTGACCCTTGCATGGTGAACCAAACTCTTGAAGCCATCATGTATCATGGTCAAGTTTGTCACTTGTACTAGTTAGCCCCAATTCATCCCCTAAACTACCCTGCATTGGACACGGTTCCCAAGGCAGTGGATTTTCCAGCATTGAATTAGTACTCTAATCCTAGATCTCATTTCAAATACTATAAGTCACTTTCACATTAACTATGAACCAAAGCTACACTCTTTGAACCCCTCACTTGTCTTGTGACTTCAACCTAAGGTCTAGGATATACCATACACCTAACTTCACTTAGAAATACCCTGATTTGGTGTCTTGGTTTTGATCTCTCCTGTCGGGAGTAGATCGGGTCTCCCCCTTTGTTGTCTGGGCTAGATAACATAAAGTGAAGGTTGCCTCGACTGGCGTGACAACCATATATTGGAGGTCGAGGTGATCGTGGTTGCACCTTTTGAGTTTCCCTGCCCTATTGCCATCCATGACTGGATATATCCATAGGGGTAACTACAGCTTAGGTGATAACAGGTTCCAGGGTATATCTATTGTTTATGTGTGATTGCATTTATGTTTCAGTTGGTAAATGCAGATCTAGTTGTTTGAGTATATATTCTTATGAGCATATATTGATATCGAGACTCATCCCACTTGAGATCTCATGGCGATTCAGAGGGAGTAGTGATCTCTAAATCAAATATTTACAGAAAAAAGCACTTATCTAAACAACTTACCCATTTGTGAGACACTGCCATCCCTTGTGTATTCTTTATCCAGCATATGCTTAAATGTGTAATACCCTTTCCCTTATCTAAAGTATCACAGTGTTGAGTCATTCAAGTCATTCCCCTTTGCCTAACCTTGCATCTTTAGCCATTACCCTCTGCTAGCAAATTAATCATGTTTACAAATGAGTATATCCTTGGGGTTCTTTTGAAAGTAAATTATTATTTTAACTTATTATTATCTATTAACTGCCAGTGAAATGATGCTTGATGTTTTAAAAGTCTTGCTATGAAAATGATTAAAGGAGCATGTCTTAACCATTTGCACTTGCAGCAGCAGGCTTCTCTAGCCTGGGTCATATTTTGATTAGTTTGACCAAGGTCAACCTTGGGATCCGTGATGAGTTGGACCAGTTATGTTGTATGATGTTGATCCATGGTCCTTGATATACCTTTTGGTGACTCCATATATTGGACACAGGTTTCAGATGATGATTGATGCACTTTTTATTGATTATTGATACTTCCATATCATCATATTTTTATTTGTCCAGGATATGGTGGATGCTACAGATGATCTTACAGGTTACCATGAGGTGTATGAGTACTCATCTCTTGTAGAATTGGGTCTTCTGGATCCATGGAGACATTTAGTTTTCAGTTTGAAGCTTTGGAAGTGATGATATGAGCAGTTTTTCACCTGTTGACCAGTTTGGCCATGCTGATGTGGCCTATCTAGTAGATGCTTTGATAGTGAGTCGTTTCCTAGGGAGCTACAGAGTAGAGGGGTGGTTCAGCCACTTGTCATTACCATATTACTCCCTCTCTGTACATGATGGTACAGTCAGATTTTCTGCCTGGGCACCGGGCAGTGAGCTATGGGCAGTTTGATGGTTTTTCAGGTGGAATAAAAATGGAATAAAAAGGTCATTAAGGAAATCGATTTGGGCAATTGAGGCAAGGTTTTGGCATGAGGTCTTGTTACTGGGCAAATTAGCAGGGCTAATTCCAAGTAAGCACAAATAAGAAAAGTGACCCAATGTCACTTCGGTCACCGTTCTAACTTCTTCGGAAGTCAAAACCTCCAAGGAGAAGTATCCGTGTGGACCCTGCAAGACACTAAAACAACCAACAAACTATATTTTCTATGCAATCCTGTAGTTAGACCAGTGCCTAATGGAGTCAATTATGTTATGAATGCAAAATGCCAATGATATTACCAAAGATCAGTATCCCTACTTAGATCATTCAGTGGGTATGCATGCACTTAAAATAATCAATATTGGATCAATAGACTATATTGCCAATACACATCACCCAAACCAAAAAATGCATTTAGTGATTCGTTGACGATGTCATTAATAAAACGCTGAGTGTATGTCACACCAATTGACTTTCTGAGGTGTAAGTATGATATGTTATATCAGCAAAAGTAGATATGCATTTGTTAACCAAAATCAATGCAAGGATCCAAGTTGCCACAGAAATAAAGTTTCCAGCTATCAATTATGGAATATTAAGAACTGTAATAGTAACTAATATCAATGACTAACACTACAAAAAAATGTTCCAAGTTAATCAATTTTAAATATGCGTGTAAACTTCAGTAGAGCAGTATGTGAGATAAACCAAAATCTTACTTTCACGATGAATGATATATATACTGAACCAAGTGAAATAAAACCTTGTGTGAAATTGTGAATCAGATATTTAAGATCACTTCCCAGCTCACTGAATCAAGTGTTGTATCAAGCAGAATTAGATGCAATTGCAAAGGTAACTAAGCAAATAAGTGTCATTCACATAATATAACGGATGTGGTCTCTATTCTTAGCTATGCCCAAGCAAATGTAAGTCTGTGGAAGATGCTTAACAAACCAGCTGGAGCATTATCATCAACATTATCAATATACAGTCAATTATCTCAGATCTGAAAGTGACCACAGTTAGCAATTTAACCTTGTAGCAGGGTTCTCCACAATCAGCAATATAAGAGGCTAAACATATACCACATCAACCTATAATAAAAGGTACTTTCCAGCTTTGATTCCCTTATGTTCGTAAGCACCCGTAGTATTATAATAACCACATATATATGTCTTGTTATCTCAGTTTGTGTTTTGCACTTTAAAAACAATGTCAATTTATTAACCAGCATTCACCATGAGTAGTCACATGTGCTTCAGATCATCATAGCACAGCAAAATACACACCAATTTGACTGCAAATCAGACCTCACCTTGCCAAAGTAAATGATGATTGTTCACTGCGCTTGCTTGCCTTTTTGATTTTCTGTTATTTTGGGTGTTGCACAGGTGATGGAGAGGGCAGATAGGGTACACAAGGGCTGTCCAAAGGGCAGGCCTGTGTGAGGATAAAGGCTTGGATAGGCAGTGGAGCAGGCAGATGGATGAAAAGAGGGCTGCGGGTAGGAGAGAAAGGTGGGCCGAAATTATGGGGCCCGAAAATTTAGGGCCCGAAATTTTAGGGGACGAAAATTTCGGGAGGCCCTAAAATGGCAAAAAAAGGATTTTTGAAATTTTATGAATTTTCAGGGTTTTAGGGTTTAGTTTAGGTTTTAACCATGAATTAACAAACTACTAACTCAGAAATTCAAATAAACTAGGGTAACTAACATAATAATCTAGGTTAACAAATAATATTTACAAATGTATAACTCAGAATTTAGGTTTAATGAAGTAAAAGAACAATTAGGGTTTTCAAGATGAGAGCCAATCACCAGACTTAGGGCATCAATGAGAGGAGTAACCCTCCTTGAGATGGTACTTGGCAAGCTTGGCCAACTAGGGCTCACCTCTACAATCTCAAGGATTCGTAGAGGAAGCTTAGCTCTAGCAAGACTTGAAGACCTAAAACTCAAGCTTGATTGCAATGGTGATCAATGACGAAAATGACATACAAATCAAGAGAAAATGAAGCAACAATGGCTTCCATCCAACCCTAACAAGCATCACTTTCATACATTTGACAGAGAGACATCAAACAAAAAGTATAGATACCTCCAAGTGCATGTGTTAAGCAAACAACTCCAGCCTCACCTTAGCAATGGTATGAACAAAAGAAAAACTTCTAAGAAATGCTTCAAACTTGCAAAATAACGTTCATCAAGGAGTGTCTTCCTTCAAAGAGCCCCAGTTAGGGCAAATAGTAGACATAATGATCTTATCCCAAAAGTTGATGTCTAAAAATGAAGTGAAGAGATCTAATTTATATGATCTCACACTCACTTTTACATAAAGTAAGGTAAATTTAACATTAAAAAAGTCAACTTAAACTTAGAATTAAAATAATATAAAAATAATCTAAAAATGGCCTATTGTAGGCTACCTAGGGTATTTTACCCCCTAGGTGCTAAAATATGCTAAAAAATGACAATTTTGACGAAACTGAAGGCCAAAATGTGCATGGGGGGGGGGGGGTCGTCATGCCCCAACTAACCCCAATAGTGATGAAAAACCCTCAACGCTCCCCCATATCAAGCAATATAGTCTGCCTCAAGAAAATGACGTCATCCTTTGTAGGAGGGCTTAGAGAGAGGGCGCTGGTGAACTGGATGGCCAAGAGGGTGTTGGAGGTCCTCTGAAGGATGAGAGTGGGTCTCAGTGCTGGAACAACTGTCGCTGGAGTGCTGAAACAAGGTGGGGGTCATGTGACCCAGTGACCCACCCTTGGAAGACCTGGACACCAACCTCAGGGTTTCAAACCCTTTCATGAGGCAGTTAGTGATGCCATTAAGCCATAATACTTCCAGAAGAGAAGCCAGAGGGTCTGGCCATGCCCCTACCTCAGAATGAGCTGGCTAAACACCCCTCCTGGTAAAAAAAAAAAACTCTCTCCTTGGGGCACCTTCGTAGGTACGCTGGTGCTAGTACCATCGTAACAGGTCTGTTAAGAGGTCATCTATGGTGTATCCCACTCATTCCAGATCAGCTTGCAGCATTCAGTGGGGTCCACACAGTCACCGGGTTGTGTTTTGATGCATCTTTCTCTCAGTTGAGGGGACCAGGATTTGATCATTTGTTCACTTGGACATGTCATTGAGTCATATATTATATTATTGTGCCATGGGGTGATGCTAGTGAAGGAAACTAAAACCTCCTAGCCCCACCATGTGCTCCTAGTCACTTGTCCTTGTCATCTTTTGTGGCACACTTGTATTATTGTCACTTTTATGTGGTGGGCACCCCCCCTAGGGCATCATTTAGTGAGTGCGCACCCCCCTCATGTGAGTGATCCATGTTATATTGTACCGACTCATCTTAGTCGTTGATTGTATTATGTTTATCTTTTGATCTCAACCACTCATTGATAAAGTGGTTAGGGTTTTGGTCTCTCTCCTCCTATTTAAGGAAGAGCCCCCCCTATTGTAAAGGCATCTAGGGATTTTTGGCTCTTGGCTACTGGAATAGAATAAGTATCTTTTGAGCACTTGCTTGGATCTTGAAATGGGTGTTTAGCTATGATGATTGTAAATGCTTTTACATTGCACTGAAAGATTTTTGTAGCTATTTTGTATCGTTTTCCACTATATCGATTTACAGGTGAAGAGGACGATTTGGGAGGAGTGCGCATTGGTGGGGAGGCTTGCTTTGCAATCTTCTGTCAAATCTTGGTTCAAACAGGGAGTGATTTTGTCTTTGTACCAATTATTCTCTATCTTTTTTCCTCTTACTTGTATCTACCCTCGTTTTGTTGGCTAATTGAGCTTTGTGTCCTTGGTTTTGCAGGAAGAGAGGGACGCACTTGTGGACTAGGGCAAAAACGCATAAGCAAGAAAAACTACATCTCCTTTCATTTGATCTCTGTGGAAGTAATCCTCGTTATAATCGGCATCCATCTTAATTATCCAGGTACGCTCAAGAGGTATGTATTTTACTCCTTTAACTTATCCATTTATCTTCTAGATCTCAAAACCCTCAAAGTTAAAACCCTCATTTTTTATTTATTTTTCAGATCTATGGAGATCTAGCAATCATTTGGGCTTAATAATTAAAACCCACCTCTATAATAATTAAAATATTCCCGATTTAAATTTTGGTGTACATCTGACTCCATGTACCCCCCAATCTAAGGCACTGGGCCTCTCCAAGGGAGGTCGCACTTCTTGGGTAGGTGGTCTTTTGCTAGATCCCAATTTGGGTTTTGCTTGATCCTCATTTTTTCATTAGATCAATTTATTTTCCAACCTCCTAGTGCCATTCTACTTTGATTTTCACCTTGTGGGCTCCATTTGGACCATTTTCCATATTTTAAGGGTGGGCCCCACTTGGATCTATTATCTTGGCATTAGATCTATCTAGATCTACTTGTTTAAACCTATAGTGGCCTTCATCTTGCAGTGGTTGAATATTTGTCCTTTCTTAAGCCTCTTCAACCAAGCCCTAACTCTTTGGGTCCACTTACCAATCCTAGATCTAGATCTAGCTCTCTCTTGATCTTCTCCTTTTTCATCATTACATTTCCCTTGGAGGTCTTGAGTAGGTTCGCTAGCCCTCATTGGCTAGCTAGGGTCTCCCCCTCCATCTTGCTTAGGTTAGCTAGGGTCTCCTACCAAGCCCGTGTACCAATTTTCGAAACTCTACGAAACGCTGAAATGGGTACGAAATCCCGCTGAAACCCCTTGGCGTTTTCCCAGACGTTTCCATTTTTCTAGGGTCACGTTTCTTGCCATACCCGTTTCGGAAACTTGCAAACGTTTCCCCGTTTCGTGCAAATTAGCTTTAGTTCATCCTCAGTTCAACTCCAGACACTTTCCACTGATTTAGGAATTTGTCTTTTAATTTAATGTCTTTATTTTACATTTATAATTTTATTTTGTCTTTTTTTGGGTTTTTCGAGCAAATATTATTTTTTGAGATAAATAATTGCTCGAAACTTAGGAAAAGTGGGTTTATGGGTTAAATGGGTGCTCTGGCTTAGAAAACGAGCACCCTGTTACCGGGCAAATTAGCAGGGCTAATTCCCAGTAAGCAAAAGTAAGATCAGTGACCCAATGTCACCTCGGTCACCATTCTAACTTCTTCGGAAGTCGAAACCTCCAAGGAGAAGTATCCTTATGTAATCCCGTAGAACACTAGGACAACCACAAAAAATATATTCTCTGTGCAATTTTGTAGTTAGACCAGTGCCGAATGGAGTCAATTGTATTTCAAAGTGCTAATAAAGGTAATGTCCAACAATAATGTGTATCATTTAGATCATTCAATGAAGTGTAAACTTGATGCAAGCCAATAATGGACCAAGAGATATTAACCATTCACCAAATGTAGATTCAAGAAACGGGTACACATGTAAGAAATGCAAGAAACGGGTACACATGTATTACAATAATCAATATTGGATCAAAAGACTATATTGCCGATACACTTCAACCACTAACCAAATATGAATTAAGTGACAGTTATCAAAGCCATCCACTAATTAGATATAAGCATGTAGTATAATGATAACACTTTGAGAGACCACAACTATCCACTAATGAAATGTCAAAGATCATTCACCGATAAGTTATCACATGAGGTGCAAACAAGCCCAATCCCTTATGTAAGAAAAGTAGGGCTTAACGTTATTTAACATCCCCACCAAATATCAAACAGAAAATAATCAAAGCAACCAAAAGAATACCATGTATCATTTATCACATGTAAGTATATATCGTTGATAAGTTAGACAGAGTGACGTGTGACCAACACTCCAAGAGCTCATTCACTAAATATCATAGACATTAATTAAAAATTATAGAAGTCCTGATTCAAATGCAACCTTCAGGTATATATGTGAAGATGTCTTTAGTAAGAGTTATTATCAGCAATAGGTAAACCAGTCTAAAAATCACTTTAGCATCCAAAGGAACATAATTATCATTGACTAAATTTCAACATAAAAAGTATTTTCCAGATCTGTAATTTGCATACAGTATTAACGTAAATATAACTTTCAGATCTGTATCTGAAAATGCAGCAGAAAAATGACTTTACTGGCACATAAGATAAACAACTGATTAAACAATAAAGATTAAGTTTTACAAACTAATTTGATTTTCGTTTTTGTGTATGCAGGTGAGGAGATAAACGCACAGGGTCTGCATAAAATGTAGACCTGTGTTAAGGTGGAGTATAGGGCTCGGATAGGAGAGAAGGATGGCTGAAAATGAGGCAAGGAAAGTGGAGGAAGGCCAAGGCAATGGGAATAAAGGAGAAAAAGGGCAGCAAAATAGATGGATGGGGAGGATAGGGAAAAAGGGAAGGAGAAATGGGTAAGGTGATGGAGAGGCCACGGTTTAGGGCAGTAGAGAAGGAGGATGCAGGGCAATGGAGGAAGCTTGGTGGTGAGGAAAGGGTGTCAAGGGAGAAAGAATGAGTTTCAATGCAGGGAGAAGCGAAGAGAGGAATGGAAAATGGCTGTGGATGGAAGTAGAAGGGAGAGGGAGACAAGGTCTGCAATTCTGCAGTAGGGTTTTATGCAGAGGAAAAAAACTCAGAATTTGGGTTTATTTTAGGTTTTTGTAATAATTTTAATAAACAAATAACTCAGAAATTTAGGGCTTTTTAACATTAAAATAGCAACTAACTCAGAAAACAATAATATAAAGACTAACATAATATTTACAATGTAAAACTCAGAAATTTATGGTTAAAATGTAGATGAGCAACTTAGGGTTTTGTTAATGACATTCACCTAACCCTAGAGCATCTAAGAGGATAGCCCTCCTCTTGAGATGGTGCTTGCCAAGTTTGGAAAACTAGGGCTTCCTCAACAACTTCATGAGTTGGTTGATGATGCCCTAGCTAAGGCAAACTTTGGAGACCTAAAACTCAAGTTAACAATGCTAGGGTAATTAAAGGCTAGAAAATTACTTATGCTAGAGCAAAATGCAACACCAATGGGCAATGGCTACCATTCAACCTTAGACAAGCATACATCCAACATTTAACAAAAAGACATCAAGAGAAAAACTTAGATACCTTCTTGTGCATGTGTTAAGCAAACAACTCTTAGCATCACCTTAGCAAAGAAACAATAGCAAAGACTTCAAATATTTGTCCCCAAATTAACAAGCATGATCATCCTCAAGAGGTGCACATCACTCAAAGAGCCCTAGTTAGGGCAAAAACCATAAATAAAAGTGTAATCCCATAAAGTTGATGTGTAAAAATGAAGTGAGGAAAAATTATTTATACTTTTCACACTCACTTTTACAAAAGTAATTAAAATCCAGGTCGGCATGTCTTTTTAAAATGTCAATTTGAAATTAGAAATGTCAATTTAAATTTAAAATAAAAATAATATAAAATAATCAAAGTAGTGGGTAAATTGGGGTGTTTTCCCCAGATTTGACC